>JAFMSR010000012.1:46209416-46634416 GCA_022818135.1 Saxidomus purpurata
TTGATTACTTCCCTTTATCTACGTTAAGATAGATCGAATTATTTGTGAAATATAATCTCACCATTTAGTCTAGAATGGCAAACAAACATGATACTAGTAGTTGTTATTTCAACTTATAAGGTTTTGGAGGTTATCAACGATAACATAAACGGCAGTCAAAACTATTGTCCTATACGTGTGTATGGCAGTAGTATATAAAAGGAGAATTACAGCGCAGTTGGAAAAATGTTTAGGTGCTTTTCCTCTTTTCATTCGGAAAAGCACCTAAACATAAAATCCAATCCGTACCTGTAATTCTCCTTTTATATACTACTCTTATAAACTTAATCCACACCTATCATTTTATATACTGATATCAAAATTATTCATATCCATTCAATTTATATTCTTTCATGTACGTTTCAAAAGGTGTTGTGTAAGTTTTTTCCTTTTGCATTTTCATTAGTTCAGTGAAAGCATTTGATATAACTTTAGTTTCTTCAACACCCTCTACACTTTCAATACGTACTTGACTTAGAATTTGTTTTATTTTATGATGATGAACTTTCAAAATACTTTTCTTTTCTGATATTTTCAATTTATTTAACAAAACTGTAACAGCTGGTGGAACAGCCCCAACGAACGTAACAAATATTGGTATAGCTGGAACCAATGCTAACAAAGCAGAACAACCGATTAGACCGGCAGTTACTTGTAAAGCGGTGTTTACTCTTCCACAGAGTTTATAACTTTTTCTGTAAGCTGCCCCAAGTTTTTTTAAATGAATTATCAATTCATCTACAGTCTTGATTGTTTTATCCATTATATATTTAGTTTATATTATATCTGAAAATTTTATCCAAGTGTTAAAATCATTTGAATAACCTTTCCATTTCACTAGTGCTTGTTGTTTTTTATAGTTACGTTTTATAATTTTCTCAATTCGAAATATTTCTTGCTTAGCTTTACTTAGTTCTTGTTCATAAAATGTACCTTTGATTTCCTCTTGATTGAGATCTTTTATTTTGTATGTAATTGGATTGGTATTAAGAATTTCATGAATAACAAATATTTCTTCCGTCCAGTTTGGTGTATATCCTTTTTCAAAATGACGTTTAAGCTTACTGATTCTTACTTTATCCCCAATTTTGTACTTTGGTTTAGTGGATGACTTACCCAAAGGGCCATACAAATTAAAATAAACTTTGCCTTTATTTTCTGACATGCTTGCTTCATTTGGTGTCATTTTTATGCTGTTATGCTTTGTGTTATTATATTTATTAACCATATCTGGTAACTTATCCAGATAAGTGTTTGTATTATTTGCGGTGAAATATTTCCACATGATTTGTTTTAATGTTCTGTTAAATCGCTCTACCACTACAGCTTTACCAAAGTTAAAAGTGTGATAAATGTTTATTTTATTATCCTCAAGAAATTTCTTAAATGTCTTGTTGAAGAATTCCGTACCCTCATCTACCCATAAGTTATTTGGATGCCTTTGTCCAACAACCCCTGCAAACGCTTCTGTTACTGACTTTCCTGTTTTATCTTTTAAAGGTATAACCCAAGCATATTTACTAAATACATCAATTATTGTTAATAAATACTTCACACCTTTATTATACCTAGCAAAAGCTTGCATATCAACTAAATCCGCTGACCACGTATCATTGATATCTGTAACAATAACCCGACGTGTTTTAAATTTGCGTTTAATTGGCTTATGTAATTCTTCTGCTAATTTATCAGTCCAGGTTGTTGGTTTTGTAGATATTTTGGGGGATTGGGTTCTTACCTTCTCCCCCTTTTTCCGTTTTTTTGAGGTCCAAGTCCAAGTTTATATTTTGTGGCGATTGCTGGTTTAACAACTAAGTGTTTTGCGATTTTTTCACCAAACGTTTTTGATTTGGTGTTCTTTAAATTTGCTAACATGTTTTTATCGCAATCACTTTTACTCATGTTACTATCATAACAATAATCATGGTCCATACATACTGCATCTAATTCATTTACAGGTGCTCCACTATCTAAAGGGTTTCCCGGACCACAATAATTATATCCTGGTAAGGTTAATCCTTTTTTGGGTAAAAGGGGTAACATAGCTTTATGTAGGTCTAGATTACCCCCAGATTTAACAAACATTGTTTTTGTAATACCACAAGATTCACAAGTAGACTTTATCATGTGTTTATTATTCTTTGTTATAACACGTTTTGGGTTGATATCTTTTGTATATTTTCGTTCTTTAACACAGTAAATCATTTCTTATATCATATATAAATATTTTCATCAAAGTTTTTTGATACTGTTTTCTTTGATTTGTCTAAATACAGAAAGTCGTACTGTTTCTTTATTGCTTCTTGGAATGCTGTTTTGGGGATATTTTGCTCTCTTGCTATCATATCATTTTCATTTTTATTTGGACTTTCAAATAGAATGTAATGAGAACAATTTAGTCTTATATCTTTTGGAGTTTTGTAATAAGATTGACTTAGATATATTACACAACAATTCTTATGCCTACCCCCGATAAAGTATTTTATTATATTGTTTTGGTTTCCTTCACAAATGTAATCATCAAAAATAACCACCTTTTGGGAATCCCCGGATTCTCCGGCTTCAATCCCTGTTTCAATCTCATCCAAGTCAATAATATCATCATTTGAAACCTCCAAAATATCATCCAAAGGTTGCTTTATTTTTCTTGCAATTTCCGTGAAACGTTCTATTAAATCTTGATATTTTTTCTGTTCCAAGTTTTTAGAGTATAAATAAAGTTTATCAAAATATATTAATGGCTTTCTGAGCATGTGAATTAATACATTTGTTTTACCAGAACCGCTGTTTCCGCAAATAAGCATTCTAAAACACGAATCTGGCATAAAAGAATGTAACTGCTTAAACTTATCATTGTATTGAGAGATGCCATCATAATTAGGAATTTTCATCTATATTTATATAAATGGGAATATTTAACAACACCAAAAACCGTCAAAATGATCAGTCTGTATCTAAAGTCAATTTTGGAATAATTCTAACAAATTATGCTACCAGAAAACAATTTAAAGAAGTCAAAAGGGAAATGCAATCGTATCTTCACAAAAACAAGGAACTTGATAATAAAATGAACAGACCATTAGATATGGGTGGTAATGAGATAATAAATCTTGGAAACCCCGATAAACCCAGCAATGCTATAACAAGGAGATTTCTCTTTAGGAAAATTCAAAGCGTAATAGAAGACTATAATCTTAAAGATATTAAAACCATAAAACAAACACTGGAAACAGAAAGTGATAATATTGAACAATTAACAAAAAACATAAAAGCCAACGAAAAAGTAATAGTTGAGTTACAAGATAAAATTGAGAAAGAAATGCAGGTATTGTCGGAAACAATGAAACAACTTGAAGAGAAATCCGATACAACAGATGATGACATCAAAAAAGTATTTAGACAATACCTTGAAATTGTATATAATCAAGTAAAGGAACTGAAAGAAAACATGATAAAACATGAAGAACTCAAGGAAAAGCTAACTGAAGCTGAGAAAAAATTACAAAAAATGTATCAGTTAGAAATCAAATCAGAAATAAACAAACTTGATGAGGATACAAAGAAAAGGAATTTCGACTTATTAAATAATTTCTTAAGCAAATTTGCTGAATATAAAACTGAACTCGGACGTCAAGTCTCTGAAGCCAAAAGTGAAATCGAAAAATCAGCTGCACAAAGAGGTGATGAACATGGTACAAAATTACAAACTCTGAAGGAAACATTTCAGACCGCAATGAAAAACATGACCGATCAACATACTGAACAATATAATGATTTACTTAAACGAATAGATACATTAACAGAAAAGATCGCTACATGTAATCAAAAAATTCAAGAAATAGAAAACAAGCTAGATCTTGTAGTTGATGATTTACTTACACAAGGAGATTCAATTAAATCAAATAACGACCGGATTGATGATCATGAAAAAAGAATAGATGCACAAGGGGAATCAATTAAATCAAATTACGATCGGGCTGATGATCATGAAAAAAAAATATATAGCATGGATGGCCAATTAAAAAGTTTTAAAGAAGTTGCAACAAAACGAGCTGATGATTTAGGCGAAACAATACTAGATGTATTAAGCAAATTATCTAAACTTGAAGAAAAAGTAGTATATGAAGTCCCTCTTTTTGTATTATACAACAATAGACCACAAAGGGCTACTGTTCTATCTGCATCTATTGGAATTGCTACATTATACGAACTCAATGATACATTAGACCAGACAGTTAAATCTTCTAACTTCTTTAAATTTTTTGGGCTTAGCACTTCAACTGCTGTGAATTACAAAGATTATATACAATTGAACCATAAATTTGATACGAAAAAACTTGGAAATGTAGAAGGCTTCAAAATTAAAAAGGGTGGAGAATACCACATTAAAATAAAATTGATAATTGAAATTATTAACGGAAGCATTCAAGCATTCCAATTAAGATGGGGGGAAGATAAAAATAACTGGGGACCAGATAACCCAAGCAATATACTTATTACAAAGAAAACTGACACTGTAGAGAGCATCTTTGAAAAGGAAATCGAGCAATTATTTTTTTCGGATACATCATTTGTGATTTATCCAGAAACACATGGTTCAAACACAGAGTTTACTATTAAAGAAGGTAGTTATGTAAGATTTACATATTCTTGGTAAAGATGAGCTTCTTTTGTAAATATATTTATATAAATGGGACTATTTAATAACATAAATGAGAAAACAAATAAAATAAAAAAACATATAAAAAGACCTCCGTTATTTTTAACATACAGAACTGAAGATACAGACAGCGGGTTATATAGATGGGTTGCAGATTTACCCAAACAGGGTTTTAGAACAAACGGACCAAATATCACCGTAGAGCAAGACTGTACTTTAATAGTTCTAGCAGACGCTATTAAATCTGACAAGGGAAATGTTATGTTGAAAATCAAACAGAATGGTTTAGTTAAGCAAGGCTATGAAGCAAAAAACAATCGAAAAAACGAATTAGTAAGTGTGAATTATGTAGGAAAATTCCATTCAAACGATGTGATACACATACAAGGTTCCAATGTTAAAAACATTCAGGTAACTATTTATGGATGTGTTTAAGGGTGCGTTCTTTTTTATTTTTTTATTTAACTTAAAGGTATATAAAATGAGTATAATAAGTTTAGGATCAATAATGGGAAGAGCATATGAAACTCAATCAATGATAAAAATATTTCCTGGTGGTTATGATACTAAAGAAAATATTTTAAAACGTATATTAAAGAATAAGGAATATATTGATGCAAGAATTAAAAAATTAAGTTATCCCAGATTATGCTTATTACTTAAAGATATGGCAGACGTACTTAATAAAATTACATTATTTTTTAATGAAAATGAGGAATTAAAACAATTTCAATTTGAAGAAAAAGCACGGAAACAACGCCGAAAACCAAAGCCTATTATTGCTAAAGATTTGGGCAATGATTGTATCAAGGAATATAAAAGCATGTACGAAGCACAAAAAGACCTAGAAGTTAACACAGGTCAAATAAAAATGTGTTGCGAAGGAACAAATAATGTAAAGACAGCCCTTTCTAAAAAGAACGGAAAACGTTATAATTTTAAATATGCGTGTTAATTAACTTAAAGATATTTTATATTTTCCTATTATATAGATGAAATCTTTAGATAAATCTTTAGATACTAACATAACCCTGAAACCAGTTAATATTTCAAAAGGTAATACATATTCCGAATATGAGATAGACATAATAAACGATCATGATCCTAAAATACAATTAAAAAAGATAACAAACCCGCTTTCAATATTTTTAAGTGAAATAATAAACAATTACGGTATAAAAATAAATATAGCATTAGAAGTAAATTTTATCAAACCAACGGATAAGTCACAAACTGCTTATTTTAAATCAAAAGCAAAAACAATTACTAATTCATATGAAATCATAAATACACTGGACGATATAAGTAACGAACTTCTTAACACAATCACCGAATGGATTTCACTGGGTTCTGGTTGGGTTATAGAAAAAGTTAAAGCACACCGGATAACCATAACTAAATACAAACCACTCAGAGGTTCTTCTTATTTACCATTACCCGAGATTATTAACAATAGGAAGGGGCTAATTAACATTAAGAATGAAAACGACAAGGAATGTTTCCGTTGGTGTCATTTAGCATACACATTCCCTGCACAAAAAGACCCACAAAGAATAACCAAGTATAAGAGTTATAAAGATAAAGTAAATTACCAAAATATTACTTTTCCAGTAAAATTAAAAGATGTTCCAAAAATCGAAGAAATGAATGACATACGTTTTAACATATTTGGGGTTGATTTAGAAGATGAAACAAGTCCTATTTATCCCCTATATATCTCAAAAAGGATAGAGCCTAAAAACGGTACTTGTGATTTACTATTAGTAGAAGGCGAGGGCTTTACTCGAGGAAACGGAGTCGAGGGCTTTGCTCGAGGAAACGGAGTAGATGAGAAAGAAAATATTAATCATTATGTGTGGATAAAGGATTTCAATAAATTAATGCATTCACAAACAAAACAAAATAACCCAAAGTATTTTTGTAAATACTGTATTCAACACTTTTCATCAAATGAAATTCTTAATAAACATACAGAAGTCTGTTTAGCTATTAATGGAGTGCAAAAGGTTCGTATGCCCCAACCTAGAAATAGTATATTACAATATAAAAACTACCACAAACAATTAAAGGCTCCTTTTGTTATTTATGCTGATTTCGAGTCAATAACAAAACCAATAGACGAAGAGTTAGGTAAATCAACTGTGGCTTACCAACATCATATAGCTTGTGGATATGGTTATAAGTTGGTTTGTACCTATGACAATAACTTTAGCAAACCAGTACAAGTGTACCGAGGCTATGCTCGAGGAAACGGTGTAGAGAATGTTATTTATAAGTTTATTGAACAAATGTTAAAGGAGGAAGAGTATTGTGAGGAAATATTTAAGGAACACTTTAATAAAGAAATGATAATAACTAAAAAAGAACAACAAGAATTCAAAGCAGCTACATCTTGTCATATTTGTAAAAAAGATTATAACTCTACCCTTTGTACTCCGTATGATTTAGAATATAATTATCCTGTAAGAGATCATTGTCATATAACAGGAAAATACAGAGGATCTGCACATAACAAATGTAATCAAATATACAGATTAACAAAAAAGATACCAGTTGTGTTTCATAACTTACGGGGATATGATAGTCATTTAATAATGCAAGAAATAGGTAAATTTAAACGAAATATTAATGTAATTCCTAACAATATGGAAAAATACATGGCATTTATGATAAGTAATTTGGTTTTTATAGATAGTTTGCAGTTTCTTAATCAATCTCTATCCAACTTGGTAAATAATTTACCTGATGATTCCTTTATTTGCACCAAGGAATGCTATAAAGAACCAAGATTATTCAATTTAGTTAAGGGACAAAGTCCCGTCGCTTTGCTTAAAAGAAAAGGTGTTTATCCATATGATTACATGGATTCTTTTGAAAAATTTAAAGAAACCATATTACCCCCTAAGGAAGAATTTTATTCTCTATTAACAGATGAAGGGATTTCCGACGATGACTATAAACATGCACAAAATGTATGGAAAGCATTTAACTGCAAATCTCTTGGAGATTATCACGATTTATATTTAAAGACAGATGTACTTCTTTTAGCAGATGTCTTTGAAAACTTTAGGAAAACCTGCATTGAGTATTATAAACTCGATCCATGTCATTACTTTAGCAGTCCAGGACTTGCGTGGGATGCATGTTTAAAAATGACAGAAATAAAATTAGAATTAATCACAGATATTGATATGCATTTAATGATTGAAAAGGGATTAAGAGGTGGAATAAGTTATATTGCAAATAGACACTCAAAGGCAAATAATAAGTATATAAACTCGGATATGGATGGAAGGCCAAAGGCCGCGGAGCAAAGCTCCTTAAGAAGCGAAGCTTCGGCGGATCAAGGATCCTTAAACGAAGTAAACAAATACATTATGTATCTTGATGCAAATAATCTTTATGGATGGGGGATGAGCCAACCACTCCCTTATGGCGGATTTAAATGGGCACATAATATGACTTTAGCCAAGGGCGACGACGCTAGGATCAAAGATCCGTCGCTTGCGCTTAGCGTCTTAAAAGATATAATCAATAAACAAGTATCTAAAGATTCCACCCCAAAACATAAACACAAGCAAGGCTGGAAGGATAACTCCACACAGGGTTATTTTGTTGAATGTGATATTGAATATCCAGAAGAATTGCATGATTTGCATTCTGATTACCCCCTAGCCCCGGAGAAATTAATTGTAAAGGATGAATGGTTATCAGACTATTGTAAAAAGTTAAAACAAAGATTCAATTTAAGTAGTGATAAAACAACAAAATTAATTCCAACTTTGTTTAACAAAGAAAAATATGTGCTGCATGCTAGGAATCTTAAGCTATATCTTAGTCTTGGAATGAAAGTAACCAAAATACATAGAGTCTTGGAGTTTAATGAAAGCCCTTGGTTGGCCGGGTATATTGCTTTTAATACACAAAAAAGAAGTCAAGCCAAAAATGCATTTGAAAAGGATTTCTTCAAATTAATGAATAATTCTGTGTTTGGGAAAACAATGGAAAATCTCAGAAAAAGAGCAAATGTATTACTTACACATGATGAAAAGGTTTTAGAAAAGCATGCAGCAAAGGCTACTTTCGTTTCCGCAAAAATGTTTAATGATAACTTATTTGCCGTAAATAAAGTAAAGGAGCAACTTATTCTTAATCGGCCCTGTTATGTTGGGATGACCATTCTTGAGTTAAGTAAATATCTTATGTATGACTTTCATTACAACTATATTTTAAAGAAGTATGCCTGCTCTGACGTGAGCCTTTTGTTTACAGACACGGATAGCCTTTGTTATGAAATAAAAACAAATGATGTTTATGAAGATTTAGATAAAGATCGTGATTTGTTTGACAATAGTGATTATCCCAAAGAAAGTCTGTTTCATTTTGATGAAAACAAGAAAGTAATAGGAAAGATGAAAGATGAAGCTGCCGGAACCCCCATAACAGAGTTTGTTGGATTGAGAAGTAAGATGTATTCTTATACCCTTGGGAATTCTTTAGATAAAAAAACGGTCAAGAAATGTAAAGGTATAACAAAAGGTGTTATAAAAAAGAAAATGTTTTTTGAAGATTATCACAATGCTTTATTCAACACCCTACAAAAGACTCATAGTATGAAAACAATAAGGTCTAATAAACATGAATTAAAAAGTTTTCAAATATCTAAATACAGTCTTTCTTGTTTTGATAATAAAAGATACATTCTAGACGATGGGATACAAACTATTCCTTATGGACATTATAAGACATTAAGGAACATTAAGGAACATTAAGGAACATTATCTTTTTATATTATATAGATGTTATCAAAAATGAAAGAAATTAGAGAAAAGAATGCAAAAGCAGATGAAAAAATGAAAGCTGTTCGTGATAAGATTATAGAATATAAAATAAGAAAAGCATCCAGTCAAGATATGTACAACGAGATTTATAAACCAATCACAAAAGAAATAGAAAGCCAAAAAGAAACACTGACGGATCAGTCGAGGGCTTCGCTCGAGATGTTAAAAGCATTACCTGGAATTAAAGAACAATTGGCATTACTCCCAAGAGAACTTGTAAAAAAGATAGAAGAAGCAGAAGCAACAAAGTCATTACCTGCTCCGTTTGAAACAGTTGAGGCTCCACAGGCCTTACCAGAAGAAGATATCAATAAATTGTTTGAAGGCTATGAAAAAGATTTAGGAGCAAGATCGAAAATACCAAAAGTATATTTAGATGCTGATATAGATGATAATGTTTTAGAAGAATACAAATATAACAAACCGTCTGAAATGTTTAATTTTTTTATTGTAGATAAATCTGATCCCAATAAAACCAACCAAAGGACACTTCAAGGAACAATAGATGATGTTAGTAGAGATATTAAAAAATTAAATGGTTCGATAACCGGCAAATCAAAATCGAAAAAAACCAATATAATAAAAGAAGTAGAACAATTAAAAGAGGAACGAAGGGAACTCAAAAAGTACAAAGATCGGTTAAAGGGATTTATTGTTATGGCTCCTACATTTGGAAAGGGAATGCCTGAAGGACCTAAACATACTAAACCTTTAGGTACATATAAAGTTAAACCTTTAATAGGTACAGCAGATGGACAATATGGTAATCTAGTTATTGACTTAAATAAACTTTATGGCCAAAACAAATTAGTTGCAAAAGATCAAACCACGGGAGCAGAAGTAATGAATACTAAGGTTGATGATAATCTAATTGACCTTATCGATAAGAGATATAATAGAAATAAGAAGCATTCGGTTTTATCTATGGAACTATTTAAAGAATTAACTGAAAAATCGGGATTACCTATTAATAAAAGGTCCATGAAATTTAAAAATGTAATACGAGGTAAGGCTGAAGGCCGCGGGCAAAGCCCTAGGGGATTGAGCGCCCTGGGCGACGGATCTCCGATCCTGAATAGTGTATGTCCTTGTAATCCAGATGAACTAATGAATGACCTAGAACTCATTTGTGGTTCCATTGATGCTGGAAATAATAATCAACAACTAAAGAACCAGGGAATAAACATTATAGATGAATTATTAAAATTGGGGAAAATAACACAAGAAGTTCATGAGTCAATATACAAAAAATATTTTTTATAAAATATAGATATAAATGGAACAAAAAATAGTATTAAGTTCAGAAGTAGCCAGGACAAATGATCAAAATAATAACTCCGTTTCCCCAAGTAACTTCATAGTAAGATTTAGCCGACCTCTGGTTTTAGATAAAAATAAACAATATGTTGTTGGTTTAGATAGTATAAACACTATGACT
Organism: Saxidomus purpurata; assembly: GCA_022818135.1. Lineage (NCBI taxonomy): Eukaryota > Metazoa > Mollusca > Bivalvia > Venerida > Veneridae > Saxidomus > Saxidomus purpurata. The sequence continues at coordinate 46,220,395 of JAFMSR010000012.1, forward strand.
TATTCATGGCATAATATAAGTGATGAATATGATAATAAACGCATTCGATACAATAATGGAAAGGAATGGAAGGATATTATCTTTCAAAATGGTTCTTATAGTTACACTGATATTAATGATTACATTGAAGAAACCCTGTTGGCTAATGGTGACTTTAATGGTGATTCATCTATTGCACCCCTGAGTTTAGAGTTTGATCTTAGTAGCTTTAAAATATTAATTTCAGTTCATGATGGTTTTTTATTAGATCTAAGACTGTCTAATTTTCATAAATTGCTTGGATTTGAGCAAAAAGCTATAAGAAAATCAGAATGGGGCCTGTTGTCACCAAATATAACAAACTCTGTAGACACAATATATATTCATTGTGATTTAATTGACAACTCGCTTGTTGATGGTAATTTTGGTGATGTTTTGTATGCCCTTAGCACTGCAGATTTAACAAGAGCTTATCCGTTCACAAAAGAACCAAACAGAGTGGGTTACTCTGAAATTAATAAAAGCATAATTAATTCAATAAAAATATATCTAACAGATGTTTTCGGAAGAATAATAAATTTGAATGGGATTGATACAAGTTTCACATTAATTTTAAAAGAAATAATATAGAATGGTGTATAAAAAAGTCTATGATGAAAATAAAGGAACGTATATCTATATTGATCCCTGGGATGGGTCTTTACAGACTCCATATTCGTCTCAGGCCGAGGAAACGGAGTTACAATCCGAGGATAACTCGAGCGAAGCCCTCGTGGGGTTGGGTATTTTAGATACATTGGCTTCGGTTGGGCAGAAAATATTTTCGTCTTCTGTCAAAGATGTAGCTAAAAAAGCCCTAGAAACAGCGGGAAAACAAGCGTTAGAAAGTGGAACAAAAAAGATTGGGACAGAGGTTGGTAATTTAGCTGCAGATAAAATCACAAATGTATTAAAGGGCCGCAAAAATCAATCCAAGTCCCAAGGGGAAATGATTATAAAGGAACTTAAAAAAATGGATGAAATAAATAATGAAAATGATATAAATATGAGAGTTAATAGATTATTATCTGGGTCGGGTATAAGAAAATCTTTAGATATTAATACAAGGGCTAATAGATTGCTACATAAAACATAAAAAAAATAAAAATATTATAATATATAAATGTTTAGAAGTAAAAAGCATTGTGAAAGATATGAAATGACACCAATTCAGCTGGATACACCCCTAATATCTGTGCTTGGAAACAATGTTAAACAACAAAAAAGCGGTTACCACTTTACAATAAATGACAGATCATCCTATTTTGATTGGTTTAATGGTTATTTTGAGGTTAGCTTTAAGGTTACTAAACTTGCAGATGGGGCAGCTTATGGTGGCGGAGATCAAATTGCTTTAATTAATAATGCAGCATCGTTAATTGATCAACTTAAGGTTAAACAAAATGGGAAAATTATTTATGATTGTAATAACTTATACAAAGTGGCAAATGTTAAGAATTTGATTGGGTTATCAAAAGACTATACAGAATCAACAGGAACAAATGAATTTTTTTATCTAGATACCAGCGCTGTTGCAGAAAGCAGGGACGACCAAGCTGGATTTAATAAAGGGTTTGCAAGTAGAAAAGCTCTAATTCAAGGTAGAAATGAAATAAACGCGAAAATTCCATTAAGTAATTATTCCTTTTTCGGGGGTTTAGAAACTAATATGTTACCCCCAAGTCAAATACAAATCACTCTTCAATTAACAGAAGATGATGAATTAAATTATAGTAGTGGTATTGATGATGCTAATAAAGGTCGGGTTATCATAACAAAGCTAACACTATGGGTTCCAAGAATGGTGTTTAACACTGATGGTATGGCTCTCGTTTCTGAATCGTACATGGTTACAAAACAATGGAAATATCTCCGGGAAATGGTTACACAATCACAAGACACACAACAAACTGATATAGACTTTAGATTAACAGCTGGTGTGTCAAACCCCAAACATGTATTTGTTTATTTACAACGGCCTGACAAAAGTAATTCACAGGAACACAATCCATATCTACTTGACACGTTTAAGGTAAATGCAGCTAATAATAATTGTACCATGAATTCTTGTCGGCTTGAAGTTGGGAATGGTGTTTTTTACCCCGAAACAGAATATACAAGTATATCAAGAATCTATGATGATGTTATAAGTTATCTCCATAAACAAAATGATAAAAATACAGGAAGTCTTTTAAACACATCAAATTTTAAAAACTTATTTGGACTTATTCATTTTAATTTAGAATTCAAAAAAGAAGAAATTTCTGTAGACCCCAAACATATTACACTAAAAATGAAACTAAACATCCCACCAGCCGCTAATATCAGAGTGTATGCAATTGTTATGTATGAAGAAACTATACAATTAAATGTTGTTGGTAATGAATTAGTTATTGTTTAAATAATATTTTAATATAATATATAAATGGCAAATTTAATAGAATACAAGGTTAATTTATCTAACGGACAAAAGAAAAAACTTGCAAAGGCGTATGAAGATAAATGTCAGCACACTTTTAGATTAAGTAAAAATCAATTAACTGGTAGCTTTCCTTTGTTATTGACGCAAAGGCAGGTTAATAATATAAATAAGGCTCAAACAAAAAATACTGGTGTAGATATTAAAATATCCCCTACCCAAATGAGAGCTCAGTCACAAAACGGGGGTTTTCTTGGGGCATTGGCTGGCCTTTTGACTAAATCGATTTTACCTATTGTTACTAAATTTGTGCCCAAAGTATTAGCCCCACTGGGGGTTGGTGCCCTTTCTGGACTAGCGAGTACTGGTGTATCAAAAATATTAGGTAATGGTATGATTCAAGTTGCGAACAATAAAAAAAACATGATAATACCATATATTTCACCTAATCAAAGAAAAATATTAATGGGAACCGGGGTTATAAAACTAACTCGAAAACAAAAGCAAGATGGAGGATTTTTGGGTATGTTGGCTGCTTCTCTCGGAATTCCTTTAATTACATCTTTATTAACAGGTAAAGGCAAGGGCAAGGGCTTACAGGTTGACACTCAACGAGTGCCATACAGACGAATTCCCATACTAAAAAAAAAATAAAATTTCAGAATAAACCCCTTTCTAACTTTGATATCTTAGCTTGGGTTGAACAACTGAGGATTAAACATTTTAAAGGTGTCTTTAGTAGAAATAATTTAAAACCTTTAGGGACTCCATACCAAAAGCAAAAGCAAGATGAATGTGGGATAATAAATTTAGATGACTCTGTTGGACCTGGTACGCATTGGGTGTGTTATGTGGGGTTATTTTACTTTGATTCGTTTGGGTTAGTCCCGCCAAATGAAATTATTAAATATATTCCAAATATTAGGTACAACAGTATTGAATATCAGGATAGACAAAGTACACTATGTGGATACTATTGTTTATTTTTTATACATTTACTACAAAACAAAGTACCATTGTATGATATATTGTATAAAATATTAAACCCTAACAATCAAAAAGAAAATGAACAAACAATTATAACTTATTTTAATTAAACACTGTGCTGGAACAAAATTGCAAAATCCTCCTGCCGCCTAATCCTTCACCATTTTTTGTGTGCAGTTATGCGTGTGATTATGCTATAATCCTACGCTTGGTTAAACATATTTAAACTAGTGAATCAGTCATGCGTGTGATTATGCTATAATCCTACGCTTGGTTAGATGTGGTCGCTTGGTTAGATGCGGTTGAGTTCAATTCTTCTTGAAACACTTGTTTAACAATTGTAAAGTTTTTACAAACAAATTGGATTGCCTCTCTCAGTTTTATCAGTTCCGACTCCTTTGATGGGCTCCAAACGAATTCTTTTATTAAATTGAAATATTGATTACAGTATTTCGTGTTCCATTCTTGCTTACTATCGGTTGGATATTTTTCCCGGAGATGTTGGGTCAATATATCCAAATCTTGAAAAAGTTCTTCCCTGAAAAAGAAACACACATTTAAGTAAAAATGAATCTGCAAAAATAAACAGGAAAACAAATCGTAATGGCATAATAACTCAACATTAGAGTCGTAAAAATACAAAATGTAGTATACTTACATTGCTAATCTTTTAAACGTGTTTGTGCTTCTTTATAGTATTATTTTGCAAGTCAAATGTTTAACGATGTTGTTTTCTTCTATGGCTGCCAGTTTGGTCTGGTTGTGTTTCCAGAAAATTCTAATCACATACGTCATATCTACTTCCTGTAAATGCGAGGTTGTGTTTCCAGAAAATTCTAATCACATACGTCATGAACTATTGGTAAACGAATGTAAATATTTATTGGTATAAAATAGATGTAGTTTTCCAATATTGATTCACTTTCGCTTTTGCCTCTCTATACAGAAAGTGTATTGATATTAGTACATAAAATGACAGGTGTGGATTAAGTTTATACAAAGAGAGTAGTATATAAAAGGAGAGTTACAGGTACGGATTGGATTTTATGTTTAGGTGCTTTTCCGAATGAAAAGAGGAAAAGCACCTTAACATTTTTCCAACTGCGCTGTAACTCTCCTTTTATATACTTATGGCCATATCACATGCAATATTGAACAGAGAACCAAAATAGTTACTTGACTGCCTGTATAACTTGAATATAAATATTGCAAGGGAAGTAAATTAACTTACCCATTTTCAGTAAATATGGTTTTGTTATCATTCATCCATTCACACCATCAGTATCTGCAATGAATAAAAGTATAGCTGATATTGTATTCTAAAAACATCGACCCAGTACTATCCTGTCTTTTCCATGGATACAAAGTTCAAAACAACCATATATTCTTTGTCTTATACGACATTTACTCTCAGTTTCTGATACCATAAAAAAAGTTTTAAATCTAATCCATTCTAGAAATATTCTAGGCTGAATTGAATAATTATAATAAAAAAGTAAAATTGTTAGTCTGGATACAAAATCCATTATGTCAATTCGGTATGAGATATTACTCGATCATGGGGGTTGTCAATAGGATTTACACGAATGGTGGGTCACCTTGCTCTCTTTCTACACTAAGTTGATTGCTTCAAAAATAGAAGGCATTTCGTTATAATTATATCTGCTCTTTGTGAACTGTGTGTACATGTAAATGCTGTATATCACGTTGGAAAAAAATCTCCGGCTTTAAACACAAAACAAGTTTTATTAAAAATCACGAAAATGTATTTTTGTTATATGGTTTGTCTTTTGAAGGTCCAATAAATTTCTGAAGATGATATTTCAAACAAAACAATACCCTTGCAGGTCGCTGTTTAATACAGGTGTGAATATATAACGATTATAACTATATCGAGGTCTTAAAAAAGGTGGTATCACCAAGCAAGTGACATATACGACTTACAGTCTTTTATCATCCAATTCTTATCAATACAAAGTACAATGTATATTTTTATGTTAAAATACTCTTTGTTTTTTGTTGTACACGGTACGGGCAAATTGGGACATAATATTATGACAGTTTGTATGTTCGATATATTAGCCAAAACGTGTAATACATAACTCCACTGAGTGCAATATTATTTTATTTTATTTGGTTTACGTCTCATCCATATACATCATTTACACATATAAAATCATCACTATAAAAATAGTACATAGCCTTTCTTTATAGAACTACAAGAGACTATATAAATTACAATACATATTGCACAATACTGCACAGACAGAAATTATAACAATCTTTGCAACGGTGACGGACTATAAATTATGACTTGGATTGTCAAAAGAGTTTATATTCATCATATTTAGGCATACCACTTTAACAAATGCATGATTGCACCATACAATATGCGCAAAGATGATTGTGTATGATTTTAAGACATTTTCATATGAAAGGAATAAATACCAAAAAGCAGAACTCAAACACATTAGCTTTCTTCAATCATTATATTTGACTGTAACCCGTTTCGTATAGCAAGAATACAAGTACTGTAGAGAACGTTTTGTGAATTGTTTTGATTTGCCTGTCAAATTTATCATTGATTTAGCTATTGATTTATATATAAAGTTTTAAACTTTTGTCGTTCTTTTCAAAAGAGTTTTCCTGTAATGTTTTATTACATTGAGATTATGTAGATCTGCGACAACAGTGTGTCGTACAGTGAGTTTTCTGCAATCTCTACGTCTGAATGCAAGTATAAAATCTTCTTGAAAATCACTACCTACAGAGCGAGTGCTGGTGCACATATCTACTTCCAGGGTAGCTGTTAACAACCCTATTAGGATTATGGAAGCACGTCCTTATTACCTGCAGGTACTTTTGTTTTTGAAAGGTGACAAACGAGTGTACTGTATTCTTAATATCAGTGAAATTACCCTTCAACATTTCCACACTGATCTATGATACAGAATGATAATGAAACACAGTGAATGCTTTGAAAACATGTCTACTAGCTGACTTATGTCTCTTATTGAAAGAAACAACCGAAAATATATCGAACAGAAACAATGGATTCTCAGATGATTTTCACCGATTTTCTATAAATCCAATGGGAATAAAACTGAGATACATATCCATATATATCTTGGTTATTACTTTGCCAATTAAATCTAGTATCATTATATAAATCAGTGATAAATGTGTTTTTTTTAGAATAATGATCGTCAGTGTGAGGGGTAATATCACTGTGAGTGGTAACATCACTGTGAGGGGTAATTTCACTGTTAGGGTCAATATCCCTACGAGGGGTAATATCACTGTGACGGGTAATATAACTGTGAGGGTTAATTTCACTGTGAGGGGTAATATCACTGTACATAGGTGTTTGTCCAGTCTTGGTGCCCATAAAAAAAAACAACAACAAAAAAACAATAGAACCTCCAATTGTAATTCTTAAACGAAAAAAAAAATGTTTTTTTTTTCTTTATGTATATTGATATATTGAAAAGGCCTCTATGTTGCCCGTAACGCTATGGGGATTTACTAGCACACGCTGTGGAACAACCAAAATACCCAGTGCAGTACCAATGCACGCTTTCTCTCTGCCGTTTCCACATCGGACATTTAGCATTTTGTAAACAATCTTAGTCTGCTTAGTCTACAGCTTTGAAGTACTTACATTTGAAGTCAAACACGCCAATTTTTAGACACTGATAAAATATCGTCCACAAGCGGCCATTTTGTTGAAAACGAAAGTAGAAAAACAAAATTGGCGTGTTTGACTTCAAATGTAAGTTCTTCAAAACTGTAGGTGACAACGAAATGTTTCTAGTTCAACACATTATTGTGTTAGAATCGAAATAATAAATGCCTCTTCGTATTTGAAGTCAAACACACCAATTTTGTTTTTTTACTTTCGTTTTCAACAAAATGGCCGCTTCATGACGATGTTTTTTCAATTATTTTTTTTCGTTTAAGAATTATAATTAGTGGTTCTTATTGTTTTGTTTTTGTTTGTTTTGTCTTTTATGGGCACCAAGACTGGACATACTCTTGTGTCACTGTGTGGGGTAATATTACTTATAGAGTAACAAAAAGTAATGCATAAAGTGGTGACTTACACTGAGCTAGTCCATAAAGCTTAAATGTTTCGAAACTTAAGTATCTATCGCGCTTTTCAATCTTTTTTTCAGACAAATGCAATTGCATCGAATTTAAATTTTAGCATACTGTACCATTTCGCAACTTGTAACTCTCCTTAAAGCTGTTATAAAAAGTTAAAATCAGTTATTGTATTATTGAATTAATTTTAACAAATAGATATAATACTAACCTTCTCACACTGAGATCACTCCACTAAATAACTGTGCTTTTTGATTTGAAGCAAATTTTATAAAGGTCCGTCCATAAGAGCAAATATGTTAGCTTGAATTTGTGGATGAGACCTCTAACTGTGCTTTATCTTGCACATCAGTTTATATACTTGTTTGTCAACTGTTCGTGGAATTTAAACCGAAAGCAAAATTGATTTATATGATTTTTTAAAATTACAAGGACAGTGCAAACATATAAGTTCAAGCACTTTTCGGAAACGATTGCAGTTGCAACAAGAAATAATGCTAATGAACAAGTTAAGGGACGGTTAGTCTGCCGGGTACTCTTGTGTTTTAAATATATTAAGTTGCAGAAAAAGTGTCACTAATTTGCTATAGGTTTATATAGGAGCGCTGTAATTAACTCGCGAAAACTTTTAACTAATAAAGTTATTTTAGAATCACAAACGGGATTTTGCCTTTCTTACAATATTTTTTTTCTCAGACTTAATTAATATAGTCAACTCTACCTGCCTTAATTAGTATAGTCAACTCTACCTGCCATGTTACTATATCATATATATATAGTAAAACGCCCAAAATGCGACAATTTTTAATGAAAATTTTGCAGTTCATCTTCAATTTGTTAAAAAGCTATAACAATTATTTTAGAATCACAAACGGGATTTAATAAAGCAATCATTCAACCACTTAGTGATTTCTTTTACATAAAAATAAAAAAAGAAAAGAAAAATGTTTGTATTAAAATTTTGTTTTACAGTTATGGATTTTTTATTTTTACAATCGGAGCTCGGTTGCTTCCATAAATGCTGGCCGAACACTGCCGAATGATGGTTTATGGCCCGACATCACGTAACATTTATCATGATATGTAAAGAGCTGTATATTGTGTTGTGTTTTATACTCTACAAACTAGGTCAGAATCAATGATTAATCTTTTTCATAAAAAGGCGAAACCTTTCATTCAAATCGTGAAAACTCAAGGACGTTTGCTACAGTTTCCTATATGGCGAAAATTTTCCCTTTCATAGATTTTCTTCAAACTTGGTATTTTGACTGAGCAGAAATCTTAAATGAAAATTATAGGTCATCGGCCTTGATTTTGAATGATCTGCCTTTGAAAGGCCGGTGACCTATGATTTCTCTTTCAGATTTCTGTTTTAAACTTGACTCTCAGTCAAAATACCAAGTTTGAAGAAAATCTATAAAAGGAAACGGAAAAGTTTCGCCCTATATACCTACAGGAAACTGTATCAAATGTCCTTAAAATGAGATTGTCTGGGTTTTTTTTCACTTAACTTTATGTCAGTTTTAACTGCGAAGATCAATGAGATTTTTAGTGGTTGGTATTATCAATAATAATATTATTTAGCTTCTGATGTTAATTTGTAGGACATAAAAGTTTCAATATGTATGTATTTTTATTTCGAAGCACATGCACGGTGTAGACATTATTCTTTGTTGCGAATGAAAGGCAAAATTTAATATTCACCCCGCTGAAATTGATGTCATTTAATAAGTGCTAACATAGAGCTTCTTGCGGATCAAAGCTAGTTTTCATAATACACAGGTAAAAACCAGGTAGTCTTAATACTCGTATTTTTGTCCAGTCAGATCACATCTGATTCAGACATTCCTGAACAACGAACATTGAATTGCGGAAATTTCCTAAACTTCTAGCACTAACTTGTCCTTTTCAAATCCTTACCAAAAGAAATGCCCTTACCATGAGAAAACATAAATCAAAAAATACAAAATGAATGTCCTGATTGTAACATAACAATTATCTAAAAGGGTAATCTGCCAGTTGCGAGGCGGAAGAAATTGTATGTAAATAAGGACTTCGATATAAATTTTGATCCTGACCTAGCTCGTTGAATTTTTGAACAACAAAAAAAATGTAAGAAGTGTGTTATCGATCTTAACACTGAAAATACACTTGAAATATGTGCTAATATTTCATTTATAACGGATTGGCAAGGGTCTAAACAAATTGTAAAGTTCTGGTGCTGCCTCAATTTGTGATATTATCTTTTGGGCAAAGTGACCAGTATCTTCGTCAGCCTCATAGCCAAAATCTAGTAGGTTAGGTAGAGACAGTTTTGCTTTTGTCGCATTTCTCCAAATTTCTTACTGCAAAGTACGGCGAAGTAAATGCGACATAAAACTGTCGTCGGTTGGAGAAAGTTTTCTTGGTTTCAACTGAACAATACTTCTAGGCAAAGTGTAAAGTGAATCACAGTTTATGGACTATCTGTGTCTGAACTTACAGCAACGCATTTCTTGATCCCAAGAGTAGATAAATATGCCAAATGTAGTATGACCGGTATTCTACCATCAGCTTCTTCCTTGCTAATATCCAACAGAATTTGCAATTTTCTCCAGTTTCTCGCCTATGTAAGATTTTTTGGTTGACATCATGCAATATCTGAAAACAAACTTAGCGGAACTGGTGCATTTTCAAACGAGAATACACACTCAAGAGGAGCCTTTTTGAAGATATTAATGACCAAAAATCTATTTACCATCTCTAACATTTCTTTACCATTTAAAGTGACCACCTTTGAATTTACATCAACAGCACGGTTTGAACTTTTGATTGTTTTAGTTTTACCGTTGGTAGCGGGTCAACAAAACTCTTTTGAATGCTTGTGGTTTTCAAAGGGAATCAGTCGCCCCTGTACAAAGTTATGTAACATCTTCTGCCCTGATCACGACATGGTAGAAAACTGCTTTTAACCTCCTTACGACATGTTAAGCCCAGTTGCAAAGTTAAGCAGTTTTTTGGAAGAGTAGAAATAGACAAGGGGTCTACAAAATTCTCATCAAACGGCTGAAGCACTTATGTACTGCCTCAGTGTATGTGCTTTTGTGAAAAGGTGCATAAGTGTGTTCTTCGCTGTACAAAGAATTGAGGCCAGCATCAAAACAACAAGAGTATGTAGAAGCATATATTACTGTCAGAGGTCGAGACAGAAACCAGCTTACCATAGCACTGGCAGTATGTGTGATACCAAATATTCCGCAAGATGACTTTTAAAGCTTTGTTTTTAGTTACTTTTAATACTTAGTCAAATCGAACACCATTGAATGAACCCTTCGTCAGTTAAGGTACGAACGAACCTTTCTTAAAAGCATCTACTAACCCATCAGGGGGTCGATTCATATGAAGGACTAAGTAAAGCATAAATTTTAAGTATACTGTTCAATTTGCAGTAAACAGGACAGGTAAACGTTTTGCCTTTGAATAGTTGTGAGCATCACACAATCCATGCCTTGATCAGGCAGGGTAAATTTTGAGAGGAGACCTCCTCTAGATTGTCGTCCTAACATCTAAACAAAGGAGAAGTAGATCTTTTTACTGATCTAGATTCATCAATAATAGGGAGGAGAGAATTTTGTTATCATTCCTAGCACATGCTTTCAAACTATGGTCAAGTATTCTACAAATACAATTATATTTGGCTATTACTCTCCTGATCATGTCTTTCGTGCCTTTCGTTTCGACAAAATACATGAAAAAGGAGAAATGAATGTCTATGATGTATATGGTAAATAAATAACTTTATAGGCATAATTTGTAATTATTAAAAGCATGGGTATCTTTTTGCACTTAAAAGATATGACATTCATTTCATTGCATTGAATTATGTGCATACATACTTACAGTTGTAACCACTGTGTCCATTGTGATATTATTATATAGATGTGTAAAATGTTTATGTGTATAGGCTAGAAGCCTGAATCATAATAAACGATTTGATTTGATTTGATTAGCACAGATTTCTGTTAAACTTCAAATGTGAGATTAAAAGCTTTGAGTTTGGTTTAGTTTGGTTTCGAGTTTAACGCCCGTTTTTCAACAGTATTTCAGTTATATACAGGCTGAGAGTTTAACTAACCATCGTTCCACTAGACACCTATCCTCCGTAAGAAACTGCCAATTTTCTCACATAAAGAGTCATGATCGGTAACGGGGCTCAAATCTATGGTTCCCAATCAGTGAGAGGTTATGTGACCTTATCACGGAGGCGATACTAAGTATAGTAACTTTTTCGTTCAGCACTTTTGATTCATGATTTATTGGTATACAATTATCCTTTTTTACATTGTTTACACGTTTAACATTTTAATTTTCTCACTTTTAAATTTAAGCAGGTAATATGGCGATGTTACTCATCAATTATGTCTTATTCCACATTTTGAAGCAGCAGATAAATGTTGCTAAAACATGATATATGATGAAACAGTTTGACCTTATTTTAGTCTAAGTGGCGGCCACTTTGGAGCTCTAGCTCTTTACGAATAGACCCCTTGGTTCTTTTACGTGCCCGGTGTAAAGCACCGATACACGCGAGACTACCTCTGGAGTTCGAACCGGGGACCTCCGGATTGGTAGTCCAGGGCGCTCATCACTTGACCATTGTGCAACATTTCACAATGACAGATGGGATTAAAAGAATTTGCATAACTCTTCCTTCCACCATTTTTAATTACCCCTTTTACAATTTCTTAGCCTGTGCTTAACTACGCTAATAAAGATATTATATCTTAAACAATTTAACATGAGACTGGACTGCAATTCAAACTTTTTTCACAGACGAATAGCATTGTGATAACGTATTGACTATCTCCTCTATGAAATATTCAAAAGTGATCCATCAATCAAAGAGTCAATAATCAGATAGTCGTAAATATTTCTAAACACTTCTGTCCTGAAGGATAACATTGATTGCTTTCGTCAGACGGAAGAAACTACACTTTTAATACATAATGTTTTATCATTGTAACAACCAAAAGTAAACTTCCTTTAATTGCAAGGAAATAAAGTTTAACAATAATAGTACACCAAAGGATGATAACTGTCAGGAAATTGGTAATGAAAAAGGTCGCTACTCAAAATAAAACACTTCAAATCGTGTACTTTATCAGATATCTTTAGTTGAAAGATATAAGACGCTTTAACAACTCGACACAAAAATCTGGTGCAGGACACGGATGATAATTTAAGTAGAAAAAATACCAGACTATCTGTACCACTTTAACACATAGCGGTAAATTGTGTGGCTAATGAACAATACTAAGTATTTTCCCATTAACTTTTAACCAGAAATAAGTGTCATGCTTCTTCAAGTGCGACTGTATTTTTCATTTAAATGTCAACGATTTAAATAACAGAAGTAGGTATTGCGGAAAAATAAAATGATCAGTCTGTTTAAATAAGGATGAATGATTACTTAACTCATCCTTGGGTAATTGATATGTTCAGGACAAAATTTTGACCTAAACTCGAAATAGTTTTCACATTTCGGGATAATTTTCTTTGACAATCACTTAAAATGATCTGGGTAACCATATCTTTCATTTCGGAAATATTTGGACATATGAAAATGTTTGATAATACTTGAAATACTTACCCAATCGAAGATAAAAACATAAATAAACCTGATGCTTTATGTGGGAGCGCCAGTGGAACTTGTGAGCACTGTAACACCGGATACAGCTCCTATCGAATACAGTTCCCCAGGGAGCTGTTTTCGGTGCGCATCAACGTATAAAGCTCCCCTAATCAAATGGGAGCTGTATTCGGGGTTCTTGTACCTTTTTTCGAATAGAGCACCCCAGTGACCCGATGCAACGTATCATTCATTCGTTTATACAAATACGCGGCAAAGAATTAATCATAGATTAATAAGGATCCTTACCGCTATTCAGGATGCAGTACTTAGCCCTGGAATGTCTATCTGTTGGGCGGACAGTTGAATGAATATTTGAAGTTTCATGACTTTTTTGCTGATATTGAATATTGTTTTTCTTTCAATAAACCTTCATTGTTTTCATATGACGGTATTACATAAGGCAAAAACATGTTTGACGGAATGAAGCTCATACACATCAGGGTGTCCGGCCTGACAGAGGGGCGGATAAGACAACAGACAGGGTAGGGCAACAGACAGATGGTTGGACAAATAGACGGACGGAATAGATGTAACATGCAGTATATTGAACAGGTGTTAGATGTTTTTAGGCAATTTAGGTTCCTAATTTCTATCTGTGGACATTTTTAACATAGGGATCATGGTTCTTTATATATTTTAATAAAGCAAACATAGGGAGCTTTATTCGAATTTGCATATGCTTTGTTCGAATACAGCTCCGCCATACCTAGGGAGCTGTATTCTATGGAACGCCAAATCTACACTGTAAAAAATAAGTGTTAATTATCTCTGAATATAGTGTAAACCAGCTTGGAAAATGGTGTTACCGTGTAAGTTACACCGTGTGCGAGTAGAGAATCACCAAAATGCAATTTTACTCCAAAGTCAGTGAAGAGATACTCTCGATCTTGCGTTTTGTAAATCCGTACAAGTGTAAGTTGGTCAGATACACCGACTGGGATATAGTAACACGGAAGTGTAACTTTGCCCTAAAATTCGTGTATCGTAAACAAGTCAACTGACCAAGGACTTGCATGTGCCTTAATTCTATGCCGCATTCCATGCACATGGTTATGGTCTCAAATTGTAGCGTGACTAAGACGGACACATCCGTGTATCATACATGAACACTTTGCTATTATTCGCGAAATTATGAACGAAAAGTCTTTTCGTGACGTTTAGTTATGAAACCCGTCAGAATGTTGTAAAGAGTTCAGATAAGTAGTTCTTTGAAAATTTAGTTACGTAACCACTGACTAAGATCTTCTTAAATATTGGTCTTACACAAACCATCTGTTTGACATTCTCGAGAAATGTGATGGGAGTGATAGGACCAATGAGTCAAGATTTTGCCGTCATAAATTGATGAAAGGGTTTATATGTAATGAAAAGTGTACGCTAACACTAACGTGTTACGTTTGTCTTGTGAAAACAGTGTTAAGTAACACCATGAACAGTGTCCTGCTTCCCCGATAGCAGGGTGTAATGTTTCCATAAAAACAATAGGGTTACTTTACACCAAAATGGGTGGCAACCCAGCTGCCACCCATTTCAGTGTAAAGTTTCCTTTCTGTTTTTACAGTGTACATATACTCAAATATTTGAAGAGGTCTTTAAATATTTGGAGAGCTCTCTAATTCAATTAATGATATCAAAATTTGATTTAAAGCGCGCAATAAATGAATTGAAGACCTCTACAATTGAATAGGTGATATCAAAAATTAAGGTGTATTTCAGCTGTTTTTAAGAACTCTGTTATTGAATTGAAGAGGTCTCTAATTGATTTGAAGACCTCTCTAAATTTTTTAAAGCTCGCTACAAATTAAATAAGAGAGGTCTGGAATTCAAATAGAGACCTCTCTAAATCAATTTGAGCGCGGTGAAATTCAATTTTAGATATCTTGAATTCATGCCAAATCTACATATACTCATTATTTGAAGAGGTCTTTAAATATTTGGAGAGCTCTGTAAAATATTTGGAGAAGTCTATAAATCAATTAAAGACATCAAAAATTCGTTTGTAGCGCGGTTTAAATCCATTGATTTAGAGACATCTATAATTCAATTGAAGAGGTCTCCATTTGAATTGGAGACCTCTATTATTGTTTTACAACACGCAAGAAATAAATTAATGATATCCAAAATTGATTTAGAGAGGTCTATAATTGAATTGTACCGCGCTTCAATTGTTTTATTTGAGAGCTCTCTATTTCAAGGTTGTTAATGGATTGTGATTATTCAAGCGCGGTACAATTAAATTAGAGACCTCTCTTAATCAATTTTTGATATCAGTAACTCATTTCTTGCGTGTTGTAAAATAATTATAGAGGTCTCTAATTCAATTGGAGACCTCTTCAATTGAATTATAGATGTCTCTAAACCAATGGATTTGAACGCGCTACAAGCGAATTTTTGATGTCTTTATTTGATTTGTAGACCTCTCCAAATATTTTACAGAGCTCTCCAGACCTCTTCAAATACTTTAGTATATGTAGATTTGGCATGTATGAACATCGAATTCAAGATATCTAAAATTGAATTTCACCGCGCTCAAATTGATTTAGAGAGGTCTCTAATTGAATTCAAGACCTCTATAAATTAATTTGTAGCGAGCTATAAAACAATAAGAGATGTCTTCAAATCAATTAGAGACCTCTTCAGTCCTATTGCAGAGCTCTTAAAAACAGCTGAATTACACCTTAATTTTTGATATCTTCAATTGAATTTGAGAGGTCTACAATTAATTAATTGCACGCTTTAACTCAATTTTTGACATCAAAAAGTGACTTAGAGAGCTCTCCAAATATTTAAAGACCTCTCTATTACAATTATTTCGCGCTATAATTATTTGGAGATATCTCTAATTGAAATTGAGACCTCTGAAATGATTTGAAGAGCTCTCCAAATATTTAAAGACCTCTTCAAATATTTGAGTATATGTAGATTTGGCGTTTCATAGTATTCGTTAATGTACATCGAATACAGCTCGCCAGGGAGCAGTATTCGAAAGGAGCTGTATCCGTGTTACAGAGCACCGGTACCAGGGATTGCATAAAGGCCAAAGCAGTAAAAAAAAACAGAATCTACTTACATTGCATGTATATGCATTATGCTGTTGCCTCCGGAAACCTATGTACTGTTGAACATAATCTGGATCATTCTTCACCGCAGAGTAACTGCTCAGTATTAATCACTGATTTTATGTTTATTCATACAACAGGATATTTGTGAATTTTGTGTATCATTATGTATGTATGTAGGGTTTAGATACAATGGCGCGCGATAGGAGCTGGTATTCTGTATAATTTACTATAACGAGGTAAAGTAAAACTAATGTTTAAACTATGAGTTGTTTTGTTAATTGACGTCGGAATGAAAATAGCTAACGCCATGAACGGTTAGGGGAGAAAATATCTGAGCAGGCGGGTGACTTTGTCGATAAAGCATTTGCCCTGTAAGCGAAGGTCCAGGATTCGAGTCCCGATAAGACCGTATATTGTCTACCCTTTTTATAATGATAAACATAATGTGAAGGTGTTGATTGCCAATCTAATTCCAAATTGTGTAGACTACTACCATGTTGTTTTTGTCATACATGTATTTATCATCAAAATACCACAGCTGTATTTCAATCAGCTTCATACAAAACCAGAGAAAATGACGTGAACGTTCCATAAATTTTTGTTAATATGTTTGCCAAGTAGTTTATTATTTATTATAATCTCATCCATATACATGCAAAACAGATAAATGTGTCAATTATCAAAAAAGTATATGGCCATTTTAAACAGAATTACAAGAGACTATTTGATATCATACATATATAACTTCTATTGCCTAGTCCGTTATTCATTACACTTTTTGTAGATAAAGGACCCTTTAAACTTAAGCAAAATGTGACCTTCATATGTTAATATGTTAAAGGCTATACAGTTTAAATAAATAAGTAGATAAATGATTGGTATCATTGTGTCACAAAATTACATAACACATTATATTGCACTGGTTGTACCAGATTTTAAAATTTACATTTCATTGAAAATTGAACATACTCACCAGAATCATGTATTCAAAATTTACATTGTAATGCAGCTGGCATAGCAATCCGAATAGATGTGATTGGTTAATACTCCTTGTAGACAATGTGAAGACTTTGGCTATATTTACAAGAAACGCAGCCTTTTGTCTTATTTTTCATTTTTCACATTACATGTATTTATTTTCCTATCATTAGACCCAACCGGTCAAAGATCGTTGGGGTCTTTAGGTTTGATCTGTTCCGTCCGTCCGCACTGCGTGTCCGGGCTGTACCTTCTATATGCATGAACTGACTTTTAAATCACTTCCCACTTATTGCCAATAACACACGGGTATGTCGTGCACCAAACTAGGGGAGATACCTTGAAGGTCAAGGTCACACTTAGAGTGTAATGTTTACACGCATACACTGATCTTTAACTACCTTCATACAAATGTTGCCCCTAAAGGTGGTCATACACCACACCCTAGGAGCTTCTTTGAAGGTAAAATGGTTGTACGCTGATACCTGTAATGTCAGGTAATGTGAAAGTATGAGTCCGGGTTGCCACTTCTACATGCATAGACTGACTTCAAAATAACATCACACTGTTGTTGCCCATACCCCAAAGGTGTATCATGCATCATTTTCAAGGTCAGTGTCACACATAGGGCTCAAACCTGTGATACAGGGTTATATACCGGTATTTCGTGTCAGGACTGTAGCTTCAACATGCGTTGACTAATGTTAGAATAATTTCACATAGTTGTGGTCCATACCAAACGGGTTTGTCACGCACAACACCCAGGAGGCTATGTTGTAGGTCAAGGTAACACTTAGGGTTGTAACTTGTAATTAAGGGTATTACGACTGGACTGTTATTTGTATATGCATTGACTTATTTTGAAATAACTTCCACAGTTGTTGCCCGCTCAAGATCAATGTAACATTGCAGGTTAAAATGTCATGTCACTATATATTCCAAACCCCTTAAAGGATTTTATGAAACTTTGCGCATGCGTTCATCTCATCCCGACATATCCAGTTGAGGGCTATGTTTTGCATGGCAATAGCCCATCCACGTGTTTAGCTTGTTTTTGCATATACTTGCGTGATAACATGTTTGTTTGCATCACATTTAACAGTTTGTCACGTTAAATTCGAGTGAACTAGTTTGCAACGATTATCATAAACTGAAAAGTCACCCGTACTTCATACAATGATATTTTAATCATGTTATCAATATTCAAATAGACGTACTGCTCTTGGCATTATCTCAATTAGTTTGGTTGGCAAACTGTCTATATCAAGACTTGATACGGTATGATAAAGGATATATCACTTTCCACGTTAACGTACTTCAAAAACATCCAAATCCGTATGCCAACTATATACGAAACAGAATGGTTGTAAAGGTCAGTGTCACACTTGTTGTTTTCGATATTTATGCATATATATTTCACAGGTGCTCGCGGTCGCGATTATGTTTTTCTCTTTCATATTCATTCAAGAACCAAAAAAAAATGAAATCTTCCGCCAGTTTGTGAAATTGCCGGCGCACTATGTTTACATTCTATCGGTTGCGCCAAACTTGGAGACGGAGAACTAATTATTAATAAAAATCGAACCGTGCGATAGGGACGTCACTCTAAACAGTTGTGCTAGAGAACATGGCACTCCTTTCCTGTTTTCAGTCTACCGGGTATTTCAGTGGTAAATTATAGAATTAAGATCCGGGGAAGATAAGCTCATATTTTGATAGCTTTGTTCTTAAATGAATGTAAAGGAGAGAGATTACAAAAATTGCTTCAACTTACTTCTCAATCCTGTATATGTATTTGACAATCGAATCTATGTATATGATACACAAAATTGAAATAAATACTGTTTAAACTAAATGAATGTAAAAAGAGAAAACAAAGCCGAAAAAGCATTATCCCGACCGCGAGCTCCTATGATATATTTAAGCTTTTGTAAAAATGCAAATCAACACTTCAAAGCCATATAAGGTCGACACAAAATACGTTAGCTAGTTAAATAATGCTAATGAATATGATCTGTCACAAGAAAAAATATACTCATATAGATCTAGACGCTTAAACTTAAAATCACGAATTATTCAGTAATTACACAGGAATTGTGACCTTTTCATTTAAATTATCCCTTTGTTTGTTGAATAAGATGATATAGCGGCAAGCCAGTCTACATATGCAGATAATGTTATTCAAACTTCATCGTCTCGGTGTATTTCAGATGTCAAGAAGAGACGCATTAATTTTGAATTATGATTAAAATCTAAATACCCTGCAATGACTCTCGGATATAAAATATTTTCACATTACCGTTTAGTAAATAGCCGGATATATCCGTATCTCGGTGATTATGTTGGTTCGTCCTTTTTGGTAAATGTCTTGTGCACCCAGCATACTATATTCAAATATTGTTACTGAACTATAACTGAGACTTCTGAATCAATGGACAAATAAGATACTTAATCCATTGCACTGCAACCAGAGTGGGCTTACTGTCTATACGGATTGACAGTGGTGTACAGATCATGACCAAGCGATATTAACTGATTATTGTGAACAAGAAAACTTGCAACACGACCAAGAGATCATGATTGATTGTAGAGTACAAGTAGACTTGCAACATGATTAGGTGGCAGTAGAGGATTCTGATGTCTAAGAAAACGTACATCACGGTCTAATGACCATGGCTTATTGTCTAGTACAAGAACACTTGCATAATTACCAGATAGTTACAACTGACAACGGTGTAGAAGCAGCCATGCAGCATGGGCAGATGCTCATTGTTAACATTGGTGTACAACTTGAACAAGAGTTCATGGTAGACTTTGGAAAGCAAACAGAAAGTCAACATGAACGAGTGTTCATTGTTGACCTTGAGTTCTAGCAGACTTTGCAATATGAACAGGTGCTTATAATTGACGTTGGTTGACTTTTACAATCAGCAGACTTGCAACATGAACAGATGATCATGGTTGACATTGAGAACAAGCACTCTTGCAACATGAACAGATGGTCATGGTTGACCTTGAGAACAAGCACTCTTGCAACATGAACAGATGGTCATGGTTGACCTTGAGAACAAGCACTCTTGCAACATGAACAGATGGTCATGGTTGACCTTGAGAACAAGCACTCTTGCAACATGAACAGATCGTCATGGTTGACCTTGAGAACAAGCACTCTTGCAACATGAACAGATCGTCATGGTTGACCTTGAGAACAAGCACTCTTGCAACATGAACAGATCGTCATGGTTGACCTCCTTGAGAACAAGCATTCTTGCAACATGAACAGATCGTCATGGTTGACCTTGAGAACAAGCATTCTTGCAACATGAACAGATCGTCATGGTTGACCTTGAGACAGCATTCTTGCACTGGTTGACCTTGAGAACAAGCATTCTTGCAACATGAACAGATCGTCATGGTTGACATTGAGAACAAGCATTCTTGCAACATGAACAGATCGTCATGGTAGACATTTAGAACAAGCATTCTTGCAACATGAACAGATGGTCATGGTTGACATTGAGAACAAGCATTCTTGCAACATGAACAGATGGTCATGGATGACATTGAGAACAAGCATTCTTGCAACATGAACAGATGGTCATGGTTGACATTGAGAACAAGCATTCTTGCAACATGAACAGATGGTCATGGTAGACATTTAGAACAAGCATTCTTGTAACATGAACAGATGGTCATGGTTGACATTGAGAACAAGCATTCTTGCAACATGAACAGATGGTCATTGTTGACCATGAGAACAAGCAGACTTGCAACATAAACAGATGGTTGCTATGGAGCTTAGAGAAGGATGATTGCAAAATGAACAGATGGTTATGGTTGACCTTGAGAACAAGCAAGCTTGCAACATGAACAGATGATCATGGTTGACCTTGAGAACAAACATTAACTAACATACTTGCAATATGAACAGGTGTTTATAATTGACCTTGGTTGACTTTGAGAATCAGCAGATTTGCAACATGAACAGATGGTCGCCTATGACCTTAGAGATGAAGGATTCTTACAACATGAACTTCCTAGCTTATATACAAGCGTCTTTTTCAAAACTTAGCCCATAAAGGCATCAGTGTTAATAATATCATGAGAATGCAGAAACACAAATACAATTACAGTTTTTAATGCTTACGAACCTATGAGATCACACTAAAAGAGACTAGAACTATATGAATTAATCCGCTGCCCTGCAGGATAATCAGGGTTTCGGACAGCAAGAAGAAAAATGATACTGGGTTCCCAGCTGGGCCAGGACTTTGGACACCAAGAAGACAAATGATATTGAGATCCCAGCTGGGCCAGGGTTTTGGACACCAAGAAGACGAATGATTTTGAGATCCCAGCTGGGCCAGGACTTTGGACACCAAGAAGACGAATGATACTGAGATCCCAGCTGGGCCAGGACTTTGGACACCAAGAAGACAAATGATACTAAGATCCCAGCTGGGCCAGGACTTTGGACACCAAGAGACGAATGATATTGAGATCCCAGCTGGGCCCCAGGACTTTGGACACCAAGAAGACAAATGATATTGAGATCCCAGCTGGGCCGGACTTTGGACACCAGAAGACAAATGATATGAGATCCCAGCTGGGCCAGGACTTTGGACACCAAGAAGACAAATGATACTGAGATCCCAGCTGGGCCAGGACTTTGGACACCAAGAAGACAAATGATACTGAGATCCCAGCTGGGCCAGGACTTTGGACACCAAGAAGACGAATGATACTGAGATCCCAGCTGGGCCAGGACTTTGGACACCAAGAAGACGAATGATATTGAGATCCCAGCTGGGCCAGGACTTTGGACACCAATAAGACGAATGATATTTGGATCCCAGCTGGGCCAGGACTTTGGACACCAAGAAGACAAATGATATTGAGATCCCAGCTGGGCCAGGACTTTGGACACCAAGAAGACAAATGGATAGCTGGGCCAGGACTCCTTCCAAGCCTGGGCCCAGCTGCCAGGACTTTGACACCAATAAGACGAATGATATTTGGATCCCAGCTGAGCCAGGGCTTCGGACACCAATAAGACAAATGATACTGAGATCCCAGCTGGGCAAAGGTTTTGGACAGCAAGAAGAAAAATGGTACTGGGTTCCCAGCTGGGCCAGTGCTGCATACACCAATAAGACGAATGATATTGGGATCCCAGCTGAGCCAGGGCTTCGGACACCAACAAGAGGAATGGTACTGGGTTCCCAGCTGGACAAGGGCTTCGGACACAAAGAAGACGAATGGTACAGGGTTCCCATATAGCTGGGCCAGATCTTCGGACATTAACAAGACGAATGGTACTCGTTTCTCAGCTGGGCCGGGGCTCTGGACACCAGGAAGACAAGTAATTGGATCCCAGCTGGGGCATTGCTTCGGACATCAACAAGGCGTGGCGGGTTCATCTGACCAGGGCTTCGAACACCAATAAGAGGAAAGGTAAAGGGTTCCAAAATGGGCAAGGGCTTCGGACACCAACAAGACGAATAGTACAGTGTTCCCAGCTGGGCCAGGGCTTCGGACACCAAGATTACAATTGGTACTCGGTTCCCAGCTGGTCCAGGGCTTTGTACACCAGGAAGACGAATGGTACAGGGTTCCCAGCTGGGTCAGGGCTTCGGACACCAACAATACGAATGATACTGGTCTGGGTTCCCAGCTAACCCAGGGCTTCTGACATCAAGAAGACGAATGGTAAAGGGTTCCAAGCTTGGCCAGGGCTTCGGACACCAAGAAGACGAATGGTACTGGGTTTTTAGCTGGGCCAGGGATTTGGACACCAACAAGACAAATGGTACTGGGATCCCAGCTTGACCAGGGCTTCGGACACCATGATGACGAATGGTAAAAGGCTCCAAGCTGGGCCTGGGCTACGGGCACCAAGAAGACGAATGGTACTGGGTTTCCAGCTGGGCCAGGTCTTTGGACACAAACAAGACAAATAATACTGGGATCCCAGCTTGGTCAGGGTTTCGGACACCAACAAGTCGAATAGTACTTGGTTCCCAGCTAGGCCAGAGCTTCGGACACCAAGAAGACGAATGGTTCTAAGTTCGCAGCTTGGCCAGGGCTTAGGACACCAAGAAGACGAATTGTTCAGGTTCCAAGCTAGCCCAGGGCTTAGGACACCAAGAAGACGAATGGAACTGGGTTTCCAGATGGGCCAGGGCTTCGGACACCAAGAAGACGAATGGAACTTGGTTCCCAGATGGGCCAGGGCTTCGGACACCAATAAGACGAATGGTACAGGGTTCGCAGCTGGGCCAGGGCTTCGGAAACCAACATGACAAATTACCGGGTTCCCAGCTGGACCAGGGCTTCGGACAACGACAAAGAAGACGAATGGAACTGGGTTTCCAGATGGGCCCAAGAGACATGGTACTTTCCGGGCCAGGGCTTTGGACACCAACAAGACGAATGGAACTTTGGTTCCCAGATGGGCCAGGGCTTCGGACACCAATAAGACGAATGGTTCTAAGTTGCAGGCAGGGTTAGGACCCCAAAGCGGTCAGCTGGGCCAGGGCTTCGGACCCAAAGACGAATTGTTCTGTTCCAACTACCCCCGGGCTTTGGCACCAACATGACAAATGATACCGGGTTCCCAGTTGGACCAGGGCTTCGGAAACCAACATGACAAATGGTACAGGGTTCGCCTGGGCCTGGGCTTCCACCCCAGATACCGGCTTCGGACACCGACAAGACAAATGGTACAGGGTTCCCGGCTGGGTGGGCTTCCAGGGACCCTCGTCAAGCTGGGCAGTAAAAGTATTTAACAATTCGATAAAATTCTGTCAAGCCTTATATGAATGTTCACAAAACACAAGCACAAAACAGTGTCCAATTAGACTGTGTAATAAATGTGGAAATGAAGAGAATAAATAATTATAATTTGACTAGATTTAAGATTAACAAAATATTTACGATGATGGCAGGTATTATTTAACAATCTGCATAATTCTCTTAACAAAAACTTCCATTGGACCTGCGCTACCATAGGGCAGTGTGCAGCAACAGTAAGGCAGTTTGCAGCAGAATTAGGGCAGTGTACGTGCAACAGCTGTGTGCGACCCTGAGCGCGACCTAGTACGAAAATAAAATGCTGACTTTGCAAAACATTGTTTCAGTGGCGATCGGATGATTTTTTTTTTTTTGTAAAAGAAAGTCGCGCAGTGCAGACAGTGAAGTGAAGCCACATAAAAGTACAACTAGAGAATACTCATATCCTGTAAACTTAACTTAATACATGTAACTGGCAATAAAATGTACAACAATGCAGCAACATATTTGCATATATTTAAGTTACCTTTACCATTAAGACTTATAATTAACTACACAATATAATATAATAATGTTTGTTGACTTGCAAACTAAACCTTAGTACAGTTTGGTATAATCTCTAAACCATACGGTAGCAAACTATTGCTGGCTCAACATTTGAACCTAACTGTATAGTATTTAGTGTTTGCCCTACATTTCTGTCCAATGAAAATATCTAAAAATTTAAAATGTTCCCTGTCTATTTGCCATAAACCTCGAGACTCTATTGCCTGTTAGCGCATGTGCATATAGCCCATTTATTAATACTTACACTTAGACCGAAGGAAAACAAATATTATAAAGGGCAAATGCCGTTCAACAAAAACAAAACAACAATCCGTTGGAACCATAAAATTAATCAAATCTTCTTCTGAAACAAGATTGCAGATATTATATTAATATCTATTTTTCGCATCTTTTTCAATGATAACCTTTTTTGACACAGAGTTACAAAAACAGTCAAAAGGTTACAATATAGAGATAACTGTTGTGTAAAAGTTATATATAATTAAATGAGATAAAAGTCTTGCTTTAAGTTTAGAAATTGATTGCTGCAATGCTGGGGGATTTTCAGTTTTACACAACAAAACACTTTACATCACACAGTGTATACTGCCAGATATGAACCATATATTTTAGCAGGCTGTCAACACCAGTAAGAGAGACATGTTATAATAATAAACAGTTGTCTAAATGTAGGGCAAACACGAAGTCGCTAGCGCTCCCTCCTTTGGGTTTCTATATTGTATAAATTTCTCTATTTAGCATCTAACTATTACATAACTGTAATCAATAAGCACAACATGTCTCAGCAACTTTTAAAATTTCACAACGCTATGTTTATTTATCCTGCGGTCTATACTACCCGATCAATTCATCTTTAAATACACGCATGTACGTATGAATAAATGCGCAAAACGCAAACTAATCAATCGGTTTTCAGAAAACACTGAGTGCGTTTTTTTACATGTCATACCATAACGAGGCGCAGAAGATCTACAAATGATTGCGTAAACAAATTTACACGGAAGAATTTTATTACAGCATTGTTGAGCATACGGATTACCTGTTCGCAGTAAGCACTTTAGTATTTCATCTGAGCGTGTAGGAGTAGAAATTTCCAAGTTATATCTGTGTAAATACGTTTGAATTTACACTTGGGCAATGACTATAGTAGGAATATGGAATGCATGAGTTTGGAACCTTGTCTATATAATACAATTTTTTTATAATATATATATTTTTAGATACGGTGGCGTATGATGGGGCACCGTTTCACTATTAAATACATTTTTGCGATATCACCTATTTGAATAGGTCATATCACCAATTCTAATATTATCCATTTGAATAGGTAATATCACCCATTTCGTCTGTGAATATATCATATGATCTATACGAATATGTGATATCATGTATTCCCATTGAATTGGTGATACCACCTAATCGAATGCATAATATCACCTATTCGAAACTGTGATACCACCTACTCAAAGGGAATGGGTGATATCACCTATCTGAATGGTTGATATTACTTATAAACGATTTATTGTTTGAATGTACTACCTGACCCTTTGTTAAAAACAAATCCGTCTATTTGTGACATCACCTATTGCAATAGGTGGTATAACCTATTCGGCTAATCCCTTTGAAAAGGTGATATCACCTATCGAATGGATGATAACGCCAATTCGCATAGGTGATATCAGACATTCCCTTTGTGGTATCTTATATTCAATGCACTTCTGTGATATCACCTTGAATAGGTGATATCACAAAAGTGCATTAAATAGTAAATGGTGCCCCATATGATACTAATGTATGCAAGGTCAATCATTTTAGTTATAACCTTCAGTTGGTAATGTTAATAACAATACTGTTTAAATGATTGCTTCGTATATATCTTCAATTTTAAATTGTCATGGTTATTTTTATAGTAACTAGTATTACAGTAAGGGTAAAATTACTTAAATTTCATTATTGTTAGCCTCTATTTCATGAAAGCTACATCTAGTGTGATAGGTAGCATTAGAAGTATACATAAATTTAACAGACAAACACCTTTTTAACCAACTATTTTATAATATTTTATGTTTGTGTACATGATTTATAAATTGTTGTATACATTGTTTTGGATCATATATTCGTTAACTCTATCCAAACCTATTTTATCATAAGCGTATAGTGAGTGCAAACTTGGTTTAAGTGAGAAAATTGAGAGCAAACTTTAGAAAATGGCGGAAAACGTGTTTTCTTAACAAGGTCAAGCGCATTCATACCAGGGAAAGTCATTTTCTTTACGCTAGGAAATTATATGAATATGCTGTTAGTCAAGGGTTATATATAACCTTCACTCGGTTCTTTGTTTCCACCCGCAATGATTCGCAGTTTTGACGTTATTGAAGGTTGAATCTGGTCAGTTGGAAGCTTTCACGAATAGAAACCGAAAGTGCCGCGGCCTTTTATCAAAATTTTCACCCAAATCGATAGATGTTGAGGCCAGAGATCGATTGTTTTACGAGAAAATATATGGGAAATATTAACCTGCACTTCACAGCGATCATGAGTGTTTTGATACTCCAATATCTTCGTTTAAACACATTTTGGAGACAAACTTTATACTTTAATACTTTTTAAAGACAAACTTGTCACGCGCGATTCACTTAATATACGACTTGTTTGAGGTTGTCGACATTCCCTGTTAATTTTATTTTATATCTAGATTATAAGTTTAAGATATCTAAAAGAAATGAACAAGGTTTAACTGTGGGCTGACATGGTTATGCTAAAAGCTAAAACAGTTTAGAAAACCAAACGGCTTCAGCGAACTACTTGGTTTCTAAGTCGCTCTAAATGTCGCTATTCAAACAGCTGCTACACAGTTTATATCACTACTATGTTCAGAGTGTTTTTATGTTTAAGAAAATAATACACTATCCGTGCAGTGAATTGGCATCTGGTCAAAAACTTTTAATACGGTATATATGTCACATTTAGTCACCTGCCCAGTCCACAAAAGTACATGTATTATGTGCTGTAGTGGTAAAGCGCTGGACTTGTAAGGATCGTAGGTTCGATTTTCCGCTCCTCTAATAACATTAATACATGTCTTTCGAACTAGACCTTAAACCGATGTCCTACATTTATGTATCTGTAATATACGCCGGACTTGTGAAGGGACAAAGGGATGTCTCCGGAACTGAGATTGTATATTGCACTTTCCCTAAATGCTAAAACAATTACCCTCTTTCCAGATGCGTTGGTTATGTGAATTATTCAGCATCAATCAAAATTTATATACATTTATTCTGAAAAAGGCTTTACGGCCGCAACATGTCGATAAATATTTAAACTATTAGTGCGTTGATTTTTCTGTTTCCACATTATATCAGCATCAACCACGAAACTCTAAAATACTGTACATGTACGTGCAAATTACGTGAAAGCGATTCACTTCTTGGATTTGTCATTAAAACATGCTTGTTTGGAAATGCATTTTATGCTTAAATATAAATATTACTTAATTTCACGACACTGCGACGGTGTTTGTATATCAAAGCTTACTTCCTACTTTCACAGTGTCCTGAAACGAACTATGGCATTAAAAAAATCATTTTGAACTACTTTAGCGCTGATGCTTATTAACATACCTTTCCCTTTTCACTTCAATATTTTCCATGATATGACATTAAATTTTTAAATGCTCTTTCCAACATATATTTGATAACTTTACTAATTATCTTCTTGCTTCATTTCTTTTTGAAAACTGTGACAGTTTTCCTAGCTCTAT
This sequence comes from Saxidomus purpurata, assembly GCA_022818135.1. Lineage (NCBI taxonomy): Eukaryota > Metazoa > Mollusca > Bivalvia > Venerida > Veneridae > Saxidomus > Saxidomus purpurata. The sequence continues at coordinate 46,248,756 of JAFMSR010000012.1, forward strand.
ATACATCTCTGGTCAAATAAACGGAACACCAGTTTTAACTCATGATTTTGTACGGAAAAATAAGTCTTATTCTTTTTCCTTGATATTTTTGGAGAGTACATCTTATATACATTATGAAAATTCTTTTTTACGAATGAGATGAAATCTTCTTGCTTCAAAACTGTTTTGAAAATTACGATTTTCACCATTTCCCGGCGTCAGGTACTATATACAAAAAGTGGTTGCGTGTGTTTAGCTGCATAGGAATCGTTGATGTTAAGTCTGTGTAGTTGAATTTTGCAGTTGCCAATTAAAAACAAAATTGAAGAAAAATACTTAAAACTTTTAAAAATTTCTTTTCTTAAGTGTTCCTGACACGTTACTGCGGAAAAATGATTCCAATGCTTATGAAATGTAACTAACAAGAATCGTTGCTTTCGTTTTTATAAAATTTGCATACTGAGATGGCATTACTTTGAGTTTTAGATCGGTGTATAATATGTATCAGTGACTCGTGTCGATGTTTAAATTCAAATGAAAAAAAAAAACTTTTTTAGAAACAAAACATGTAAAAAGAGAGTTGAATACAAAAAGGCTAAGTGAAGGCAACTTCTTGTCGTACATGACCGAAAAAGAAGACAGTGTTATTACTAAAGTTTTACCAGAAACTTACGAGGCTGAACGGATATTCAAAAAAGAAAATGAGTTTCATCCTTAAAAGTGTAACTCATTTAAAATATTTAAACTGAATCAAGGACGAACACTAATTTTTACTTTATATATTTTATTGTATAATCAATGAACTTAAACTCAATGCGTTTATTTGTGATCTAATTTCCTGAATCTATAAACTTGTTAATTGTAAAAGTCTTTTTAAAATAACTAGCACCAGATGTGCCTCGCCTCTCAGTATGCAACTGTGATAAGAATCTTTTATCTCTTTACAACCGAAATGATTGTATTATAGTTGGGAAATGTATTGACCAGCTAGTGCGGGAGCATGATAATATGAAATCGTTAGAGCTATTACAGATTTTCTTGTTTGATATTTAATAATTCAGAAAACAAATTTACATAATAAGTAATTAAAATCCCATTGCGTCATGACAAGACAGCTGCTGTTGAAACACGATAAGCTTTAATAGTGATAACATATATTATCGATCATATCAACAGGGCATATTTATTGCAGAAAACAGATAAATGCACGCTGATTTTATTGGTGATAATTAGCTTAACTCTGTTTTCTTTAGAGGATAGTAATTTGATATTAATTATAAGTATATGTTCAGTAATATTTTTGCACTGATTCAGGACAAATTGTAAAAGCATTGCAGAACTTAAAAATATACTTGAAGCGTATGTTATAAATTAGAAAACAAGAACCTTTAGATTTGCGCAAAGCTGTTAAAATATTACATAGGAGATAAGCTGATTGCTATGACCTTGATTTTTAGAGGGAGATATTTTTGCACAATAGTCACGGTGTAGATTGCTAACACAACTTGAAATATGTGTATGCTTGATGCTTTTCTATATTGGTTCACCCTTTAAAATTTGAATACCGAATGATTGTTATTAAGTATGTTATTTAGTACCATATTATGGAAGTTTATCAGAAATAAACTCGAGAAAATACGATATCAAGGTCATTTAGTTATATATACATGATGACCTTACATATGTCCACTCGTCATTTTAAAATTTACAAGCAACAAAATAAGTACAGTAACAAAGTTAAATTATAATAACTGTAAACAATTAAAATACAAGAAAAGTTTATTCTACATTAATTAAAGTTTGTCAGATTTACACTTTATTTTTGTGTTACTTCACAAAATATTCAAAACGTTATATTCTCAATTGTTTAAAACCAAATGAGTGTGCAGACATAAGTTTTATAAACGAAGTCTTAGTAGTTTATGGCCGTGCAATTCTATAAGTCGCCGTAATTGAATCACATGTGCCACCAGGGAACAGTTATATCTGGGGCTTACTATATGGAAAATACACGTTTATCTCCCCATGATAAATGATGAAAATAGTTTGACATGATGTATATAGGTCTGTGAATTATAAATGCGGTGTTAAAAGATATTCAGTTCATTCCATTCATTTGTACAAGTCATTTCTTTCTTGGAGTATACTAAGTGAAGCGCGCGTGACAAGTTTGTCTTTAACAAGAAAATTATAACTGAACAGTTATATGAGACGATTACTGTATTACATTACAGTGTACAGAATAATGGCCACGGCTGTACTTCAACAGGCTAAGCATATCTCCCGATTGGGGTACATACCTTTCAAATAAAACCTGAAAACCAAGCGAAATTGACCGATTAACGGAATATCAACATTTTCAAACTTTTGACACTTGTTTTTGTACTGATAAATTACGGCTTTCGGATAATTTGCGGGTTTTCCCCGAGGTATACAGGTCTTAATTAAATATTCAAATTAGACTGTTTTCCGGCAATTCCGTTTTTAATCATTTCTAAAACGAAATAAATCGGCACCATTCTTCTTCATAAATATTCATTAGATTCATTCAAGGGACGCAACTCTAATTGGTTTTGCATTGCTAATGTAGGTCATCACCGTGGTCGCTATTATAAGGCCTCAGACCACAGTTATTTTACTATACTTAAAACTTTGCCGCTGGCATTTCTCTGACACCCAACAAAAAAACAACCTGTTCTGAATAATATCACCAAGTGCAACATTTTAACTCCAGTAACTATGGTTGACCGGCTTTTTTTCCCTTTCAGGTCAAAGTCGGGGAAATCTCTGAAAATGGCCGGAACCATGCAAATCACTACTACAAGCAGTCAAGTATTATTTTTCCCCCCCCCCCTGACATAAAACTTCAATAAATTGTCTTTTCATGTTTTTTAGGTCTTCTCTGCCAATAATGCCCTTTAGCCTATATCTTTCATTCAAAAAATTTTAAATATCCAGCTCAAACCGCCTATTTTTCCTAAATGCTCCGTATTGTGGTCCAAGGGCAATAACTGTGGTCGCTATTGAGGCCATAAAGCCCAAAAATCGTTAATACAAACAGGCTATACTCTGTAGCCACAACGCTATCAATATATCAATAATATAGTTTCTTCGGCCATTCATAAAAATACAGCAACTCGCCTAAGAATATCTATAAAACGAATTCTAGTGGAATTTCGGTTCCAATATGGCGACTGTTCCACAGCAAAATGCATCGAACAAATAAAATAGAAACACGCATGCGCTACACTGACGTCATTATATCAGTGCTACAGCATTGTAACTGCTTCTATTACCTTATCCACATAACGCTTTGTTGCATCGAACTAAAGTTTAAAGGTCATTTTGTCCGTTTTAGTAATACAAAAGACGTATATTCATAGTAATTAATGTTAATAAATATCCAAAAATACCTTTCGTCTCGAAAAGTATTAAAGTATAAAGTTTGTCTCCAAAATGTGTTTAAACGCAAAACACCCACGATCGCAGTGAAGTGCAGGTAAATATTTCCCATATATTTTTCTCGTAAAACAATCGATCTCTGGCCTCAACATCTATCGATTTGGATGAAAATTTTGATAAATGGCCAGCGGCACTTTCGGTTTCTATTCGTGAAAGCTTCCAACTGACCAGATTCAACCTTCAATAACTTCAAAACTGCGAATCATTGAGGGTGGAAACAAAGAACCGAGTGAAGGCAACATATAACCCTTGACTAACGGCATATTCATATAATATCCGAGCGTAAAGGAAACGACTTTCCTTGGCATGAATGCGCTTGACCTCGTTAAAAAAAACACGTTTTCCGCCATTTTCTAAAGTTTGCTCTCAATTTTCTCACTTAAACCAAGTTTGCACTCACCATACACCTCCCTGCTTAGAAAGCGCTTTGTAATCGTGTAAAATAAATAATCTATAGTAATCTACTTGTTTTCTGAAAATGGATAGTGCGCACAGTGTAATTTTTCGAAAATAAAATGCTTTGCAGCCTCATGTTAATCATTGGATTTCTAGTAAGCAATATGTAAACTGTTTTATTTAAATTCCAGGACGAATCAACATGATAGATTAAACAGCATAGAGTTGTATTTACAACAGGAAATATGGGTAAGATTTTTTTTTCATTTCGTTTTTAATTAACAGGATCTAGTTTTTTTTTAGAAATGACGTTAATAAAACCTTGTAAAGCTAAACATTCGACGTGTTAGCAAAAGTTTATTGTCTGCAATATATGCATGTAAATTATCAGCTGGATTAAGGAAAATTTTGAAATGTATATAGAGGCTAAATCTAGATCTAGTCAACTTATGTCGCACTAAACGAAACATGCATCGTTGACATTTCCTTGTACTTCACTACTTGATGAAGTGGCCGGAATCATGCTGAAATATAATTCTTTCTTCAGTATACCGGGTAGACTTATGATGATATATTGAGTACTTAAAGGTCCATGTCCATACTAAGACCAAATCGTATTTTTCTTTTAAATCTGAAATTGTAACGGGCGTCTTCTCAGAAGGAAATATATGACATACTGCATCGAATATGACCATATTGTGTTGATAATTTGAGTTTAACAAAAGAATTAGTCTATTATATTTTGCCTATTCAAAAACGAAAGTAGGTTTTCCAGTTTTCAAATATCTTTGTTATTTTCCAGAAATCTCACAAAAAAGGCTGTAAATAGGTTGTACATGTATAAACATGCATATTTTGAATTATAGTTGAAAGAACTTTGCTTCCAATTATGTGCATTGTATATCTGTAACTGTTTACAACATGCAATAAAGCGAAAGTAGGACCAAAAAAAAAACAAAAAAACCACCCAGGTCAATCTAAGGAAATACAAAAACATTCACTCATTTTTCTGCAGCAGTATTTCAAACAGGGAAATACTCCACGGCTATTGTAAAGTTTTAGAAGCCAGTTTCAAACTGTATTTCCCTGTTACAATTCCAGATTTAAAAAAAAATTAATTTGGTCTTAGTAATGAACCTTTAAGGATTAAATAGGTCCATATTATTTTAATGTGTGTCTTAATCATGTCAAGGTGATAAAAAACAAGATCCTGACTTCGAGTTCATATGATGTTTTATGCAAGGCCTGCATTTTCTTATAGCTCTTATTGTTTTGTTTTTCCGCATCTGTGTCCAACTGGGTCATATACATGTACTATGAAATCTATCTGTCTAAGGGCCAACACGTCCATCTTATCTAGTCTCCCTACCTTGCAAATTTTGGTCATGTTTTATTGCAGGTATTTCACATTTTGGATTGAGTAGTGTCTTTGCTATCTCTTAATATAGTGTACACCAGCTTGCCAAATAGTGTTACCGTGTCAGTTACGCCGTTTGCGAGTAGTGAATCACCGAAATACAGTTTTATTCAAGAATCAGTGATCTAGCGTTTTGTAAATCCATACAAGTGTAAGTTAATCAGTTACACCGACTGGGATAGAGTAACACGATAATGTATCTTTGCCCTAAAATGATGTCACACCTACACCCAAGTCGGTGTATTGGTTGCCGCGTCGTGTATCGTTACACAAGACAACTGACTAAGGACTTGCATGTGCCTCAATTCTATCCCGCATTCCACGCACAGGATTATGGTCTCAAATTGTAAGCATGACACAGGACACATACGTGTATCATACATGAACACGTTGCTTTGTTTTGCGAAATTATGAACGAAAAGTCTTTCTGTGACGTTTAGCTACGAAACGCGTCAAAATGTTGTAAAGAAATCAAATAAGTAGTTCTTGGAAAAATAATTAACAACTGGCTAAGACCTTTTACTCTTACAAAAATAGTGATGAAATACAACATAGTTTACACAAAAGAGACGCGGACAACGATAGCTCAGTGGTTCGGGCGTACATCTCCGGAATGGGAGGTCCGAGGTTCGAATCCCAGCCCGAGCAGTAAAATCACTATAACCACACATGCTTCAGTCCACCCAGCTGAGTAGCAGCGATGAAAAATGTCGCGAGCATGATGACATCTGGAGTGAGTGTTCGAGAGCGATTCAATAAGCTACGGAAGCTTTCTTCGTAATCGAACTAAACTAAATTTGTATAAACGAAACTCAAAAAGACGTATACATTAAATTTTTGTTACAAATGGTTCATTCTATGTTTGAACGTATATCCTCTGGGTAGTAAATTTTAAAAAGAGCAGTTGTTACCATGATAGATGACAGAAATGCAACAGTTTCTTCACATTAGTTCGCTTTATTAGTAGATCAAAGCAATACATGAATAGATATATCTAACAATAATGCAAAATGTTTGCTTTCATCCACTAACTAGAAGAGATAGGATTCATGATATCACAGTAACGGTTTATGACAGACAACAGTAACGGTTCATGATACCACAGTAACGGTTTATGACAGACACCAGTAACGGTTCATGATACCACAGTAACGGTTCAAGTAAACCAAATAAAAACAAAGTTGTACGGGTAACGCTTTTCACTCTTTTTGTAAGCAAACAATTAATTTACGAAACATCAGATAAGATTGCTTTGTATTATAATTACAAGTTTTTTTTAGAAAACAGAGCAGAGCAGAACAGAACAGAACATTATTATGATTGAAGCATTACAGACATCAATATATTAATTAATACATTAACAGCATCAACATAGCATGTAATAATGACAGAAACGTAAGTTAATATTTACAGCATAATATGAGAGGGTACATCATAATACAGTATTACTATTGTGGCTTCTTACTTTACAGGATTTTATTATAAACATAATTATGCACATGAAATAAATGGTGACCTTGGCCAGGACATAAACATATATTTTCTTTAAATATAGATTGACTGTAGAGTTTATACACTTGTTTTCCGAAAATCATTTGTAACAGTTTATTATCTAGATTGAAACGCGAGTGCATTTATTTTATTGACGTAAATAAGTTTTGCCTATTTGCCTGAAAGATAACCTGATAACCCATGCCATTGTAAAATTTGCTAAAAAAGGATGTGCAACTGACAAAACTGTATCATTTACGAAAGTATTTAAGTCCGCTAATCGGGAAGTTAGAAAACTACTGTATGTATAATATGCTTAGTCATTGTACATATTGCTTTGAATGAATGAATGAATGAATGAATGAATGAATGAATGAATGAATGAATGAATGAATAATGAATGAATGAATGAAAATATGAACGGTGTTTTATGGTGCATCGACTTCCAAGGTCATATACTTCCAAGGTCATAGCTCGCATTAATTTGTTGTATCAAAAATGTGATGTGCATGAACGACGTAAGTTATCACACTGACGACGTGCAGCCAATCACCACTTGTATGGACCTTTACCGTGTCTGAAAGGAGTCCATTTAGTCGCATTTTACGGTACGCGCAGCGCGTCATCCATAGTCGTTGCAAATACTGCTTTATCACAATTACATGTATAAGGGCCATTTCACATGTACATCGAAACCCAACCAAAGTCGAATCATTGAGCCGAGTCTCGGGTTGAAACGCATTATGTCGATGTTATACAGGAACAAATGGTCAATTTAACATATAGATTATATGTTTATTTAAAAGATGTTTATCTGGGTATTCTATGGATTCTAGTATTCGGTTCTAAGTTTTCTCTTTGAATCTGTGACGCTAGCAAACTTCTGACTATATTTGTATATTTTAAAAGTTGTAAGCTCAATAGTATTTGCTTCCATTTTTGCTTACAAACATGAATAGACCGAGAAACATTTCTCATTTTTCAGTCCATTGGCTGCAACATTATTTAATTGAACAAAATTATTATTAATATTGTTTAGTGCTAATGATAGATTTATACATGCAATGGAACTCCCTTTGTCTTTATGTCCACCGTCGCTTCTTTAGTTTAGATACAGCTATATGTAAGTCGATGAATAACATTATTGCGATCTCGTGGGAAGATTGAATAGTGGCAATTCTGTTTAGAATATAATGAACATGAAAGTGTGACCTGTGTCTGAAGATGTTTTCGATTCATTGTATTTAGATGATTTTGCCATGTTAAGTTATTATACAGGATTATAGGGAGAGTGCCAGAAAAAGCCGCCACCCTTTACAAGAATGGGATCTGTCAATGCAAATGTCTTCAACAATGTTTTTTCGATTTTCATAACCATCACTGGCAATTTCGTTTAAAAATGCCTTTTAACTGTCATGCATGCAAATGTTTAGTTCCTTTTAAATGAATAGCGTTAGGTAAAGGGAGACAAACTGTATCAGTATAAATTTGGCCATATATGTATTTTACATGGTTGCAAGACTTTATTTTAGTGTACCACAGGGTGTAGTTACATTACTTACTATTTATAATTTAAAAGTCTTCTCTTTACTAAAACAGTCGTCAAGTTGTATTGTGTTGAATTTGATCAGATTTATTTTAATCTTTTAATAATTCTCGTACAGTGTTGAATGATGTCAATCAATCAAAGTGTCACTGCTTGTAAGGACAATTATCGCAAGCCATTTTACTATTCAATCCAAAAATAGATATCTCTCTCATTTCAAAGAGATATCTTTCGTTTTAGTAGATATATCTCTTTCACGATTAGAGATATCTTCGTATCATAGATAGATATCTTATGAACTTTAAGAGATATCTCTTCTACTTACAGAGATATCTGTTTAACATCTTTTGAGAGACATCTTACTACTTATGAGAGATATCTCTTAAAGTTACAGAGATACCTCTCAAAGTTACAAAGATACCTCTCAAAGTTACAGAGATATCTCTGTCAATAGGAGAGATATCACTTTTTGAGAGATATTGTGTTTTGATATAGAGATATCTCTGGAACTACAAGAGATATCTCTTAAAAGACAAGAGATATCTTTCAAAAATTATTTGTGAGAGATATATTTTAAAGCAACGAACTGTTCCTCATTCAGTTCATTTCGTACCAGAAATTGTTCGTCCGGGGTCAGTGCATCCCAAAGTTGTATTCTTAAAAACTGAAAGCAGTTGTTTTTCATGTCATAGAGATTGTATAATATGACATACACTAACGAATCACATACTATTACTGAAGAGTTGAGTTAATTAAGTGACGCAATTTAAAGAGCAATTAAAAACTACGAAAAATCGCGAAAATGAATGTCTTGGTATTTTCACTTAAAGTTATGAAAGTTTTTAGAGATACAAATAATAACAACAGATTTGTGAATAAACTTATTTCACCAAAAAATAAATAGCCACAGTCACCTGAAGTTTGGATCACCCATCCCACATGATCTGCCTCTACAAAACTCCTACCACAACATAAACTCACGTAAATAATAATAATAATAATAACGATAAAAGTCTTTATTTAAAGTCGACAAGTTACAAATAGCAACAAACGTAAGTTAACGCGAGGAAACGGTGACGGAGTGTCCGGAAAGCTCGCGTGAGGGAGCTGTTAATATTATGACTAAAAAATAAGTTTTTGTACCTTTGGAGAGATCTCTCTCAATTTCGCAGACATATCTTTGTAAAATAAAAAGATATCTTTCGAATGACAAGAGATATTTCTTAACGGCCATCATAAAGATTTCTCACCTATGAGGTGCATATTTCCGCGCATTTATCGGTGATAGATAACATTTTCCTTCACCAGGACTATTTTACGTTAATTACAAGCAGACATAAAAATCGTAAGATGACTGCAAAAATTTTATTTTTGAAATAAACATAGGGTTGTGGGTATACATTTTCTCAGTAAGATCATTTTCTATCCATCTATATCAGGTTTTAAGTAAAATTCGAGAAAAATTTGATTTTCATTTTTTTCATCCTAATCCTGTATTCACACGTATTTCTTCGTACTTGTGTGAAAATGCGACTAAAACGGTGAGAAAATAAATCTACCATGTCCACTGAGTTGTGGATAAGGAAATCACACCCTCGTTTTTGGGATGTATCTCAACCCTCGGGTGGGATTTCCTTTTCTCACTTACCGGACAGAAAAATCTCTATTTTTAGCAGTGATGGAAAATCTTATCTCACATAGGGTTATCCCACACTCCGCGTGCACATCACATAAAAATCGAAAAATGACTGTAAACTTTTTATTTTTGAAATAAACATAGGGTTATGGGTATTCATTTTCTTAGTTAGATCATTTTCTATCCATCTATATCAGTTTTGAAGTAAAATTCGAGAAAAAGTTGATTTCCATTTTTTCATCCCCATCCTGTATTTACACTTATTTCTTCTTACTTGTGTGAAAATGCGATTAAAACGGTGAGAAAATAAATCTACCATGTCCATTGAGTTGTGGATAATATAAGGAAATCCCATCCTCGGGTTGAGATACGTCCAAACAAACTCGGCAGAGCCTCGTTTTTGGGACGTATCTCAACCCTCGGGTGGGATTTCCTTATCCACAACTCATGAACATGTTAGATTCTCTATATCTCTATTACAATGAGATATTCTCTTTAGTGTTGGAAGATATCTTTCGAATTTGCAGAGATATCTCTGAATGTAAGAGATATCTCCCCTATTTTAGGAGATATCGCTATGAAATCAGAGAGATATCTCCTGTTTGATTTAATAAAAAAATGGCTTGCGATAAAGAATGGTCTACATTAGTGAAATCAAAGATTGGAAAGAAACCCTTGTTCTCCCACATATTATTAGCCGAAAAATGTGTTTCTTTATTTTCTTTTGTTTTAGTCATGAAAAAAACTTGTCCAATACAATGTAGTGAATGCAATGGTCTATTGTCCCCAAACCTTGTAGATAGGTTGGTCATAATCACCAAATAACCTTTGTGGATTTTGAGATCAACAGGTCAAAGGTCACGAAGGTCTTTAACACAAAAGACTTGTCCGGTCAATAACTAGAGAACATATTGTCTTATTGTCCTCGAACTTTGTGGGTAGGTTAGAAGGGACCAGTAAATGACCCCTGTTGATTATGAGACCAATATATCAAAGGTCAATGCCACTGTGACCTTCAACAGAAAAAATGTCCGATTAGTGTCGCCTAGTGTCCTCAAACCTGGTTGATCATAAGTGGCAGATGAGCCCTTTGGATTTTGAGGTCAAGGTCACGGTGGCCTTTATTGCGAAACAATTAATTGCCTGCCGTCAGAAGGGCAGGAGCATACATGTTTTTCAAGCATTTCTTATTACATCCAAAGTGCTCCGGGAACTTAAATAGTCGTTTAAACCGATTCAGTTGTATTTTGCAGCTTCAAAGAGTGATGGCAGAACCAGTCCTGAGATCACCTTCTCGTCTATGAAACAACCGCCCTTAATTAAACAGTTGAAAGGAATTTTATCCGAATATCCCGACGGAGGACAAATCCTTAAGGTAGAACTATTTAATTTGCATAAGATCTATACTAATATCTGGTAAAATTACTTATAAAGTAGAATTACGTATCCAGACTTGATAGTGAAACTAAATACAGTAACGTCCTTTGGGGAAATAATGTTTACGTTCTCATTGCATTAACTATTTATTTTAATCAAAACCACATATAGGAAGTCATCCAAAATGCCGAGGATGGAGAAGCAAGTGAAGTTAAAATCCTGTATGACGATAGACGAATCAATGACACACCGGGCGAGACAAATCAGGGTTACAACAGGTTCTTTAAAGTAAGTATAACGAGGAGTTATTGTAATTTGCAACACTTACAAACACTTGCAGTCAGAATAATTGAAGTTAGACAAAGAAAATGACATTCTCAGTAATAATGTGACTTTGTCCTCAGAATAGTCTATTAGAACCATTGCAATTTGAACTAGATTAATAATTTCTGTCATGAGCACGAGGTTCAAATAAAAATATCGATCACCAAAGGTAAATTTTTTGGGGGAAAAAAGCCCCCCCCCGCCCCCCCAAAAAAAAACCCCGAAAAAAAAAATTTTCCCCCCTACCCCTTTTTTTTTTTTTTATTTTTTTTTTCTCCTCCCCTTTTTTTTTTTTTTTTTTTTTTTTTAAAAAAAAAAAAAAAAAAAAAAAAATAAAAAAAAAAAAAAAAAAAAATTTTTTTTTTTTTTTTTTTTAAATAAAAAATTTTTTTTTTTTTTTTTTTTTTTTTTTTTTTTTTTTTTTTTTTTTTTTTTTTTTTTTTTTTTTTTTTTTTTTTTTTTTTTTTTAAAAAAAAAAAAAACCCCCCCCCCCCCAACACCGGGCATGTTATATCGGCAACAAACTCTCTGAACTTTAGTACACTCAGGCACGTGACGTATTCTCTTAACTCTATCTTGAAATATTTTCCTCTTAGATGAAGAAATATACAGCGCTAAATATTAATTGTTCAAATAATGACCCTGGGTTTTAAATTGACTCCGCCCGCAGGTCACTTGATTTTACATGGGCTTACATAGGAAAAACATTAAAAAATCTTCTCTGCGAAACAGCACATCATAGAGCTTAGATAATTGGAATGTAGCATTTCTTTGTGGACCCCTAGCAAGATGGTTCAAATCATGACCCCGGGTAAAAATTGACCTTGCCCGAGGGGTTCACTTAATAACGGCGTAAATACGGAAAACTTCTAAAATGTTCTTGTCTAAAACCACAAGGTCCAGAGCTTAGATATTTGGAATATAGCATTGTATAGTGGACGTCTACGAAATCTGTTAAAATCATGACCCCCAGGTCTAAATTGACCCTTTCTGTGATGTTATTGTTAACTTTGTATCATAGCCAATGGTAGCCAGGTGAGCGATATAGGGCTATCTTGGCCCTCTTGTTTTGAACGATTTAATCTATAATACAGTGACATCGAAAGAAAGTATACATTTTAAGGTACAAAGTTATAAAAAAATTAGTGTTTTCACTAATTTCACTGATAGTTCTATTTGGGGTTGTGTATTTAATGGAACTGGTAGCATTATCGGATATGATATTCTTGGAATTGCGGCTGAGATCAAATCAATACATGCACAAAATCGTTAAGAACAGTTCAAATAGTTTGTATTTTGACTTGTACCCAGGGTCCAGCGCTTTGCATCTACAACGATGGTGTGTTTTCTGAGAAAGACTGGGACGGAATAAGAATGATATACAGTAGTGTAAAAGAAGATGATCCCCTGACAGTCGGAAGATTCGGTCTTGGCTTCAAGTCTGTTTTCCATATCACAGGTAAGTCTGTAATTCTATTTTAAACCACTTTACAAATTGCCAAATAAAATGTAAACTGTATGAAAGACAGTTTACAAATTTTCCGCCTCACTGATTACAAATTTTCCGCCTCACTGATTGTTTAAAAACAATAGAAGAGTAAAACATAAGAACAATTTTTAAAGTCCTATGCAAGTGATTTACTCAGAGAAAGGGCTCTCGACGTCTTGCCCTTGCTAGTAGGTTCGTCATACATCCCACATCACATTCAAGGTAATTCGTCTTTCCCCCTCAGGATAGTTGCTTTAGCCTCCAGTTGGTAGAAAATTTTGTCTCCCCCGACTTTGGGGAGATATATTGTTTTGCCCTGTCCGTCCGTCCGTCCGTCTGTCATTCAGTATGTCACACTTCATTTCCCCTTTATAACTTGAGATCCATATGGCTCACAGTCTTCAAACTTCATAGGATGATTGATTTTATTTAGTAGATGATTCCTTTTGTTTAGGGTCAGTATATACAGTGGCCCGAAAGGGCTCGGTACATTTTAGGTCGATTCTGGCCCGTTCCTGTAACGTGATGAAATTTACACATGTTACAGAGTAATCGTTTTCACGAAGAATACTGAAAAATGTACAACTTGAAAAATGAAAAAGATATGAAAATTAGAAAACTGGACATATGATCACAAAATCCGCTAGTTAACGTCAACGACGTCGCGTAAATTACACGATCGCACATTTTCAGTTTTAAAGATGTCTTGATTTGTCAAGGGTGTATTACAAATACTAGCGCGATGAAACGTAAGGAAAAAAAGAGAAATAAAATAGAATTACTGGTATAATTGATGTATACCACATCGTCATAAGGTTGTAAAACCGCGTAGAACTGCCCGGAAGCTGTAAATGTCAGCGTATGTCCCTGGGACCAAAATGACTGACTGTCTTCTTGTCTTGTCTGCATTATCTTTCGTATTTTATACAATCACAGCTTACGGACTTTACAAAGCTGGATTACATACGGAAATTCAGTCACGCATTACATGATGCAAGTTTCATTTCTTAGCCGTGTAAGAATTGAATATCAGGACAGTTGTATAGACAGCCCAAACCGAGAATTCTTGTGTTTGTGCAAACAAAAGTTTTATCGAAAATTATTTATCGGTACCCAGACTTTGAAATAAAAAAGGGAAATTCGGCGCATGATATTTATCATTTATACGCAAAAAGCAAAAAGTAAACTGATTTTCCATAATTCTAATTTCATTGCAAAGCTGTCTATCTATAAATAGTTGTTTATAATTAATCTTAGAAATAGTCTTACAGGAAAACAACATCAGTCAGCTTATTGTTTTAGTTAAAAGGTTTCTATGTTTCTATTTCAATTCGTTTTGCCCACATACAAAGGCAAATCGAGCTAGATGCTCGCACAAACCATCGCAGACGATAAATTCATCATGGGAATAAAAAAAATCAAGCACAGCATGTTTCTTAATTTCAATTTTGACATACTTATAATAACAATTCATTATTCTGCAGAGAAGTTACAAAATATTTCAATATCAAAAATACAAATACATCTACGGAACGCACTGCACTGTAATGTTCCTATTTCTGAAGAGATCAAAATACACGCTAGCAGTTTCTTTTCCTTGCTATTAGTAGTTCAGTTTCTACGATAGTGAGTATGTGCATATCTGAGTAAGAAACACTGCATCGAGACGGAAATATTCAGAAAAGCGAAAAATATATACTACATGTATCGCAATTGTAATCTTTATTATCAAACAAGCCTTCATAAAAAAAATATATATATAACTCTACAGATAGATGGCCTCTTGTAAAGTATTTGCTCATCATGATGCATATACAGTTATACTGATACGTCACCCACCACCGTTTTCATACAGCCACATGTTGACTTCTACAACTGAAACTGAGATCAAGGCAATAAGTGCTGATATTTACTTGATATGTAAGGTGCATGTTTCGTTTAGGCTTAGAATTCTGACTACAAAACAGTGCCCATCATGTGTGGAAAGTCAATATCGTATTAGGATTGTAAATATTTTATCCGAAAAACAAGATATCATTCAAAATCTAAAAAATATTCATGATCTCTTGAAAAAAGTAATTCATACCGTTTTTATCGTGCTTTGTGCACATGTGCCCTTCAAGACAGTTAGCGACTTACGCAACACCCACCGTTTGCGTGCATGTACATGTAGATAGCTATTCACTGCTGTGCAGCGTCGACAATGAAAAGGGTCAAATCAGTAACCACATCAGAATAGATATTTTGTTGCTAACCTAGAATTCAAATAACACTTGCTACATGTCCCCACAACTCTAGAACCGGTATTGTAAGTACAGTACCATGCATGTATGTGGTCATATGTGTATTTTATCCACAGCACTTGTGTGGCGGCTTAGCATCTTGACATCTAAGATACCTTATGTGTTATCTGAGACATATAGGTCACATTGCCCATTAACGAAGTGTTCATGCGTGTAGTTTTTCACTAGTTTTGTGCTATATACACCAAGAGTAATATCCCTTAACTGTTTTTCTGACAAATGGGAAAAGTCGACAATGCTTGTTGAATCATATTTTTTCCATGCCCAATGACAACTATCACACAGACTTTCTACTAATACCTCCAGAACACAAAGTGTAAGGGGGTATACTGGATTCAGCTTTTCTGTCCGTCCGTCCGTCCGTCCGTCCGTCTGTCTGTAGACGGAATCTTATAGACGCTTCATCTAAAAAACGCTGGTCTGAATTTAATGATACTTCAAAGAAGTGATAAATACAATACCTAGTTGTGCATGGTCGATGTTTCGGGTCACTAGGTCAAAGGCCAAGGTCACAGGGGCTCGAGAAAGTAAAATCTTGAAGTGATAAGTACAATGCTGTATTGTATATGCATTTATTGAATAAATACTGTTTAAACCTATCCTACTGTCGGTCCATGTTGCTGTTATGTAAGGCAAGAAATAGGGTTGAGATAGTTGCATCTTTGACGTTGAATCACCAATACCATTGGTCAAACTTTAATGATACTTAGTGATAAGTCATGCCTAGTTGTGCTTTGTCCATGTTTCATGTCACTAGGTCAAAGGTCAAGGTTACAGGGGCTCGAGATAGTTAGATCTTGTGGACGTCAAATCACCAAAACCCTTGGTCAAACTTTAATGATACTTCACAGAAGTGATAAGTACAATACCTAGCTGTCCATGTTCCATGTTTCGGGTCACTAGGTCAGAGGTCAAGGTCACAGGGGCTCGAGATAGTAAAATCTTGCAGACGCTAAATCTCCAAAATCCCTGGTCAGAGAATTTAAATATACTTCACAGAAGCCTTATAAGTTGTGCAGGTCCAACAATTAAAGCATCAAATGTTACATGAATTTTAGATAGGTCTAGCATTTTTGTAGCTACTTCAACATTCTTGAGACAGTCTGAAGAGCTAGACAAATGCCTTTTTGTATTTGTTAAAAATAGACCCCATTATTTGTAGGGTAACATACACATTTTGTAGCTGAGAGTTTGGAATAGTTTTATAAAAAAACTCCGTTGTTTTAGACCCAGATTTACTAACTCAACAACCCATTTTACCTTTGTTACGAAGCGGGAATGGTTTTCATCTTTAGCTGACAGTTGACATTGACCTTTAAGTGAGAACGACGACAGTTCTGTTTTATCCATCATATCAACTAAACTACATATTAGTTATATACTTTATTTGCATTGCCTCTAAAAATGCAATTCAGACACTGTATTGACCGGACAAATTAACTTGATCTGGACCTAATATATGATTAAATTATTCGGTGATTAAGCCGAATAAATAATTTCCCGAGAGCGAATCGTGCATTCACGATGCAATGTTGTTAGGTATTTCTTTATGATTTGGAATTTAAAGCTTGCAGGTGTATTTTCAATCGTAGATAGTCGGTTATCATCCAGAACTTCCGTTTAGCGATATGCAAGTTCGAATCTCTTGAACATTTAATTTTCCTGCCAGTCTATTCTTCTTTTTACTCTATTCTATTAAAAGAAGGAAACTAACTATAACTTAATAGCTAACATGTCAGACAAATATGTGAGCTGGTGGCAGTAAACAGAAAATATATTTATTATAAAGAATGAAATTAAGACGGGAACGAAAAGTAATAAATAAATAACGTTTGCGGGGCTCAAACACACGACTTACCGATCGGTAAACTTTTTTTCAATTTAAGAGAACAACTAACTGAGCTGAAAAATAGTTCGATATACAGTCGATCAAGGAAATATTATATCGTTTAACACGTGCAGCGTTGTAAAATGAAAGCCGAAATATAGAAAATTATTTGTCGTATTCTATATAACATCTTCGTTCTTTTAAAAGAAATAGTTGTATACAATCTATATGACATGGTCCACATATTTCGGAGCCTGTATAATATATGCGTACATTTTTACCAGGCGTCTAGCCAATAAGCCAATTAAAGGCATTTTATCGAAATAAGCTCCGAACACGTAAACTTCATACAAATATATATTTTCTATATGATATCAACAAAAAAACACAATTCGTGTATACACAATGATCTAGATTCTAACCGTTGTAAAAGAAATTTTAGTGAAATGTTATCATTACACTTTTTTCGAATTAAGGTACAAGTAAGATATTTTCCAAGTTTACAGATACAATAAAAATGAACACTTGAATTTCAAATTGATACTCTCCAGCGCTGATAGAGATCTATATCTTTTCGTAATGCAGTGCTTTTTTACGTTGTTTTGTCAATTTAGACGGACTTCACGAGCTTTGACGTCATTGATGACGTCATACGTTGTGACGTCACGCATAATTTTATCGGCAGCATGAAGTGAACGTCATATACTAAAATAATTGGATGTGTCAATATTTACCAAACTTTAATTTTCTATGAAGCACGGGCCAAAATCGACCCGAGCCCGAGCTTTGAAAATCGTTTCCACTCAATAATTTGAGTTCCACATGTCGTACAGTCTCCACACTTCATATGATGATTGGTCTTACAAAATAGATGATTATTTTGCTTTTGGGTCAGAAGATCAAAGGTCAAGGTTACAGTGACTTGTAAATTAAATTGTCCCAAATGTCTATTCAGTGGTGTGTAGGGGGGGCATGTGGTTTTTTAAAAATAATTCTAGTAAGATCTAGGAAGACCAAGTCCTTACTCCCTAACAGAGGCCTTAAATAAAAATAGTTTGTATTGTTTATAGAGTAAAATGTAGTTCGTTTGCAGATTATCCTTGTGTGATCAGCGGAAATAAAATGCTCCTGATAGACCCACAACAACCGTCAGATAAGGTTAACGCTATGATCAGCCTTCACCACATCGACCAAGTGGAAGATAAAGGTTTGCACGCAGATGCGTTTTGGTCTGCTTTAGATGGAAGATTTGGGTTTAATAGAGAATGTACCAAGACCGGAAATTTCAAAGGTACAATATTTTGGTTTCCACTTCGCGAGAAGCCTTCAAAGATATCGGAAACATTATATGATGAGGCTAAGGTCATGGACCTTTTTGATGGGTTCCAGTCAGAAGCATCTAGCATACTATTGTTTCTGAAGAATTTGTGCCAAATCTCTGTCTCCATTGTGCAGGCTGAAAACCAATTAAAAGAAATTGTCAAAGCTGAAATCGAGGACAGCTCCGGTAAATTGAAACATAGTAGAGCAAAATTCAAAGAGAAGATGAAAATCCTTTCATCTGATTATAAAGGCGAAGATATATCAGTCGACCTCAAAATGACAATACGAACAACGCTAAATGATGTATGTGAGACTGCTGAGTGGCAGTTAGTCAATTACTTTGTTGGCAACAGCGCTTCTCCAGAGTTCAAGAGACTAATACAAGATGAAAGTCTAGGGTACAGCCCATATGTAGGTGTGGCAGCGCCGGTGTCCCTCACAAAGGAACCTTTAGAAGGACATGTATTCTGCTTTTTGCCTCTACCACGAGAGGGCTCAAGACTTACTGGACTGCCTGTGCATGTGAATGGGTTTTTTGCTTTGAGTCAGAATCGGCATCATTTAAAGTGGGAAACCGATGAACAAAAGGGCAAGAAAATTGATGATAAGAATATACTTTGGAACAAATATCTTATCAAAGAAGTACTACCAAAAGCGTATAGTAGGCTAGTACAAGCCATCGTAGAGGTATCTGTGTATCTTGACAACAGCAGTGCGTCAGTTGCTATGGTTTACAAAAGCTTGCCGCTGGCATCGAACATTCAGAACAAATGGAAAGCTCTTGAAACTGAGCTCTACAAGAGGATCAAGAAGTTAAAACTATTGTATTCAAAATCCAAGAATAAATGGGTCACAATATCTGATGCATGTTTCGCTTCATTCGACAAATTGTCAGATGATAATGAACACACAAAAGATGCAGTGGTACGATGCCTGAATCTAATAGGGAAATCACACGTCGCTCTTCCATCAGAGATTTTAAACAATTTAAGGAGGCACTTTCAGTCCGTGACAGATTTATCCCCAGACACACTAGCTAAGCTTTTACGACAAAACGGTGCATACAAAAACTTGTCAAATTCTGACAAAACTGATCTTCTAACCTATTTGTTTTCTGACGAAAGATACTACGAAAAGGTCGAAGGACTTGACCTGTTGCCACTAGCATCCGGGGGATGGACCACCTACAAGACACAGCGAGATCCTCTTTACCTTTGTGCAGATGAAGAAGTGGACTTACTTAAAGGATCAGAACACATGCTCATAATGAAAACACCTTCTCTTGGCAAACCTCTGTCGGCTCATATTGAACAGCTTTGTACAAAAGGTAAGCAAATATATGTTTAGTTCTACATTGCTGTATTGCATGTACAGTGCATTATTTTTAACACGAATGTTAAAAATATCTCAATTAGCTCAATTATGTCAACATCTCAGCCATCAATTTTGAATTAAAATTTAGCACTGTTTAAATATCTGACTGTGTGAGTATTATAAAAGCATCGTTTGATAAATATGTAAATAATGCAGTTTTAACATAGGAATAACATCACAGTTCATTCTTCTGAGATTTTTCATTAGTCCGTTGTTTGCTTATATATAACTGTCAGTCATATTTATGAAGATACAACAGTCAATGTTTTCCATTTGTCCGCCTTTTCTTTTTGGCTTAACCTTTCTTGGGAAGCTCCTATTACATTATGCAATTAAATGATACTACATGCCTTTTAGAACATTACGAAACTCTTCATGATATGTCGTCTCCGGTAGAGTCAATATGAACAGGAGCTTTAGATTCACAACACTTGATGGATAAGATTATAATATTATTTGAACATCGTTTTCATAATGTTAAGTTATGACTGCATTTTTGAATTTTTCGTTTGCTTTTGTCTTTTTATTTGCTCACTATAATTTTGATACAAATATCCAGATAAAGTTTTCGTTACCTATTTAACAGCATGATAGTATTTATATGCTTGTGTCACGCTGTTTCTGCTTTTATTTTTAGGAATGTTCCAAATAAAGCGAATGGAAACTTCGAATCTAGGAAACTTTCTAGAAACTACAGTTACAAATCAGCTTGGAACAAGTCTATGCATAACACAGAATACAAAACTGTCATTCGGATGGTTGAAAGATTTATGGAATTACATCCTACAGAAACACTGCATATCACATTTGAAAAATGCTCACATAGTCCCAGCATTGTCAAAAGGGACATGGAATGCACCGGAGACGGTACACCTGCATCAATTATCGGACACATTTCTCGTCAAGTCGAACATGCGAGAAGAACTTCCAGATGGAGTATGCAGGTGTTTTGAAAATGTAGGCATTAAAGTCCTTAGCAGTTTGCCTGATTGGATACCAAAAGAGAAAGTAAAATCGCTTTTCTACTGGCCCACACAGAAAAGTTTTATTGGATTATTATCTAAACTTGGATCCGGAATTGACGTAAAAGAGGTTATTGAGATGTTTAACTCTACTTGCCAATGGAAAGATAGGTCTGTTTTTACTGCATGTTTGGCAAAATGTCATCATAGTCTGACAGAAGAAGCAAAAGAATTTGCAAACTCACTTAAGCTGTTTTGTGTCATCACCGCAATAAAAGAAAAAGGAATGTACTCGTCCGTGTCAGAAATAAATTGCTACATCGACGAAAAAGAAGATTTTCCTGAAGGTATTCAGTTTCCATTTCAATGTTTAGAAGCTGACTCTTCAAATGAGGTCCTGTTGCTAGAACTTGGAGCAAGAAAAGTTGATCTTCCTGAACTAGTTCTTGCAACGCTTGAAGGTTTTCAAAAGAAAGGATTCAAGAATACTAACGAAATTCCAAAGTTCATGGATTACTTCATCAACAAATTTCATTTCTTTCAAACACATCAGCGTATTATTGAGTCTGCGTCAAACGTTCCGTTTTTGAAAGCAGGCTCACATCGGTGCAAAGCAGAAGATCTGTTTGACCCAACAGATACTACCTTGAAAGATTTACTTATTGGCGATGCACTGATACCAGAAACGAAGAAGCGGCTAAATAGTGAAACGATTCGTATTTTGAAATTTCTTGGTTTGAAGAGTTTTGAAGACATCACTGCAGACATTGTCTTAAGAGTTGCAAGTACGCTTGATTCATGGTCGAAGGAAAATAAAGACGATGTAAAGTGCTTGAAAAAAGCAGAATCATTTATGAAACTGCTACATTCCAGACAAACACTTCTTGATGAAAAATGTCAAAATGGCTATACCCTCGCTAGCTGTTTAAAATCATTATCATGCATTCCAGTGCAAAGCAAAAGAGTTCCACCATATCCAGACTGTGTGCCCTGGTTTTCGGAGAATGCTGTATTCTGCAAACCGCGTGAGGCGAAAGAGGCATGTGTGGGTATCTTTGTCGGAGCAACAGTGCCAGTAGTATCAAGTTCCTCAGAGAAAATGAATGATGAATTTGGATGGAAACAACCACCACCTATTTTGGATATCATTTCTCAGTTGAAAATTGTGAAAGACTCTCATACTGACCAAACTAGACCAGATATAATGCCTTTGATTAAGGCAATATATTCACACTTGGAGAAACGCTATCGGGAGCTGGGGAAAAATAGTGAATGTTTCTCAAGTGAATGTCTTATCTGGAATGGCCAGGAATTTGTTGCACCTAAAAGGGTAGTTGTTTCAAGACGCATGGGTGATCTCGATCTCCAACCGTACTTTGATTTTGTGCCTGTTGAATTCGCAAATATGAAGAATCTATTTTCTGCATTTGGATGCCCTCTCAAACAAGAAACACACATCCTTGTAGAGACTCTGCAACAGATCAGAGATTTACATGTTACTCTTCAGGATGAGCAAACAGTAACTCACGACAGAAATATTGTTTGCAACATTTTAGATAAAATTGCTCAAAAAGTGAATCGAGAAGAAATATCCGTTTCAGAGTATGACATACTAATGATGGTGCAGGACGAGAGCCTTTCGCATTCTGTGTGTCTTCGACCTCTTGTGGAATGTGTGTATGATGACGAGCCTACCTTTTACTCTGAAACCGATGAAAATGTTCATTTAGTACATGAAATGGTGCCGAAAAGTACGGTTGATGCATTTGGAATTAAATCGATAGCTAGAAAAGCTTTAATGGAAGCAGAAGAGTTAGGTGTTGAGGAATGGGGCCAACAAGAACCACTGACTACAAGAATTCATGCATTACTGCGTGATGGATACACCGATGGACTCTCTGTTCCGAAAGAACTGATACAAAATGCAGACGATGCAGGTGCCACGGTTGTAAAATTTCTTTACGATGAAAGACAAAACACTGATTTCAGGCAACGTGTTTTCAGCAAGGAATTTAAACCATTTCAAGGCCCAGCTCTTTGGATTTTCAATGATGCAAGGTTCTCTGATAATGACCTGAAAAATATTACAAAACTCAATGCTGCAACAAAACAAACAGATATGAGAAAAATTGGTAAATTTGGTCTCGGGTTCTGTTCAGTGTACAACCTTACGGATTTACCAAGTTTTTTGTCCGGATCAAGTTTAGTCTTTTTTGATCCTCATGAAAAACACATTTGCAATGTTCTACGTAGAAAAGGAACCGGTTTGAAATATCAGCTTCCAAATAAGACTCTTGTCTCGAGGCATATTGATCAATTCAGGCCTTACGCAAGCGTATTTGGTTGCAATATTGAACAAGAAAACTTTAAGGAGTATGATGGTACTTTATTCAGGCTTCCGCTTAGGACAGAACACCAAGCTAGAGAAAGTCTTATATGCTCTGTTTCATATACAAAAGAGGAAATGACAACTCTTCTTCGGATGTTTATAGAAACAGCCGGAAACTGTCTTCTTTTTACTCAAAACGTCAAAAAAGTTGAAATTTATCATCTGTCGGAAAAAGCAATTAGCGTATCTGATCAAAAACTTATCTACAAAATTCAAAAGGATAGTGTAAAATGGAACCAAGGTAAACGAGGTCTAATCAGTGAAAGTGTGTTGTCAAGAATGCCAGAGATGCTAGAGAATCAAAATGAATTTGTAGAAATACACAAGTCTGTAATACATCAGACGAGAACCGACCATGCTGATAAAATTCTAGGTGACTTTGGTGAAGATGTAAAGATTTCAGCCACCACGTGGATAACGTCCTGGGCAAAAGGAACCAGAAGGTCACTAAAAATGTACAAAACGTTGTCGTCAGAAGGCGCAGTGCCACTTTCAGCTGTATCTGTTCCATGTACAGAATCAGAAGTCTTGAAAATTCTTGACTTAAAAAATGTTCCACTTGGTTTTTATACGGAAGGACATGTATTTTGTTTCTTGCCTTTGCCCTTGAAAACCAAATTGCAAGTACATATAAACGGATGTTTTGCAGTGACGTCAGATAGACGTCAATTAGCTTCTCTGACAGAGGACGACAAGAATAGTCAGGGAAACGCATGGAATGTCGCTCTTATGGAAGATCCTTTGGTCAATGCTCACTTGCAGCTGATACAAACATTCACAAACTCAAATATGAAATTACAGACAGACTACAAGTACTATGAATTGTGGCCTTCATTGTGTGCAACTTTAGCACTGCCTTTTAAAACCAGCTTCTATAGAGCAGTAATAGAAGATAATATGAAAGTGTTCAGAGGAAATGAGACGTGGGTTTCTTTTTGCGATGTAGTTTTTCTTGACCCAAAGGTGCATGGAAGTGCCTTCGGCGATTTAGCTTTCGAGATTTTATCTCATTTTCCCCCGAGACGAGGACAAACACTAATAGAAATGCCGGAGCATATCATTGAAAACATTGTGCAGAGTAACATTGAAAGAAAAAACAGTATAAGTTCAGCTCAGATATGTGAACAAGAATTTTTCTTGACGTTTCTGAACACGCTTCATACAGGCTTCTGGACTGGTCGGCTTGAGGACCGCAACATGCTTATCCTAGCTGCGTTAAAATGTAAATGCAACGAAGTCAGTCAGAAAATGCGGTCACTGAGATGCATTCCAACTGAACCAAATAACAAGCTAGCTAGAGCATCTGACCTTATACATCCAAAATCATTCATTGCATCTCTTTTCTGTGACAAAGAAGAAATATTTCCGATATGTGCAAAAGATTTCCGCAAGGAAGGTACTATGGCAAAATTAGTTCAACTTGGTATGAATGAAACTTTTCTACCAAGTGGACGTCTGGTTGACAGATGTGAATCTGTGTCTTCATTGGCAGAAAAATGTGACATCTGTGCAAGAGAGAGGTGTAACAATTTGATTCGTTACTTATTGCAAGAGCGCGTCCTGAGTGACCTTGAAAATGACAAATGTACGTTAGAGCAAGTAACCGAACAGTATATGCTACCGGTTTTATCAAAACCAGTGGACTGGAAATTTTCCTGGAAGGCTGATTCAGATTTATCGCAGGTAAAGTCGTTCAGTGGTAAAATAGTCTGTGAAAAACATCGAGGCGACAAAAAAACATTTTTACTGGGAAAGTCACGTCATTTATTCAGACAACACATGAAAGATTATGTTGGAATGGTGGGTATTTTGGTTGACGAGGATAATACATTTCCTTTGAAAGCAAACGTTAAGAATACTTCAAAATTACTGAAGCTGGTTGGTGTGAAAGGTCTGTTGGAAACAAACGCGCAAATATTAGTCCAGCAAGTACAGGCAGTTTCCGAAGAATATATAGACAAGAAAACACAACTTACAGAAGTCTCTAGATTACATGAAACTGTATTTCTTCGTTTAGAAAAGAAACTTAAATCTTCTGAATTGGCTGAAGAAGAGAAAAAAGCTCTGGTCAATCTACGCAGCTACCCAATCGTTTTAATTGGTGATGAGCTTGTCCATGGACA
This sequence comes from Saxidomus purpurata, assembly GCA_022818135.1. Taxonomy (NCBI): domain Eukaryota; kingdom Metazoa; phylum Mollusca; class Bivalvia; order Venerida; family Veneridae; genus Saxidomus; species Saxidomus purpurata. The sequence continues at coordinate 46,274,175 of JAFMSR010000012.1, forward strand.
AAAAGTAGCATTTCACGTGAAGGAAGAATACAAGCCACACTTATATAGACTACCTGAGATAGATAAACTCAACAAAAAAGATATTTATTTATACCTGGGAGTAGAAGATTATTTCAGTCTAGATGTCATCATTGAAGCTATGAAAACACTAAAACAAGCAAAACGAGTGGTAGGAAATGTTGAAGTGGTAAATAATTTATTGATTAACATAGCCGAAGTTATGCAGAAGATGGGTCTGTCTTACGAAGACATAGGTGAATTTCACGATGAAATTGTTGCCCCGGACATTGATTGCCAACTCTGGCCGACTTATATGCTCGTGGTTGAAAATGAAGAATTTACTTCTAGTACATCAATGAAAATTCTTCATCAGTCAGTTGCACCATTGCTTGCACAGAATCTAGGCGTAAAGGTAAAACGACTCCGTTGCTTTGAAGAAATTAAAATTGGTATACCTTTTGGACAACGGGAAAACCTAGTCACAAGAATAAAAGGCCTCTTAAAAGCGTACCCGTGTGACTCAAGTATTATGAAGGAGCTTCTTCAAAATGCAGACGATGCTGGTGCAACTGAAATACATTTTGTAAAAGACTACCGTTCTCATTCAACAGCTAAACTTTTTCAGTCTTCTTGTGATGTTCTACAGGGCCCATCCTTGTGTGTTTATAACAACAGTTACTTCACAAAAAAAGACATTGAAGGAATACACAACCTTGGTCAAGGTAGTAAAAACGACGACCCTACAAAAACTGGACAGTATGGAGTTGGATTCAATGCTGTTTATCATCTAACAGATACACCGTCTTTTGTGACTTTTGGACCGGACAACGAGAACGACAGACTGTTGTTTATTTTAGATCCGTTATGCAGACATGTACCACAAGCAACCCCAACAGAACCCGGAATGATGTGTAGGTTACAGGATATAGAAAGCAACTTTTCAGATCATCTTGCAGGATTTTCCTTGAGCGAATTAATAAATAGCGAAGTTGGCACAGTGTTCCGCTTTCCTCTTCGAAGCACCTCGTCTGAAATAAGCGATGATGAAATACCTATTTCAAAAATTGATGAACTCCTTTTTTCCTTTCAGTCAGATATGTTCGAGTGTGTTTTGTTCTTGAAAAACATCAACTGTATAAGAGTTTCAAACATCACATCCGAAAAATTGGAGGAAGAATATTGTGTGAAAGTTGAGTTATCTCAAGAGGCTGAAAGAGACAGGAATTTATTCAACGATACAGTAAATACCATTACCAAACAAAACATGAATAATAGAGCAAACAATTTAGAAGTTAGTCCATGCGAAGTGATCTACCAACTTGCTGTTACAGACACCAAGCACTGCTCAAAGCACTGGATGGTTATTCAGCGATTTGGCATACATGGATGTGTTGACGAATTAGATGAAATAAAACAAGCATTAAACAGTGGGGATTTGGGACTTTTGCCATTAGGAGGAGTAGCAATACCTCTTAGTAATAATTTGTCAAGAAATATTTCCATGGCTTGTCTGACAAACGACGCAGACAAAGACTATGTCAAAAACCAGCAAGAAAAGAATAGTTCTAGGGTCATTACAGATGCGATGCTTACTAATACAGTTCTTGGGAAGCTTTTTTGTTTTTTGCCTTTGCCCGTTATAACTGGGTTGCCAGTTCATGTCAATGGCCATTTTGCACTTGACCATGAAGCAAGAAGAGATCTTTGGAAGGACGGATATAGGCACAAGTGGAATACTTGTGTAGTCAATACTGTAATAATACCAGCATGGATATCTGGTTTGCTACATCTTCGAAATTTGCTTAGTCCAATAATGAGAAGTTCAGACAAGTGGCAGTCAGTCAATTCAGTACTTAATGAGTTTCATTCCTATTTCCCCTTTCAAAATTGTAGGTCTGAGTTTTGGAATCATTTGGCTGATCATTTTTACAAATACATAGCAAGAGAACAGATCGAAGTGTTTTCGTACGTTCTTGATAGAAAATGCGAGACAGAGGCATTGGCAATTGCAGAATGTTCATCAACAAGGGAACGATTCTGTACATTTTGGACAGTTGTCAAGTCGTCGCCTGACGGAATGTTCTACGGAATTTTCAATACCGTAAACGACCATATGCAGAGCAAGTATTTGAAACAAAAAGAAATTTACCTGATCATAAAACTCTTGAAGGCATTTGGATTAAAATTATTGCAAACTCCAGACAGAATTCGACTAGCGATGGAAAACGCTGGTATTAAAGGCATACCTTCATCCACACCGTCGCAAATTATTTCATTTATGAAAACGGTCTCTGACAACGCAGAATCCGGTTGTGATATTGGACTAATTGGTAGCCAGATTTTGGACACAAAATATACGTCATCAAAAAATTTAGATGTTCTGTTGAACTATTTAATGCTGGACAAAGAATTTTACAAACACATGGAGGGTCTACCTGTTTTGTTGACGGCCGATGGTGTAGTCAGAGTATGTTCAGAAAGTTCGCCTATTTTCATCTCGGAACACTCGAAACTTCTTTCAAAGAGTGCACATCTGTTCGTTCATGAAGACATTCGTCACTCACTCAGAGACCCAAAACTTTTTGAATCAAAAGTAGTTAAACCTTTCAAGTTTGAAGACTTTGTCCGTTTACTTCCAGATAATCTTGACATTGAAGTCTACGGTAATGGTTCAACTATAAAGTTAACGAAGGATGAAGAGGACAGTCAGGCAATTTCAGAACAGTGGATTACCACATTTTATGACTTTCTTCATGAAAATTCATGTTCAACAGGTAGCGAAAACAGGACACTTTCTCGAATCGATATTGAAATGCTGATACAAAATATCAAAATGTTGGACAGATGGTCATTTTTACCATGTGTGCGAGGTAGTGATAACAACGTCCTCCTTCCATTTTCAGAAAAAAGCCATGTTTTATTTTTATCATATCAGGAAAAACTTAGTGACTTGGGTAAATCGCTTGAAAAATTCAATCTGCCAAAAATTTATGGAAAAGCATTTAGTCAATGTAGAGAAAAGGCAGACGTTCGGATGTCAATGGAAAATATTGTTGCTTCAACTAGCAGACCGTACGATTTACTTCTGTGTCTTGTAAATCACAAAAACGCACTCGTTACAACTACCACAGAGCCAGAAGACGACGGGGTTGAATTATTAACATTTTTTGCTGGACAACTAAAGGTGCTTGAGAAGTACGGAGTGAAAAATACAATAATGAAATTGCTTCGTCAACTACCACTTTATTTGACGCAACAAGGCACGAAGACAGATACAGCCGGTACGCAAGAAATACTTGTTATACCAAACGGTATGCCATTTGGTGGAATACAAACCTGGGCTGACTCATGCAACATCACTTTATTGCAGGAGAAAGAGTCTCTCCAGTCTTTATATGATTTTTTAGGACTGCAAAAGGCAGATGTAGAATACGTCTATGGACAAAAGATTCTACCACGATTTGACGCGATTCCATATAAGTACTGGAATGAACATATTGAATATCTTAGAGTAAAAATCGGGCACAGGTCATTTCTTACTGATAAACAGTCAAAGATCGTAAAAGAGCTGAAATCAATTGCGTTTATTAACGTCAGTGGTGTAATGAAAAGGGCAAATCAGCTGTTTGATCCGTCAAATGAAGTCTTTAAATACATGGTTGATTCTTGTGATAGTCTACCCAGTGATATGTTGACATCAGAATGGAGACAGTTCCTCGAGAAACTGGATCTAAAGTGCAATGTAACGGATGAATTGATGCTGCAGTTTTCTCGACAAATTGAGTCTGAAAGCGCAAATCTTCCACTGGAAAATGTACTCAAAAAGTCAGCAGTGCTACTCTCTACATTTTGTCAAGACGGTGGAACGAAATGGAATAGATCGACAATTGCTCAGTTAAGAACGATTAAATTCATTGAGCCACATACAATAGAGACAGAAGATAAGAAGATATGCGAACAGTATGGCAATACTGGTAGATTAATTTGCTTCCATGACTCGATTTCCTCCGTTCACTCGAGTTTGTGCTGGTCAAGTAGTAACTTAATACCAAACAAACTTTGTGGAAAAATCGACAAAAACGTCAGAAAACACCTTGGAATTCACGAACAACCACCCGTTGATAAGGTCGTTATACATTGTGAGAATGTGTGTGACTCCTTGAAACGCAAGCTATGCAAAGACGAAGTGAGAGAAAATTTTGTTAAAAAGCAAATGTCGACATTTTATGAGTTTTTTGGCAATTCTACATGTCTCAGTGGCCATGTGACTTCAAGGATTCGAAAGAAACCCTTCATTCATTTACCCGAAGACAAAGATATTGTATTTGAAAGTGAAGTTGTAATTGATCTACCGACGGCTTTGGAAATAAAGCCGTATTTGTTCAGAGCACCAACGTACTACGGTAAATACTTCGATTTATTTCAGTCGCTGGGATGTAAGTCGGAAATTATGTTTCGTCACTATGCTTTTGTTCTACAAAAAGTCAAAGATATTTGTAAAGAGGAGGAAATGACTATTGAAGAAAGAACTGTTGTAAAAAAAGCCTTCGATGGGTTGATCAGGCTACAAGCTGACAGTGTTGAAAGCAAAGAGGAGGTGCAAGCTGTCTTTCTTCCAACACAGAAAATGATTCTCAAGGATTCCAAAACTGTTATTGTTTCAAATGACGTACACTTTGAACACAGATTGAAAGGGAATATTGAAATTGATTTGTGTGTAGGGGAGTCGTTTCTAGAAATCAAGAATTGTTCATTTGAAGATGTTTTTAAAACATGGCCTGATCATTTGAGGCCTTGTTTTTTGACAGACGTTGTGAAAGAAGAAGTATGCCTTGAAGAATGTTTGGGTCAAAGAAAAACAAACAGCTCTAAGGCTTCTAAGATTGAAACATTTTTGCACTCAAATGAGTTGGTAATGGCGTTGTGTCGTCTCATAAAGCATCAGGGTATCGACGGGACTTCACATATACAATTTGATGGCGAACGCACAGAAACGGAAACAAGAGCAAACCTTCAAGACGTTACCGTTGTTGAGTTTCCTGCTCTTAGAACTGTGCTCAAATATCACGAAAGTGTTGTACATGGATCAGAAAGAGAAATAAATCATTATATTAAAAAAGGCAATGGAAATTCTGACCATCAAATTTCATTTTATTTTAATGACTCGAGCAACACACAGAAAATAGATATACCAAGCATTCTGCATGGATTGATAAGACTACTTAAAATGTGCGCTAGTGGTTTAAATGCTGATTCAATTGTTCATGTTACCCTTCTTATTCAAGCGCTCGAAACACCTCAACAAATCCCTGACATTCTTGACCGTCTTCGTATCAAGCAATATGGAAGTCCACAAACTGCGATTAAAGACTATTTCCCTAAACCTGGAACATACGTAGAACCGCAGTTTATTCCGTTTTTGGTGCAAGGCATAAGTCCTTTCAAAGAATATGAATATGACAATGTGGCAATGGAACTGGATGACTCAGTGTATATTTATGTAAAGATTCTAAGAGAGGTTGCAAGTACTACTACTGGAACGAATGATTTTATGCGAACATACATTGTTGAAACTGGAAATACAAGTTCACATCCAGATCTAGTGCCAGTTTATCGTCTGTACAGGTTTGTTCGCAAAGAAACTTTTCCTACCCAGGAAATAGAGATCTTCACTGGTGAACAAAGAGACCGTCAAATACCAGTTGATGAACAATGTAAGAAATTAAAAGATGCATTGCAAGAAGCTTGGAGACTGCCAGAAGAAGACCGAAAGAGAGTCATTCGACGAATACTTTTACAATGGCATCCAGATAAAAATCGTGGAAATGAAGAATATTGTACAAAAGTGTTTCAGTACATACAAATAATACTCAGTCGGCTAGAAAACGGAGAACAACTGGGAGATGACGTGGATGAAGAAATGTCTAGGGGGAAATCAAATTTTTCCCAATCATCGTCAACATTCTATGAAAATGTATTTCGAAGAGCTCGAAGCTATGCAAGAGCGTATTACGAAAATTTTGATGCCTACAATAGATCCGAAAGAACAGGAAGTTACGCACATTTTTCAGCATCCAAAACTAAACATCCAGACCACGGGGAGGCCCAAAGGTGGTTCAGGCAAGCCAAAAACGATTTCCTCGCCGCTACGGAAATGTTTCCGTCTGCAGATAGTGTATCTGCCTTCAACTGGGTATGCTACATTTGCCATCAGGTAAGAAAGATTCAATGTTTCATGGAAAGTTGGACAGTGACAAAGTTGGAAAATAGACATTAATTAGAACTACACGTGCTATTCGCTAAAACAAACAAACAGTTGACTACTTGATGAAGAATTAGTTTCTCTTAAATTCAAAATATAATTGTTCGACTGAAATAACTAGCAGCCATTTTCCGTTTCAAGCTAGATGCAAGTGATATATAATTAAAGATAAATTAGGCACGTAATTCTACAAAACAAGTTTCTTCTAACAGAAATAAAAAATCACGGGAAACAAAGGAAATTAATACCTAATTGATTTCTTTTAATCAGGCGTGTGAAAAGGCGCTTAAGTCAGCCCATTATTCCGAAGATGCAAACACTATTCCTGAAGGCATTTTTCTTCCAAGGTTAGCACTGACGCCAGAAATGAAAGAACAGGTAATTTTGCATAACTATTTTATAATTCCGTTATTCATAATTAACAACTATTCCGATTTCAAGAAAAAAAAACAATATAATAAGTATTCTTCAAAGCTGTTCGCTGTCAGATTTTGGTTAAAAATAAAGTTCTTTCAACTGTATGAAGATAACATTATTTAGAAATTAGTTCTAATAATATGGTTCCAGTATAAATTCCTGTAAAATATATCTGTATATTTGAAATTATACACTGCCAAATTACAAAGCGTTACAAACACTTTCGAAATTCCAATAAAACATATAGTGTAGCGGTGCTGTAAAACCCAGCTCACGTACATTTGAAACAAATTTTCTCAAATTCCTACCTAGATTTATAGTTTTGTTGTTGATTCCAACAATTACCTTCACATTTTATATTTAAGGAATTGGCATTTTGAAGAAATTATTTTGTATTGTGGTGCAGTGGTTAGAGCGTCTGCTTTTGAGATCAAGAGGTCTGAGTTCAATCCCCGAAGGAGCCAAAACTTTTTCCCTTATTTTTTCTTTTTTAGTTATCAAACTGAATAACAGAAAAATTAAGCCATTTTACAAGATTTGAGAACTGTATCTTAATTTTCCTTGGTTTTATCAAGCTGTACAGTTACTTGAAAATACAAAATTGACCGTGCTCATTTTTAAAAGTTGAATATTCAAAAAGAGTAGACGGTAAAACATTTTTATTTTTCTTATATTTCAATTCATATACTACTTATAAAAGTTTTATAATCAATAGTGATGGCCCCCACTCCGAATCTTTTGCTAAAGCCGTGTATTTGTCATGTGTGATATGTCTCGTGGCAAAATTAGGAAAATTGTATACCCTAGTTTTTGGCTTATTGCATATTTTTTGTTACACATGTTAAGCTTGTAGAATTATAATTCTGTTTTGTAATTCTACTTGCTTGTAGTACTTTTTGAACCTGGAAATTTTTTAAATGTATATGATACTTGCAATCTACCTATTTTAACTTTTATGGTACTTTTTATATGGTCAGTATTTCTAAAGTGGGGGTAGGGCAACAAAAAACGAAATTATTTTTAATTAAACGGTGAAATGTCTTTAAATTTTGCACACTAGTCGGTTAACAGATGTAGATCATATAAATGTCAAGTTTAATGTGTTTTGGAATAGTGTCCATTAGACCCCCAATACCTTAAGTTTAGCATTATGAAGAAATTATTTTTTCACCGGCAGCTTTCAATGATAGTTTGCTTCATTCGTCTAGGTTATGTTCGTGTTCGGGAATACTCGTCCCGCTTTACTTGTTGAGCATTATCATATTGGGTCTAATCTTATGTACCTATTAAAAAAGTAAACATACTTTAGAATAGAAACTGATTAGAAAGCACTGCACGAAGTGCTCAAAGGTGAGCTATAGTGATCGCCTAGTGTCCGTCGTCTGTCTGTCTGTCCACACTTACCTTGTGTATGCAATAGTCTGCATTTTTCACTGGTTCTTCATGAAACTTGGTCAGTATGACTGCCTTGATGAAAGCTAGGTCGAGTTTGAATATGGAATATGGTTTATTTGGGGTCAAAAACTAGGTCACGAGGTCAAATCATAGGAAAACCTTGTGTATGCAATAGAGGTTGCATTTTTCATTGGATTTTCATGAAACTTGTTCAGTATGAAAACATTGATAAATTCTAGGTCGAGTATGAATATGGGTCATCTAGAATTAAAAACTAAGTCACCCGGTCAAATCATAGAAAAACCTTGTGTATGCATTAGGAGTTGCATTTTTCATTGTATTTTCATGAAACTTGGTCAGTATGATTGTCTTGTTGAACTCTAGGTCGAGTTTTAACATGGGTCATCTAGGGTCAAAAACTAAGCCACGGGTCAAATCATAGAAAAACCTTGTGTATGCTATAGAGGTTGCATTTTTAATTAGACCTACATGAAACTTGGTCAGTATGATAGCCTTGATAAAATCTACGTCGGGTTCGAACATAGGTCATCCAGGGTCAAAAATTAGGTCATGGTGTCAAATCATAGAAAAACCTTGTGTATGCAAAAGAGGTTGCATTTTTCATCGGATGAAACTTTGTCAGTATGATGGTCTTGATGAAATCTAGGTCGAGTTCGAACATGGGTCATCTAGGGTCAAAAACTAGGTCACAGGGTCAAATCATAGAAAAACCTTGTGTATGCAAGAGAGGTTGCATTTTTCATTTGACCTTCATGAAACTTGGTCAGTATGATTGCCTTGATGAAATCTATGTCGAGTTCGAACATGGGTCATCTAGGGTCAAAAACTAGGTCACAGGGTAAAATTTAAAAAAAAAACCTTGTGTATGCAATAGAGGTTACATTTTGCATTTGATTTTCATGAAACTTTGTCAGTATGATGGTCTTGATGAAATTTAGGTCGAGTATGACTATGGATGATCTGAGGTAAAAAACTAGGCCACCCGGTTATAAACCTTGTGTATGCCATACATGTGACATTTACAACCCAATCATCAAGTAAATTGGTCAAAATGTTTGCCTTGTCAAGGTCAAACAGAATATTTGTGTTTATGATATATAGTTTGAAGTTTGGTCACATATTGTCATAAGTCGCAGGTGAGCGATATAGGGCCATCTTGGCCCTCTTGTTTTAAAAAAGTCATCCCTGTTTCGCTTTGCAGGCAAACCTCTTGGAAACACGACTTGGAGAACATGGGAGGCTCAGGTATCCGGACCCTTTATCCCGGCCAAGAATTCCATCAGATATGTTCAACAAGGACGATGCTGAATTTTCAATAACTGTCGCTAGAAAAATACTTGAGCTAGTTGAGGAGCATATATCGTTATAAAAAATACCTTCAAGAAGAATGAAGGTGGCGGTATATAGGATGAACGGTTTATTTGTCTAAAAAGATGACTTAAATCTTAAATGACTGCAGTCAGAAACAAACATATATTTACATGTGTTTGTTTATTGTTCCAAAGCAAAAAGAATTATTTTGAACTGTTTTTCATATTTCACTTTAAAAATGTGCACATGTATGTTCATGTCTGTATATGAATACAGTTACTTTATGCTTGATTAGTTTTGTATGTTTTCTGTATATAAAATTGTAGAAATATAGAAATCCCGACTTCTGAAATGACTCTGAACGGAAGTGAAATGTAATATTCATTATAATTGTTAACACTTCTTGGCAGAAATGACACAATAGCTATTCAGAAGCGACCGATACATTGTTGTGGTGCACCCCTTATTAAATTGATGCAGCCAAATTTACTTTATTCTACTGCAAGATAAGGATACATTTTGAAAGATGTTGTCGTTTAACCATAAGTGTGTAAGTGTTTTCACCAGTGTTAGGAAAGTGGATAGAAGAATAACTGATACCATAACACTTTATGACTTCCCATGCGATATAGAAACGCGTTGTTTGAATTGTGAAACTTAGTTTGTATGTAGGCTATGTCTGTCGACAAAGGGGTCGTTGATTCAGCACTTGGTAATATATATACCATTTGTACATCATTTGCAGAAAATGCACAATCAATATAGTTTGATATACATGAAATAATTAGATGAGCTCATCTGTAAAGTATAATGATGTCTGATGAGCAAGCTAGTGGCAGTATATGTCACCGTATCATTGTAACTAACATAGTTCTGTACACAGGGAATAAGTGTGAACTTAATAAGCTTGGTCATTAAATATATCATATATCGCATTGATTCTTCTTTTGCCCGGCTCATATTTTTCAACTATTCTAATGCAGACATTTTTATGTATTAGTAAAAGCATACACTTTCTTTACTAGAAAGCAATGCTTTATGTTTGTGTACACTGTTTATCTTTTATTATATGTATATCATTAATTATACATTGCTCATCTGTTAGTATCTTTTATCATTCCCAAAATCTTTGAGAACATTGTTATAATCTGTCTACTGCTTGCTCCACAGATCATTTGCTAGGTCAGAGTGTGGCTAGTTTTGAATTTTGCCTTGTTTTTTCGTGTTAATTTTGTTACCTGGTCTTCGAAGACTTCTGTTACTTAAACGTGTATGAAAATATCATTTCCTTGAATGCTTTGTACATAAACAATAATTTGTATATTTAGTACCTATTCAAAACAACTTATTTATTGCATGATATTTTGAGCTATATTTTGTAAGTACATTTAAGTTTTTCCTTCTTTATTTTGTTTTCAAAGTTTGTGTGAATACATTAACTGTTCAAATTCTTACTTGTCGCATTTCTACATGTGGACTTTTAAAAATCATGTATTGTTTTAAAAATTTGAATTTAGAAATATTACCTAATGTTTAGCGCCTGTTGTATGTATTGTAACATGCAGTCGTCTATCTGGTTTCTGCATTCTGCGTTTATATTGCCTTATTGTAGAAGTTAACCAAAGACTTAAGCGCTGTGTAAAATAATCATCACTTTTCTTTTAATTTTATGACAATGCATTCGCATCTATCATGTGTCTTTGCTACATCAATGCTCTTAGACTTATAAAGTCTCTTAAGATTGACAAGTACTTGTATTGAGAATTATATTTTATTTTGAATGAAATGATTTGTATCCAAACTCATCTAAAACAGAGTCATGGGAAGGAGGTGTGTTGAGAAGTCAAACGAAAATAAAAGTAGAGTAGACATTACGTAAAGTTGATTGAAAGAAATCTTCAGACTGATACCAGTCTACAATGCTGTAAATACTGCCTGAAATAGTTAAAGAGCTATTTACAAAATGTGTCATTAGTTCTGGAATAATTTTGTTTTTAGCTCACCTGGCTACGCCAGGGTGAGCTTTTCTGATCGATGATTGTCCGTCGTCCGTCGTTCGTCAACATTTTGATTCAAATGACATCTCCTCTGAAACCTCTAGGCCAATGTTGATAAAACTATGCAGGAATGTTCCTTGCATGAAGCTCTACCAAAATTGTTCAAAGAATTCCATTCCATGCAGAACTCTGGTTGCTATGGCAACAAATAGGAAAATCTTTAAAAATCTTCTCCTCTGAAACCACAAGGCCTAGAGCTTAGATATTTGGCATGTAGCATTGTCTAGCAGACCTCTACCAAGATTGTTCAAATTATGACCCCCGGGTCAAAATTGACCCCGCGCGGGTGGGCCCTTAGTTTTTGCATAGGCATATATAGGAAAAACTTTAAAAATCTTCTTCTCTGAAACCACAAGGCCTAGAGCTAAGATATTTGGCATGTAGCATTGTCTAGTAGACCTCTACCAAGATTGTTCCAATTATGACCCCCGGGTCAAAATTGACCCCGCGGGGGTGGTCACTTAGTTTTGCATAGGCTTATATAGGAAAAACTTTAAAAATCTTCTTCTTCTCTGAAACCACAAGGCCTGGAGCTTAGATATTTAGCATGTAGCATTGGCTAGTGGACCTCTACCAAGATTGTTCAAATTATGACCCCCGGATCAAAATTGACCCCGCACGGGGGGTCACTTAGTTTTGCATAGGCATATTTAGGGAAAACTTTAAAAATCTTCTTCTCTGAAACCACAAGGCCTAGAGCTTAGATATTTGGCATGTAGCATTGGCTAGTGGACCTCTACCAAGATTGTTCAAATTATTACCCCCGGGTCAAAATTGACCCCGCACGGGGGGTCACTTAGTTTAACATAGGCTTATATAGGAAAAAGTTTTAAAATCTTTTTCTCTGAAACCACAAGGCCTAGAGCTTAGATATTTGGCATGTAGCATTGCCTAGTAGACCTCTTCAAAGTTTGTTCAAATTATGCCCCTTGGGTTAAAATTGACCTTGCCCGTGGGGGGGGCGTCACTTCTTTTACAAAGGCGTATATAGGAAAACCTATTTGGTATATAACATTATCTAGTGATCTTCCACTAGGCAAGTGGACTTGTACCAAGGTGAGCGATATAGGGCCATCTTGGCCCTCTTGTTTAAAACAGCTCTTATATTAGTTATTAGTAACGTATATTACCTTTTTATGCCAAGTGTACTGCTTGGCAGTTGTAATATTTAAAATGTACATTACTTGGCTTTTAATATGTATATGCTGTATCAATTTATGTTTATTATCTTCAGTGTATTTATTCTGTATAAGTACAAGATTGCACAATGATAAGGGATCAAACAAACAAAAATCCGAATATTGTTGTACATAGTAAATCTAAAATCATGCATAAAATGTGATGATAATAAACGTTAATAACATCGATAAATGACACGATATGAATCATGTATCTTTTATTACAGTGTGACTATTATTCACAAGGGGATCGCTTGTATGCTAGATAATTTAACAATGCTATGTTCAATACAAACTGATAGAAAGAAATTGCGGTTTTATGAGTTTTGTGTTCTTTTTCTGGGAATCTAAACACGTTTTATTTTCCCAGTTTTACGAATTAGTGAAATATAGCTAGAGAATATTCACAATTTCTATCAGAACTGGGAATGCCAGGATGCTGGGAAAATATCATTTTCTCATATGAATAACAGTTTACGACTCGATGACATTGTCAATGTTGATATAATGTGTATAGTTTGTTCGCTTATAAATTAGATTGTTTTGTATTATGAGTACAGTTCATATTGGATACTGTGACTGTGACGAAACGGAAAAGTCAAATATTATTGTATTATGTCATTACATAACACATGTATTAATCCTTTCTGCACGCATGGTCTTCCCTTTTTATGTAATGGTTGTTACCTTTTATACCTTCTTATGTCGGTTACTGTTACTGCCACATTATTCTAAATGAACTGTACTTCTGTCGTATTTAAGTGTTTCCAAACTTACATATGAAAATATGTATGTTTAAATTTTGAAGATGTAAAATATTTGTAAACAGTCGAGTAAATGAAAGATATGTTATGCTAAGAATTAATTGATTGTATGTAAATGTATTTGATCATTGTAACAAACTGATGCAGCATCTCCAATCATAATACTGTAGTTATAATAGCGCTGCTATTTATAACTTGGTTGTGATGATGCAGTTATTATGCTTGTTCAACTGTCAGTAATATAATACTAGAATAGTACAAAATTTGGAATTTTCTTTTATTAATTTCACATCGTCATGGCGTTCAATCAAAGGGTGCTTCAACTCTAAGCAAGGAAAGGGACCAGACTCAAAGAGTCATTTTTTAAAATTAAAGTTTACCCTATTTGAATGAGGAAGGATAACATATTCAGAAATCTGTGAAATCATTTTCTAGTATTTACTAGAAACATTTAATACATAACATAATAATATCTGTTGTTTCATGTGTTTATATATGTAAACGTTTTGATTTTATTCTTTATAACAATACGGTATCCGATATTGGTGTTTAATAGAAGCAATTTGGAATACCTTAAAGGATGGATTTTCCCCTTGCTTACATGTTAGAACAAACAAAAAAGACCTTAATCTTAAATATCAACAGGGTAAGACATATTCTTTAAGTGTACAAGCATTCATTTGATAAAAGCATATGTATAACGATTACAATTTGTTTGTACAGGCGGAGTTTTGGGGAAAATCTAGACTAGGTTCCATTTTAGAATAATTGTTTGTAATGAGTTGTATAACCATCTGAATCACATGATTTGACACTTGAACAAGAAGCAGTTGATTTTCACACTAGTTTTATACCACTATCTGTTGGGATTTTGACTTTTGTAATTTCATTTGATGCAATATTCATCAAAGAAGGAAGCAATTCTGTCTGAGGTCTCGGTGAATATCACATCAAATTCAACAGCACTAGAAAATACTAGCACTTTTTATCAATATTTGAAGGAATATTTTCTTTTAAACATAAAATGGTACATAACTTAAACATTTAGTTCATTTGGCATAAATATTGTTCCTGTTGTGGGACGGATGCCTCAGGTGATTTTATCTCGAAACGAACAAACAGGCAGTCTGAAATTCGGATAAGTAGATACATGTAGACGAGTGTGTGTGACAGGTAACTCATAAGGCATGAAACTTTGCCAGTAAATATATCATAATTTACCTTCGTATATATTTAAACTTAAAAATGAAACTACATATAGTCTAAGTACAGGTATAGACTAATACAGCTTTTGTATTTATCTAGAGAAAAGACATCAAGTAGATCTATGAAAATTTGTCTTATTTGGGATATTTAATATTCTATTTATATGTATTACCATATACATATATGCCTCTGTCTTTTACCTTTTACCTTTGCGAAATAAATGTTCACCCATTTGGTAATGTTATTTTCTTTTCTACACATTGTTTTCATTTATTTGATACATTAAATACTTTTAAACCTGGTCATCCCCCGTCTGTCCGTCCGTAAAAGTTTGACTTTCATGAAACGTGCTGATAAGGATCCCTTCAACCTGTAGATGATAAATTGTTTGGGGTTCAGTGGGCCAAAGGTCAAGGTCCCAGTGACCTCAAATATCGTTTCCTTGATAACAGGTCACAAGTTTCATTAAACTTTCACGAACTTTGCACAGAAGGTTCTCTGCATTGTGTAAATGATCCATATTGTTTTGGGGTCAACGGTCACGGTCACAGTAACCTCTGTTAGATTTTCCTTGATAAGGCTCTACATGTCACACTTTTCATTCAACTTTCATCAAACATGCTCTCTGACTTGTGCCTGCAACACGTCAGTGATCCCTACTGCTTTTGGGGTCAGTGGTTCAAGGGTCAAGGTCACAGTGACGCGAACTTCGAAAATATTTTCCGCTCAGTAATTCTTGAGATCAATATAACCCAGTTTTCAAACTTCATAGGATGATTAGTTTAACTGAGTAGATGATCTCTACTGTTTTAAGGGTCGGTGGATCAAGGTCACAGTGACCTCTGTTTGTTTTTCCTTGATATCACACTACAGGCAACAATTTTATTTGACTTTCATGAAACTTGCTCAGATGGTTGCGTGCAATATGTTAATGATCACTTTTGTTTTTGGGGTCAGTAGGTCAAGGTTACAGTGACTCCTGTTAGCTTAACATTGCAAATTATTTTCACAAAACTTACTCGGAACAGTCGAGTCCGTCCAGTAGAGCGAAACTGGCCCGTTTAGGCCTCTTGTTTCAGACCTTTGTACTTTTTCAAAACTGAGGTATACTAAAATGTACCGCATCCAACATCTCCTTGAAGCCGTGAGAATATCACGGATGAACCATTCGTACATACAAATGAAATATAGAATGATCTTCAAAATTCGAGGTTGATTCCGTCTTGAGTGAGTCTTGAGAGCGAAAGAACTAGTTAAGCAATCGAGAGTAGATAAATTTGTATAAATAAATAAAATATAAATAAATAAAACCTTTGTTTTTAGCAATAGCAAATAGAATAACTTGTCGACAGCTTTTTGTCTTGTTGGCAAAGAGGTGTAGTTGGGTTTGCATTGTGTATTTTAACTGTTATATTGAATGCATAGCAGTTACAAAATTAACACTGAAGAAATATCAAATATGATCGTAGACGGATTCAAAGCGACCGTCATTATGAATCATTGTCATGAATAAGTTAGACTTTTGCTAAGGCGTTTATTTTGATCAAACTGTTTGCACTTTATTTTTCTAAAACATGCATATATTGATTCTACCATCTAAATTATAGATACAATACTGTTTGACAGAATAATTACGTTATTTCGAGGCGGCGTTGTCCTGTTCTACTGGACAATGTCCAGCAGAGCTTATGCCATAGTGGTTCGTCTGTCTGTCCATAATTATTTCCTTGATAACACTCTCCAAGTCACAATTTACATTTGAATCTCATGAAACTTTACCATAAGGTTGCCTGCAACTTGTAGATGATCCACTTTGTTTTTTGGGTCAGTAGGTCAAAGGTCAAGGTCGTAGTGACCTCCGATAGCGTTTTCTTGATATCACTGTTCATGTCACTTCCCAGCTAGCAATCTATATGGGACCCATATGGGTCCCTTATGGGTACCTACATGGGTCCCATATGGGCTGCCCATATGGGACCCAGATGGGATGTGCAACCGGGTTCCACATGGGTCCCATATGGGCTGCCCCATAAACATGCAATATGGGACCAATGTGGGTCCCACATGGGCAGCCCAAATACTTCCATTTTGGACAAATCTTGCATTTCTTGGCTAGATCCATTTGCATTTACTTCAATTTTAAGTTTGCTGGACTTTCAATAAACAACAATTTGTCAGAAACATTGGACACAAACATGCGAAATTCTTTAAGCTGGATTGTAACATCAGGGGCATGATTCTTGTACTTCCATTTTTATACTTTTATGCTTTAACTCTTTTTCCTGGAACAGAGACATATTATCGGGCAAAGGACTATATTATAATATTATCCTGCAAGAAAACAAAACACTATATACTTTAACACTAAAACTTTATTAACCAATCTCATGTATGGTTCATATACAGGCATGCATATAATCAGAGTAAGAAATAAATCAAAATTCGACCTTTAAAACAAGATATTTTAAGAGAAAAGTCTATGTAAACTACATGTAATGTTTTTATAACAGTGTATCATAATACAAATCATAATTTCTAAAATCAAGAGACAACTGCAATAGCCAATATTACCAACTATTGTAGCTTACAATTTGCGGACAACTTGAACGGAATTTCATTGTTTCAATATCAACAAAGAAACATTTGTTTTAATACTTACGTATATAAACTTAAAAGTGTACTAAATAAACATTCCAGGAAACTGTGTTTTTGTAAATCCACGGAATTTTATTTTGACATACCACAGTTTTAAATTTAAAAATACTGAAGTTTTTTTTACATCAAGTATTACTTTGGTACACTAAAGTAACAAGATTGAATGTAATACTGTTTGTAATATGTAAATTTCTTCTTTCTCTTAAGCCACTTCATCATTGTTCATATTGTATTCCCTGGCCAGCTGGTTTGGCATGGCCTCCTTCATCAAGCAGTCATCCGTTTCATGCACGTCCGCCCCACCAAACATGAGAAGATACCTCACCTTAAATGAATGCATAAACTTGTTTTTAAATATAGATTTTAACACTATGAATTTTTAAAATTATGTTGTGCACATGGCTATTATGGCATATTTAAAAGAAATAACTGGGGAAACTGAATGAACCAATTAATTAAAGCATGACATTTTTCAGTTTCACAATTAATGCAGCAAAGATTTTGTCCACCATGCAATATTTTCCATAAATAAAGCAGAATGATAAAACATGCATGTGCTAGCAACAGACCATTATGTTTCTGGGCATTTAGGTCAGCGGATATGAGGTCAGCATTGTAGTTTGTTCAGTTACAGTACTGATTAAATAACTTTAAAAGATTCACATACATGACTAACACTATGCTTACCTCAGATGACAGCTTTGTTTGATCTCCAAGAAGCTCGTCAAATGCTTCTATCTGCTCCGTAGTACAAATCGGAAAAATGAGGTCCTCAGGGAGCTGCAGCGGCTGGTCATCTGTTGCTGACCTTGCCAACAACCGCTTTCTCTTCATCTCTTAATTCTCCTCCCGAATCGTCTCCAAGACCATGAGAATCTGTGTTACGACAGCTGAAAAACGATGTCAAAAATGTGTTTAATAGGAAATATCACTACAATAATAATAAAATAATGAATTAAAAAATTCCTGTCAATGTCATATTTCTTGACTCGGAAGCTTACTTTGTTTTATTTATGATGTAATAGGAATTTAAATAAGCAGTGTAGTCATTACAGTAATGTTATTATTTTAAAATAATGTACAGTACACGCAAGGTGTTTTTCCCCAAATTTCATCCGGTCACCACGACAAAAATTCATTCTCAGTTTCCAGACACGGGGACGTGGTCACTCTAAAAAGGTTTTGGTCACCTTAATGGCCACCGTGAACTTACGATGCGCTGAAATATGCGGTTGCAGTGATTCACAGCGGCTGTCACGGTGACCAACTCGACTAAAAGAAAGTATTTGACAACTATTTTATTATATTTATTGAAGTAAAAAATGTAGAATACATCAATTTCTGTAAATACTTTTTCATCCACGGTAGACGGTAGTTGTGCCTCTCTTATTATTAGCACACATCACCGCCGCGGTATTTCCGTTGTGAATTGCCACTAGAGTATCACTGCGTAATCATCATTTTTAGATATAATTCTTTCCTACCTCAACTTAAAATATTTGTCATGTTTATGTAGATTTAAAGTAATTATTCACATAAACAATGTGCCGTAAATGGTCAATCTTTTATACCCAATTTGCCTTTTGTCAATCGCGGTGAGTGTGAAAAATATAGCCTGTAATAAAGGATGATATATTTAACTCAAACAATTGTAAAATTGTTTGCAAACCGAAGCTATTTGACACAATTACTTCTAAAAGATAACTATCAAAATTGAGCGAATATGCATATTTGTGTTTAGACTGAGGAGATTTTCAGTGTCTCTCGTGTTATGACAGTTGACAGACAGTGCATCGAAAGTGAGTTTATATTTCAATTATGGTTATAACTATTATCCCAAGTTCGTTAATTTGTAAATGCAAATAAATAATCTCGATTTAGATTAAAAAAGTTCTTGGTGTTGTGTTTCCAAAACACAACTACCCTCGGCTATATTTGGCGTCCCGCATGGTTCAGTTGTGAGACCTTTATTTGGTGCAAATTATGCTTTCTTTTATATTTAATTTTATTATTTTGTACAGATCACACGAACAACCGGAATATTACGGGAATGCACATGATAATAAAGTGTAGAATATCAAAACAAGTTGCTTGTTCGCAGCGTACTTTTTGTTTTGTCATTTATGATCGCCTCTAATTTTTCAGAAACTGCCAACACAGATTCTTTCCCAGTAACATATTTTTTTTTTCATTTTGCCAAATAAAGTAATTGTTACTGCAAAGTTTCTTATCAAAGATAGAGCCTCAGGTCTCGAGATAAAAAAATGCCACCACGATGCCTGCTTTGTTTGATCTTAGTGAGCACGTGGCATTAAAAAGAGACAGTTTGAGACATTGGCAATACATTGATATTTTGGATTATTAAATCACAAGTTTTGAATAAAGTAAGTTCGTTTTTTAGAGTGATTGTGTTGCCGGGGTTGTTTTATTCAATCCTACTGTATGTTAGGTTGTTGATAGCGGCATCGTAATTTAAACGTTTTGGGCATCGGGAAGTTTCGTAAAACATCAAAATATAAATATATATTCCTTTTTTTATTAATAATTAAAAGTAAATCAGTGAAAATCAACAAAAATCAAAAGTTGCGACCCGAATGTGGACACCACAAAACACCTGTGCCCAGTCACCGCAATCGGACAGTCACACTCTAATTAGGGTGACTCTGGGGGGCATTTGGGTGACCAAATTAACGTGGACACGATGGCTAGATATTGCGGTGATGGGAGACAATTGGAAAAAACACATTGCGTGTAATGTATAAACAAAATATTATGTTAGCATGCTGATCCGTGGGTTTTTAACACTTCGAGTTGTTTGTGAAAAGTCGTATCATGGGAGACCGAAGGAGAAGTGATACAGATACGATGGATCAAAGTACTAACATAATGTTCCTTTACGATATACATTTTAAACCGATTACAGTTGTGTCATCCTCATGCATCAGTGGTTCGCCAACCTTTCAGACAAACTGAAATTATGTAACGAATGCTCTGGACGTACGAGAATGAGTTGTGTTTGTTGGCTTGTATTGTAGACAGAACATGTATAGGTATAAAATAAATATATTTACAGCAATATTTAAATTTACCTCGTAGTGGAGTAACCGTCGAACCAGCCTCCCCACTTCATTGCTGGACTCTCACAGTGCCTGTGTCATTAAAAGAGGCGGAGGCAAATTTACGCCTCCGGCAGGTGTCTGTTTCAGTGTTGTGTCTAGGGCAGGCATTTTTTTAGTTTTTCTTTAGTGTGTGATACTTACGTTTTTCTAAGAGGTTTCTGGTCTACTTATTTAAAAAGTACTGTTTATTCACAATGAATGTAACTGTCATATTAAATTGACTAGTGATGCTAGAAGACACATTCTATATTTTGTGATTGCACTGATTGAATCTTACTCTACTCTAACATGTGGATGCGCAACTGAGTTGCAATTAAACCAAATGTATTTCTGGGTACGTTCAAAATCAGTAGATATTGGGAAAAAAACAATACAGCATCAGGTCAAATCGAAACTAACGTTGTGAACTTTGTAGAGACCCTATTTTTTATAATAATCAATTTATGTGGTCAGAATACGAGGGGTGTTCGAAATGCAAAGTATATTGGTTGGTGCTTGGATGTAAGCAAGCAGCATTTAACACACAGTTAAGTAATTATGACCTCTGACAAATATACCCATGCACGTGAAACAGGCAAAAATGCCCCTTTACTTGGACAGTTTATATAGATAATGTCAAAAACTTTAATATTTACAACTGACTTCCGCGAAAATACATTGCAAGGGCAAAACAAAAACTTAAAATGCCTTTACAACTTTCCTATACACACGATATGTGCATGAATTTAAAATGACAGGTCGATAATGTGAAATCGTGGCTCTGAATTCTAAAGAAATATTATCTACGTGTACAAATTTACAATATTTACCTTTACAAAAGCCCTTGTTTTCAAATCTGCAGTTTAAAATTGGCGGAAGCGGAAGAAGCGTCTGCGCATGTTCGAAATTTGTTTTATTTTTAATCATGCGATACATCCTTGAAAAAAAGTTTAATAACTATGTCTAAATGATATACATATATTTTATGTATAAAAATTAAAACTTATATTAAAAACAAAATAAATTAATTTCGCGCACCTAACCAGGGGTTTTGACGTTATCGGGAGGCCCAAATGGGACCCATATGGGTCCCACATGGGTTGTAAAATATACGCGTATATGTGTTGAATTACTATTTTTTAGATTAAATGATAGAAGTTTTGATCAAGGTAGTCACATACTAGTTCAAAGTAAATGAGTTTTAAATCAATTAATATATGAATATTCGTTTTTTCTAAGTGTTGTAATATGGGGCCCATCTGGGACCCTTATGGGCTTGCCCACAAAGGTCCCATATGGGTCCAATATGGGCATACGCATATGGGCTTGCCCAGAAGTAGCCCATATGGGACCCATATATGCATGTTTGCTGCGTTTCACTCAAATTTATGAAACTTGCTCAGAAGGTTAACTGCATATTCAAAGTTCATGGGATGATTGGCCTTACGGTCACAGTGACACGAACTTTGAAAAACTTTTCCACTCAATTTCTTGAGATCTAAACCACCAACACTATTCAAACTTCGTAGGATGAATGCCATTACTGAGAAAACGATCCCTACTGTTTGTTTTTTTTGTGTTTTTTTTGTTTAGTGGGTCAAATGTCAAGGTCACAGTGACCTCCATTAGCTTTTCCCTGATAATACTCTACAGGTCAAAATTTCCATTTGACTTTCACGAATCTTGCTCAGAAGATTGCATGCATTCGGAGGGTAACATTAAAAGCCTGACTAGAGGCTCATATAACTTTATAGTGTAAGGGAAACGACCTACCGTGACAAACATCCGGCCGATATAAAAACTCATGTGATTCTCTCGCTTAAACCAAGTTTGCAATCACTATACACCGCATAATGTTTAGCCATGAACTTATAAATATCCAAAAATAGAAATTAGATTCTCTATTTTTCAAAAAAGAAAGTAGGTTAAATCGATTTCAGAAAATCAACTCGGCGCGCGCAGTTTTATATATTATACTCAATCTGATAAAAATCATCTCCTCAAAAATTTTCAGAAGATCGTGAACTTTAGTCAGATTGAGATTATACTATACAAACAGTAGAATCTACGCCTTCGCGAAAGTATATTTTCATTCTACTTTCAGTTTAGTTTCCGTTGAAAAAGAAAAATCGGTTTTTCGAAAATCACGTTGATAAGGCGTGACCATATTGTTGATAATTTGATAGTAAACTGTGAGACCGTAGCAACTCTGGAAGGAACATTATTCTGCGAATGGTGAGTGAATTTTAACAGAATTTTCATATTATACGCTTAGATCTATATCTTATACTGACTAATCTATTGTGCTCGCTCTTGCCAAGTATTGACGCTGGACCCGACCCGTCCGAATGACGTTGCTATGTCGCCTTTAAAATAACCCGACAGCACAAAGATGCATGTATATGTATTTCGGGGTCATTTTGATAATTTCCAGTGTATTATTGGCAAGTTTCTTCCAAGCTGGTTAAATGGCGCCCGCGGTGATATAGGCTGCTATGTACTTTTATCGGGCGTATTTTAAACTATTTCCAAGAGTTCTCTAACAATGTAGGTTACAGTTGTATGTCATTTTTTAATCGGTCAATAAATCGAAAACGTGTAGAATATACAACATGTGTAGATGTATTTGCAGCAACGTTAAACGTTCCGACAAGTGATTGTCGTTTGGACCCAAATGTTACACTAATGTATATGGAACGCCGCAGCTGCCTTCTGATAGTATTTATCTGTATGTTTTGTAGCAATAACATAACGTTCTGCGTATTTCTCAAGACAGTTTATACTGTGCATGCATCATTTCGTCCTGTGCATAAGTCATTATGTTATGTACATTTTTTGTAGGTCATTCAGTAGTTACTACAGTCCTTTTCATGTATCATTTCGTCCTAATATATGCACAGGACAAACTGTAGTAACTACTGAACGACTTACAAAATGTACCAAACATAATGACAAATACACAGAACGAAATGATGCATACACAGGACAAACTGTAGTAACTACTGAACGACTTACAGAATGTACCAAACATAATGACAAATGCACAGAACGAAATGATGAATGCACAGGACAAACTGTAGTGATTACTGAACGACTCTAGAAATGCACAAAACTTACTTGCTTTTACTACAAAACAACCTGGAAATTGTATGTAGCACATACAGAAAAATAGTATAAGAAGGCAGCTCCGGTGTTCCATAAGTGTATGTTGACTGACATGCACTAATTTAATCAAGTTTGATATCTAGGCTACAGTCATACGATATTGAATACTAGTATATTTTGAAGATTATTTTGGACAGATAGGCAAAAACGGTATATGTATTATATGCTTTAAAATACATGAACATACGATAGAATGGTGCGTTGGCGCAGTGGGTAGGGCGCTGGGTGTCTACAAATAAAGATTTTAAGGACTGGTTCGATCCTCATCAAAGCTTAATATCCATTGGATTATTTCAGCATTACTTCAGGTAAAATTTTAATTGTATAGATATATGTTTTTTCAATCTTTTTAGATAAACAATAAACAGTAGATGAAAGTAAAATAACTAAAACTTTGAAAGTCAAACATAAGCATTTCGTAATGAAGGTACATTGTTCCGTTGAACTGTTGCTGTTTGATGAATTGTCAAAAGGAAGGCACAATTTTATCTTCATTTAATTGTTTAATTTGTTCTTAGTATACTCAGAAGAAAAACATGAATTAAAATGATTATAGAAGTAAACATATCAGTAAAACAAAAAAGAAGAAATAAATTAAAACTATCTTACTGATTATAAAGAGAGTAAAAATTTGGATACATGTCCGTATATGATTTCCTGTTCGACACAACCAAAATAATCAGGAACCGGAGTCGTTACCTACTGCACTATCGTGACAGCGACTGTTTATAATGTACAATATAATATATACAATGTATTGACATTAATTAAGCCTAGTGCTCTCCCTTGTAATAAGATAACGTGTTTACCCGATAAAAGTAGATTCTTCTGTTGCGTCATTGTAAAATTATCCTAACTGGACAGTACATTCCTCCCGTCCTGTATTTGACATGTTTGTTTATTTTATTTATACTGATTTATTTGTTCTCGATTGCGAACTTCGATGAGTATGTGCCTTTTTGTAATCTTTCTGTCTAATGCTGAGGGCCTCACCTTCAGTGTCCGCGATCACGCCCCAACTCAAGCATACAAGTCAGCTCTGTATACTTTCGAGATACATTTAAAAATGGGGCCGCCGCAAAAGCTTAAAATAATGTTATTTCCACTAAACTTCATTCAACATGGCCGTCGGGCACTTGTTGTGACATCATGGTCGCTCATGCGCAGTGTTTAGTGCTTAACCGACAATAATGCTACAAATATATGTCCGTAAAATGAAACAAAAAAAACTGTGATACAAGGTATCACAGCGGGCCAACAAACAACAATGGAAATTGGTGGTGATGGTTGATGTTGAGGCATGGCCCAAAAAGAACTCGAGGAAACCAATTCTGGTTGAACAAGCAAATTGATACGACATCACATCTACTAACTGACCTCAAGTATCGAACATTTACTGTTATCAAATAATATTCATACAGTATGTCCAAGAATGCCCTATATACCGTTCCTGGTACGTCTCAATTACCATTATCCGTATTAATTTGACATGAATGAAGAGTTTTATGATTATTTGCCGTAAAATATTCTTAAATGGTTTAAAGGCTAAAATGATGATTACAACAGCAGAAAAAAGTTTTTTTAAAAATGGGAGTCGGTGGGATGTGAACTCGTGGATTCGCTACTACAAAGGTATGAGAGCTAAGTTCTCTACCAATACACCACGGTGACAAGTATATATTTGAAAAAGCAATCGAAGAATATTCAGTTGACTGCACTTCGTATCTATAATGTCAAAGGCCTTATATGTGGAAAAAGCAATCATGTTTCAATTTTTCTAAGCGTAGATTGCGCCTGAAACGTAAAAAAGCGCCTTTCTCTATTTTTATCGGCGTAGATTGCGCCCTCTATGAAACGAACGACAACTCTTGCTTTTCCAAAAAATTGACTGTGTCCACAGTTTTCATCTCAGAATTACATCAATTTTTCAATGAAGAGAGACGCATATATTCGATCGAGTGTTTAAGTCTCCATGCATCTTTTACTCAACACGTATTAAATATCGGCAAAAATTCTTGGAGTTGGCAGTCCTAGAATCTTCCGACTAAATTTCGTAGGTTAAGACCAATATTGTCTTATGTACAGAAACAAGTGCTTTTTCTGCAGCGGTCAGATACTCCTATTGCTTCCCCATTGACTTAGATTATGAATCTAGTCAAAATGTGACCCTGTATCATACCCACCTATAGAGTGTTGACCAATGAAATTGCTTTTTTCGAACAGATTAGTCTCTCAGACACCAGAAAAAGCTGTTTTACATGGGCTTAACCAACACAGTTTTTTTTACAATTTGGCAAGGGAGACCCCACTCAGTCAGGTGAGATTTAGGGGTCTAGACCGCATGTGTAAACCTTCTATTTATATGGCGATTTCAGTGTTATTTATTATGATAACCAGTCCTAAAATATTCATTCGCGTGCAGAAGACATTGCATTTTATTTTTCAAATAAGTATGTTTCATTTGTAAACACAACCTATTCTACCAATCAGGTAATGTTTCATTTAATCTTACAGGTTTCCCCGTACTTTTTTTAGCCAATCCCTGAGCCGGACTGCAATTTGATCATCTGACCAGCACATACAACTAATGATCAATAATTAGGATGATGAACAATGAATATATGATATAATCTTTAGTTCGATGAAAAATCTGCGTACGTGATGACACAGATATGGATTAAATTTCAATTACGTGTTGGCTTTAAACAAACAAACTTCAGTAATACCTATCATGACTTCATTATTCAGACGTGGAACAGTTAGATCTATATTTTCGCTAGACAATTGCAACTTGAAGGAACTTGATCTGCGCCAGTTTTCTTCGAATACTAGTAGTTTTTTCAGTAAAATGCACCATGTTCATCAGATCTAGACTTAAATCTGAAACCCAAAACCTCCAGATAAAAGCAATGTGTAATTCAAGTACCTACCTTACACGTCTGATACCATATCATATTACTGAGATTTCATGTTAGGAGACCATATTTGAATGCATTTAATCGCACATGGGTGATTATAAAAGGCCTTACATATATTTGAAACATTTTATTATGTATAAGGAATAATATGAAGCGGGAGGGTATGAACATAATATAATGTTTATCATTAAACATTTCAAGTAAGAGCTATATCCATACTTAAAAACCTTGTCTTGCAATTATTCATATTAAACGGTATTTAAAACAGGTTTCAGAATTTGGACATGTATGTTTGAAGTAACTATTTAATTGTGCAAAACAGTTCATTTTTTTCATAGTTAAAAGGCTTGTCCGCGAGTTGCTAGCAATACCACAGTCACTCGTTAGCCACTTTGGCTTCTTTATGTGCTCACAGAGCTTGTTCATGTTGAGACATATGTTTCAACCTTGTCCTCTATCACTGTAATGATCATTAAATTGAAAATTCTGATATTTATAGGTAACTTTAATTGCCTTTATCCCCGAACAGATTTTACTCAAATTCGTAAACAATATTCCTTTTGGTGATACATAAGTTGCAAAACTATGCAGTTGACTTTCGTGTAACCTTTACCTTTATGTACAGTTGAATAACATTTTTATTAGATCATGGATAAAGTGCGTTGAACTTTGAATGCAACTGCTACAGTTCTACACTCTTTTGCAAACTTCACCCTTCTCGTGATTTTTGTAAGCAGGCCTAGGCCTAAGTAAGCATACCACATTTCGAACACTGCAAACAATTTAACTGTGCTATGTGCGAATTACAACTGTAACCATGCGCTATAGGAAAGTAGTGCAAGACAGACAAGATCAATCTTCTATTTGAATGTCGCATACGATAAGAACATATTATAAAAACATAAATAAAAACAGTACATACAATTTTAAATGATTGCAGAAAGGTCCTTAGCTTACGTGCTCTATTACACAATTTTTTCATGGACTTTGATTCACAAATTATGCGCTGTAGCTGATTACGAAGGATAATCATATGCATATCACGGAAAAGTACGGATTTTAGGGAACGTACGGAGCTCTATATAAGAGTTTGTAGTTTGATATTCAAATTGCTGAATCAGATGTTATTTCATTAATAACTTTCTTATTTACGAACGATTACATAATTATATATTTACCCAAAAATAAATTTCTTTTTAAAAATATATATAATTTATGTACATTCCCGAGAGGGAAGTCACGTGAGCAATATCACCCGCCATTTATCAAGGCAACATCATGTTTGTGTATCTAAATTGTTAGTTCAGTTCATCACTTGTTATCCCGACAACCTCTAACAAGGTAAGCAAGAATCATTTTCAGTTTTCCCTGTTATATGCTTGTACAGTAATGTATTTTATTTCATTTCTGTTTCAAGGTCTTGTCCTTGGTACACAATAATTTTCGATCCACATCGTCTCGCTTGAAGTTGAAGAAAGCGCAGATCGAATTATTTTTATTAGTATCTCAAATAATTTATAATGTTGACCATGTTATCATTTTTCATTTAACGTACGTTTTATAATAAAACAAACTTCCTCTTTCTGTCTCATATATTAAATTTCGTCCTCTGCACATTTCGACCCGCGCTTTTACCGATTACAAGGTAAACAAGTTTCCCTGTTATACACATTGCACAGTACTGTATTTATATCTCATTGCTGGTAGTGCTTTGTTTATTTCTGTTTCAAGGTCTTGTCCTTGGTACACAATAATTTTCGATCCACATCATCAGATCATATCGCTTGAAGTTAAACAAAGCGCAGCTCGAATTATTTTTATTGGTCTGTCAAACAATTTATAATGTTGACCATGTCTTATTTTTTAATTTAAAGTACATTTATAAACAAACAAACTTCCCTGCCACCGATATCTTTGTTAATCATTCATTCTATGTCGTATATTAAATTGTGTCCCTGCACTTTCGACCCGCGCTTTAGGTAAGGTTCAGCGCAATAAGAAGGTCAAAAGTGTTTTTAGGGAGTAAATCAAGCCCCCAGGCCTTCAGCGCTTACGTTTGATTTAAAACCTGCTGGTATCAGTTTCTTGGTATATTACTTTCTTGTATGTTTGTGTTTCTCTTTCTCTCTGGTAGAGCTTAAAACGAAAGTTAAGACGGGCAATAAGGCTCGATGACTGACATTTGAAGTGTGGTCAATCTAGCTATAGATAATGGGTTCAATCATATCACATATTGTAATGTCAGGACTTGAAGGGAGACTCCCTAAAACTGGTGTCAAATCAAATTACTTCAAAAGCATCAATAATAGAATATTTGTAAGTATTTTTACTTAACCTAAAAGTTTAAGCTATACATTTAAGTTATTATCATTTTTTTTCGAGATTATATAGGGAAAAAGGTATGTATAAATAAAACAGCTCCTTACAAAAGTGGGTATAAATTTCCATTTTTGGTTAAAGTCCCATTAGCACTTTTAAAGCCATAAGATAATTAATTGTACCTGGTTAATTATGATTAGACTCATTCGAGATCTTCTGGCCACATACGTTATGTTCCGGTTTGTTTTAGATTGCCTTAGAAATGTCCAAGCATTCGGCCAAAGTGAGCTGCTGGTAAACAGTCCTGTAAAAACTGTAGTTCATTGTTTACTTACAACAGGGCACAATCTTAAAAATAAACAAACGGCCATGATAGCCCTATATCAATCACTTGAGTGTCATATAATCTCGAAAAAAAGGTTTAAAATGTCTTTTTCTTCAATCCAGGAGTTCATTTAATTTTGCAAAAGTGATGTAATTGCCTCATTCCAACATTGCTAAACAAAACTGTATCACTTCAGAAATGCAGGGAGCCAAATTCAACGAATTTGCTTTTTAAAATGTCTCGCAATAAATGCATGGCTGTCTTGGTTAGGTATTCACGAACTAATTTATAAAAAATTTCCTTTCATTGTTTGCAGGTAACATGAATAGAAGCTAACACTTAGAGCCAAAAGATGGGTAAGTTATTTTGCAATTATCACATCTAGATTAGATTGACTATTAAATATTTCGTACAAATGGTAATATTTCGTACAAATGGTAAGCCGTTTTACTAGTTATTAAGTGACTACAGGAAAAGTTCATTTTTATTTTTAACATATAGTTACCGCTTTGTCCAGCGTCCGTTTACCGTCTGTCTGTCATGCGAGCTTGTCCGGGGCATAACTCATAAAGTGCAGTGTACAAGAACCATCGACATTTGAATTATCTCACTTTATAGGACATTGAGAGGAAGTGTAGTGACCAGAGCCATAATTCTTCCGTGCACGTTTTTATCTGCCTTTCTCACAAGAAATAAGACTTGTCCGGGACATAACTCCATAACTATTTAATGGATTGACTTGATATTTCAAGTAGTCATAGGGTACATTGAAAAAAGTGCAGGGACTAAGGACATTACACTGCCTTGCCCGAAGTTTCAATTATCTCCCTTTGTTATCTTAAATTATACATGTTGATCCCTTAAAATATGAGATATTCAGTAGGATAACTTGTTTTCCTTATATAATCTTTACAGAAACTCGAAAATTAGTGATCAGAATTTAATTTTAACCTGGTCAAATTACTAATCTTATGGCTCTAAACCAATATTGATTAAAGGAAATTTATTTGTAAGCAGGAAATTCATACCCACTGAAATAAGAGCCCACTTGGGATTGGACTGTTTTATTTATACTCTGTTTTTCCTATATAATCTAAAGAAAACTTCAAAAAGTCTTTTATTTTCAATCCAGTCGGTATAACTTCATTTTATTTTGCACAAATGATGTGATAACCCAGTACCAATATTGTTAAACAATTTTTATCCGTTCAGAAATGTAGTCATAAACGGCAGGGGGTCTTGCTTGTTTAAATTCCAATAGGCGGGAAAAATAATTACCTCTTCCTGAACAGTGGTGAAAGCGTCATGCGATAGGGAAACTCGGACATACTTGATTAAGACTGAAATAAACTACTTGGTTGCTGGTGAAGTAATGCCTTTACTTTTTACTTTGCTGGTCGTTCGGTTAAGATTGTGATAAACACATTTTTTCTACTGAGCGGTACAGTAGGGTGACCTGTTTTGTATTCTTCATATAAAAAAATCCTTCTTCACGACTATAATTGAACTGTATGAATTTCGCGCGACTGCATGCCTGCAAAATCAGTTGAAAAGTCATTGAATTATACCAATTTATGTCAGATTTGAAAGGATTTGTCGTAAACCAATCATATTTTCATTATGTTTTTCATGAACATACCGGTACATGTTTAGTTTCTGGTCGTTGGTTACCGATAAAAAATAGCAACAAACGACAGAAGTTTGTACTTTTTTATTAGCTCACCTGAGCTGGCTCAGGGTGAGCTATTAGGATCGATGAATGTCCGTCGTCTGTCCACACTTAGTTCGTTAACACTCTAGTGGTCACATTTTTGCCTCAATTGTCACGAAACTTGGTCAGGATGTTTGTCCCAGTAATTACTCGGACGAGTTCGAATATGGGTCATCTCCGCTGAAAAACTAGGTCACATGACCCAAAAATAGAAAAATCTTGTTAAGGCTCTAGAGGCTACTGTTTCAGTCCAAATATCCTGGCAATTTGTCAGAAAGGTTGTTTAATTGATTTCTAGCTCAAGTTTTAATATGGGTCACCTTGGGTCAAAAACTAGGTCACACAACCCAAATATGGAAAAACCTTGTTAACACTCTAGAGGTAACATTTTCAGCACAAATATCCTGGAAATTTGTCGGAAAGTTTGTTTTTATGATTTCTAGCTCAAGTTTGAATATGGGTCAACTTGGGTCAAACACTAGGTCACACAGCCTGAATATGGAAAAACCTTGTTAACACTCTAGAGGTAACATTTTCAGCCCAAATATCCTGGAAATATGTCAGAAAGGTTATTTTGATGATTTCTAACCCAAGTTCGAATATGGGTCATCTTGGGTCAAAAACTAGGTCACAGAGCCCAAATGTGGAAAAACCTTGTTAACACTCTAGAGGTTACATTTTCAGCCCAGATATCCTTGAAATTTGTCAGAAAGATTGTTTTGATGATTTCTAGCTCAAGTTCGAATATGGGTCATCTGGGGTCAAAAACTAGGTCACACAGCCCAAATATGGAAAAACCTTGTTAACACTCTAGAGGTAACATTTTCAGCCAAAATATCCTGGAAATTTATCGGAAAGGTTGTTTCGATGATTTCTAGCTAAAGTTCGAATATGGGTCATCTGGTGTCAAAAACTAGGTCACAGAGCCCAAATGTGGAAAAACCTTGTTAACACTCTAGAGGTTACATTTTCAGCCCAAATATCCTGGAAATTTGTCAGAAAGGTTGTTTCGATGATTTCTAGCTCAAGTTTCAATATGGGTCATCTGGGGTCAAAAACTAGGTCACAGAGCCCAAATATGGAAAAGCCTTGTTAATACTCTAGAGGTAACATTTTCAGCCCAAATATCCTGGAAATTTGTCAGAAAGGTTGTTTCGATGATTTCTAGCAACTTTGTTAAAAGCAGTTGTACTCGGGTGAGCGA
Organism: Saxidomus purpurata; assembly: GCA_022818135.1. Lineage (NCBI taxonomy): Eukaryota > Metazoa > Mollusca > Bivalvia > Venerida > Veneridae > Saxidomus > Saxidomus purpurata. The sequence continues at coordinate 46,306,181 of JAFMSR010000012.1, forward strand.
TAAAGGGTCATCATGGCCCTCTTGTTTTCTGAAGCCCACGTAGGGGAAACCCCGATTATTATCCCCGTCATAGGCGTGATAAGGGCCGGAGAACACTCCCTACCATCATTACAATAACAGAAACATAATATAGGAAAATATATTAACACCTATATAATATTGTATATAATATTTACGGAGATGTCCTGGCATAACGCGTTTGTGTTTCAATAACATCACGAAAATAGAAACGGAGGTTGAGTTACATATACTGCGACTGCATATATTTATGGTAAAAGAAAAAACTGTCTTCTTCGTTTAAACTTGCCCGAAACAAAACGACAAAACAATAAGGATTAAAAATAATGTATATTCTCATTTTTGTAAATTCTTAGAAAAGTTAGACCTTCGTCAGATTTCCCGTTTTTTTCTCTCTCGCTCAAGATATACGTCCAAAACGTCAAAAATGATGCACCGTACTCCCCTAATTACGTGAAGGTCTACCTTTTTTTAAGAATTTACAACAGAAAGGACAAAAATGAGAAAATACATACCTCTAGCGTTTGTTGCTATTTTTATCATTGACCAAATGTCAGAAACTAAACACGTTCTTCGCATACATATTTGAAACAATTCCGACCTTGTAGCGTCTGTGTAGCTATTTCATATCGTTCTTAATCTTTATGGCAAGTCTTTCCAACTGATTTTCCTTAAACCTGTCGTACAGACGCGATAATAGCATACTGGTTGACTCGTATTTATTCAAATTTACAAACAACATAATTCATGACTTCCATTTGCAGCTTGCACGAGTGGAGGGATGTTTCAAGCAGGAATTAGTTTCTCTTCCATGAGACAACCGCCTCTTCTCAAACAGATTAAAAGCATTCTCTCAGAATATCCAGACGGAGGACAAATTTTAAAGGTATATTGCGCGATATGTACGACTGTCTTTCCAAAAGGTTTTCTTGGGCAGAAGGTTTGAATTCATGAGATATTGCGACACACAGGTTTTATGCTTTAGTCTCGACGTAATTTGTAAACAAAAGGACAGAAAGTAAATAAAATTTAGTGCAAAACATGCACCTAACTTCTAGCGTCCTCACTGTCTGCCATCTTGGTGGGTCCCTCCCGGCTCACGGAAAATACTACCCGTTGCACGTAAAGGGGTAGCAAACTTTAGGTCTAGTGTTAAACGTGTACAATGATACGAGGCGTAATATACGGCAGCTACATGCGGTCGAGCGCAGTGCGCTGTTGTCTTGTTTTAAATGACACCTATGTAATAGTATTTGACATATATGGTCTATATAGTTGAGATATATACATGAGATGTTTGATTTTGATTATGTATGATATACAGGAACTGATTCAAAACGCCGAGGATGCCGAGGCATCTGAAGTTAAAATCCTGTATGATGGAAGGCGTATCAATAACAAAACAAGTGACACAGATCCAACATACAACAAGTTTTTCAAGGTAATTGTTTCGACAAGTTAGTGTTAAATAGGAAAGTTTGTCCTCAATCATTTAACAATACTTTATGCAAAAAGAAATTTTATGAAAGTTTGTACATGCACATCGTTTGTTGTTCAAAAGCTTATTAGATTTAAATAACGCAAGATTTTGATGAAATTTGACATAAGTTCATAAAATGCTGAGACTAAAACCAGGTTGTTCCATCCCCGGCGAAACCACATTGTTTCCTCTGTCAAGACACCTAATACCGCACGTGCCTCAGTCCACATATGCTGGCTCTTTCTCTCATAATTGTGTCCAATGTTATCACATCTCTACCAAACAGGGGCTATTATAAGAATTCTTATTTCCAGTTGTGTCACACATCACTTTGTCCCGCACATTGGTATAGGGCTTGATATCCATCTGGGGGCACTGGCGCAAAAATTAACATTTAGGGCCATTTGTTTAATATATCATGCCTTTATCTAATTAACATTATGTGAGATATCGTTCTTGGATTACTTTCCTCGTGTAGTATGTACATATATATATGTACGTAATGTAAGTAGTCACAAAAGACTATAAGTTACAATTATTTTACTTTTATTTTTCATGTATCTTTATTGTTTGGTTAAACCGTTTGAAAATGTAAAATATAGAAAATAATCATTGAATACAATGGGAAAGAGCGCCACCAAGAACCATATCCACGCATAGAAGAATGAATCCAATAATAATAAACATAACATTATAAGATACTGACAACGTTTCCAAATGCGACAAGTAAATAATGCCACAATTCGCAATGCAAACACATAATAAAATAATTTAAATTTAGGTTATCTCCATAGAATTGTTACCCGAGAGTTGGTAGGTGGGTGGAGGATAAACTGATTTGTAGATGATAAATCACTCTCCCCAGATTATACCGGTAGTATAAAGTGGAAGTAGTTTCCGCTGTGAGTGCATATTGGATGAAATAGTGTTAGGTTAACCGGTATTCACTATGAAGTTCGTATTTATAAGATATAGTTCCATTTTCCTGCCAAAACCAGAAAAAACCCATGAATTATATGTTTTCATGAATAAATAAATGAAAAGCTGTTAGTCAATTTAACACACTGCTTTTTTGTTTCAGGGCCCCGCTCTTTGTGTATACAATAATGCAGTTTTTACTGAAACAGACTGGGCGGGAATTCAGATGATTTACAGCAGTAATAAGGAACACAATCCTTTAAAAGTAGGAAGATTTGGTCTTGGATTCAAATCTGTGTTTCACATCACAGGTAAACAAATTGAGTTTTGTGTTTTAGTACTTTATTTTGCTTTCGAACAAACATGCGTTTTATACTTATACGCCAAATTCGAACAGGTGGATATACATGTATATTGTTGTGCAGATGTTTGCCGTTTCATCTCTTAATTCGCCCTTTGCGGCTTTTCTCCATTCTCTGTTATATCTGTTGGTCCGTCCTGCCCAGCCATGATAATGGCAGAAGAGCAAAGAGTGTTACCCCTGTGTGTGCATTTGTCTGTCTGTCTGTCCGTGCGTTGGAAAATCGATTCTGGTCCATAACTTTGTTATACATGATAGTTTTTAAAATTATGTGGCACACATGTTTACCAATAATTACCATAATAAGACAATGTACCATGCGTAAGCATCACACCCCTAGATCAAAAATCAAGATTACAGCATATGATTGTTTGAAAATCGTTTCCAGTTCGTAACTCTGCTATACATGATAGTATTTCAAAATATACTGAGTAAAAATGAAAACTTTACAGATTTATAATGGGATTTACTATGCAAGAGAAAGAAACACCAAAATCTCACAATGCAGGAGATGAAATTCAATCATTTGTAAGAATGTTAAACTTTATCAGTTGGAGAGTAAGTTTATGAAAGAAAAATTAAAAATCATCACAGGAGCTTTGAGATATATGGTCATTAATTCAGCTATATATTCAATTCAAAGGGAGGTAATTTAAGAATTTGAATCTTTGGAGTCTCAACTCTCGCTTTTGCATTGTGTTTTCATAAAACATTTTTGAGTTTTCTAGTCTTGACATTAGTTTCTTTCAACTTACAGCAAAACGAATATTTTGTCTTGATAACCCATTTTCTTTTTGAAAAACTGTCTGTTTTCACTATATGAGTTATCTCCCTTTTATGCATGATAAATGACTCTAACTTTTAGGCCTATTATGGCCTTTGTTATTTGTCTTATTTTATACAGTCAAAGTGAAATACATTGATTTAATATTGTGTTAAATATTTGTATAATAAAAGTGTAAAGTTTTCATTTTGGGTGAGTATATTGTTTAGCACAAGTGTTAACACATAACAAGACGATGAGCCATGCGCAAGAACCACGCCCTTAAATCAAAAGTCAAGGACACATTATATGATTGAAAATTGTTTCCAGTCTGTAAGATTGTTATACATTATCATGTTATTTCAAAAGTTATTAGGCACAAGTGATAGCCATAACAAGACGATATGCCAAGCACAAAAACCACGACCCTAGCCTAAAGTCAGGATTACAGCATATGATTTTTTCCAGTATTCACATAGTGATGATCACGTATTGAAAACTGACAATCCTGTCCGCTCTCAGAGACTCCTTGTTTGATTTTCTTCTACATTTCTGTGAAAAACTCACTTATTTTTCTTCCATAAAAGCACAGTTTGAGGTTTAAGACCCCAGTGGAGGCTTACCCCAGATAGTCGTTCCTTCGTGAAGTACGGAAGCACGATGAAGACAAGTGCTTTTGTTGTTGTGGTTTATTGTTGTTTTTCAAAAGAAAAATCTAGTTTGAGCTTTTTATCACTTTTTTCAATGATGACATTGAAATTGAAATGTGTTGCCTCCATTCTTACCGTGAAGCTAATGTATCATAACTTTACTAAGTATGCATTATTAACCTTCTTCATACAGCTTTCACTTCTATAGCGGATAGTGCACTTGTACTAAGATTGGCGGTATAGGGTCATCACGGCCCTCTAGTTTTAGCTCACATAACACGGAGTGCCAAGGTGATCTTGTAGGATACTGCAGTGCCCGTCGGACCGTCAACATTTTATTTCAAACAACATTGCTTAAATCTCTGGGTCTATTTCAACCAAACTTTATACGAAGGGAACATTCATGGTCTCCTTTAGAAACCGTACAAATAATTTCATTAAATGTAGCACTGTGTTCCCGCGGCAACCGAAAGGAAAGGCTTTGAAAATCCTCTTGTCTGAAACCTCAAATTTCAGAACTGCTTAGATATCTGGCGTGTAGTATTGCCTAGGTTCTTTTCCAAGTTGTTGAAGTCATATAATTAATATTTGATTTGTAGAAGAATCTAGTGTATCACCAGGTATGTTCGAGTTATACACACTGAGTCAAAATTGACATCGCCCTAGGTGTTAAATGTATGCAAATGTTAGAAACTTTAAACATCTTCTTTTCCAAAACCACAATGTCCACAACTTAGATATTTTGCGTGTAGCATTATCTTCTGGTCTACTACAAAGTAAATTAAACTCATATCCCGGGTAAAAACTTGCCTCGCTACAGGGTTATTTGTTTCAAATAGAGTTATATTAGAAAAAAATTAAGTATGGTATGGTATGTATCTAGTGATCCTATCCACGGACGTTGCTAATTATGTCCCTGGATTTAAAACTGACTCCTCCCTTTTGACACTCTTTCTTGTTTTTGAAGCTATATTGGTGAAATTTGGACCAAGTGTTAAGTTTTGCAAACATATTTTGAAGCTTATGTGGGATGACATGGATTTTGACCTTTTGACCTACATTCTTGTTCTTGAAGCTATAGCAACGTAATGTGGATATTTGCAATTACATTTTAACATTTAACCTTGGTGACCTTGAATATGACGTATTTGTCTGTAAAGTGAGACCATGTATACTGTTTCGTTGACAAGTTTTGATATTGTAGTGTTTGCACCTGTTTCAATGATGACCTTACAGTTGATGTGTTTTGCTTTAATTCTCACAGGGAAGCTGATATGGTCATAACTATGTTTCATTTCTCAATGAATGTTCAGTTTTGAACTTCTTTAGAAAATTTCAAAACATCATGTTTACATTCTACAGCATTCACTTTCACAATCAAAATGTACAATTACTTGTGAGCGATATGTATTTAGATATAATTAGGATTAGGGGAAATGAAGGTACTGGAGTGTGAACAAAGTGAAACGTGGCATATTTTGTCAATTATGGACATATAACTATGGACTTACTGATCCAATCTGGCATTTAATTGAACTTTAATGATATCTTACATACATATAAATTGTGTGGAGATATATTTAAGATTGGTGGAGGATAACTTACATATACTTACATAGAATATCCTTTAAAATTTCCTGCTGCAAAACCACGCGGTCTAGAGCTTAGATATTTAGTGTGTAGCATTGTCTGGTGGACCTTTACCAATATGTTTAACTCTTGCCCCTGGGGTCGATATTAACCCGCCTGTGGGGTCACTTGTTTTACATAGACTTAACCTTTAAAATCTCCGAAATCACAAGGCCTACCTCTTAGATATTAGGTGTGTAGCATTGTCTAGTGGATCTTTACCAAGTTTGTTCAAATCATGCCCTAGGCTCCCTTGTCTGTATATAACGTTAAACCAATGACTTCCTTAGCAACCACCAACTTCTTTAGCAACCATATGGCAGAATTATGCCCATTAGAGATTTCATATGAAAGAAGCTAATACTGAACTCGTATTGCATTTGGAAATGAACGGAAATCCTCGGATTATCCTGCAAGTGCCAAGGATGACAGGTTACACATCATTTTAGCCTTGAGGTAATTTGTAACTGCAGAATTTCTATAGCTAACGCAAAAGTTATCTTATGTTTGCATCAATAAAAGGAAACAACAAAATACTTTTTTAAAGAAATTTAATTTTCTCCCATATTGCTAAACCACATTTACTGACAGAACAAGTTAAACAACAAGTTTCATTTGTTCAAATGTTGTTGAAATGTACTGGTTCTATAAAATAAAGATAAAAAGAAATATATTTATTTGCTCAGCAAATCGTGACCATTTAAGTAGAAGGTCTTATTCACCTAATTATATAATGTGTAGTTTAGGTTTTCAAATATAGTTTGCTTGATTTGTAAATAAGTATATGATAACGTTTTTATAAGTTTTGAAGTCTTAAAAAAGGACAAAACTTTAGTCTGTTTCACTTCCCGGTTGGTCAAATCTTAATTTTGAGTCCAGCATATCAATACAATACAGTTAATACGGATTACATTAACACCCGAGGGTGTGGTGCAATACGGGTCTAATTCATACAAAGTTAGCAAGTTTTAGGATTGTTTGCTTGTTTAGAGAATTAAAAGGTCGGTTGTGCTCACCAATCTGCTTGTGACCGATCCCAGCATCTCTCCCTTGATTCTGTGAATGTTTGTTTTAGGAAATTTTTATAAGGAGATGCCACCCTCCTTGCCAAAGTAAGAGAGTAGCTGCGGCAAATTCTGCCTATATAGCTATTCCCTAGTAAGGAAATATAATTGGACTCTCAGTTGTAGAGTCCGTTTTGGTAAAAAAATATTTTTTTGTCAATGATTGTAAAGTTTTGTATTTTTGGTTCATAAAGTGATTAATGAAAGTTGGTGCTTCAAGCCCCCAGACTAGAGTGACGAAGGAGGAGAGTTGCGAATCCCACCCAATTAACACCCACCCGGCGCAGCCACAAAGCCCCAACACTCGTGCCCAACCACTAGCGTAGCCTGCCACTAGAGCCCGTAAACTCTATCACAACACATTTCATGGATGAAACGGAAAGCCAGTTATCGTCATATGCCTCCCTGACTTGACTCACTACCACTAACAATTAAGCCACGGACTTTGTAGAAAAATGGACTTTATAGAAAAAATTACTTAGTATGTGAATGATTAGAAGGCGTGTTGTGAATGGGGTGTTATTTCACATTGCTCGGAATGTACACTTAGGATTGTTTGCAGCGAAATCTCGGTCATATATATTTTTAAGCGGTCCTGGGGCAATGTTCAGCACCTCGTTAAAGTGTCAATGAACTTGTTAATTCTATAGTATTAAGAAAGTAACAGTAAGATTGTAAAAAAAGCATTAAATTGAAGATCTGTTAATAACAAAATTTTGAAATCTAATTCGGTTTATCTGTTTCTGTATCGAAATATTAAAATTGTGACCACTCTGTTTTGCAGAAGTCAAGCACATTGTCTCTACAATGCGTATATTTAGTCTTTCTCATATGCATAGTTTAAACTGACACCTGAGAGACCATACTTACACCTGTTACTGCTTCAGTAATATTTCAAAAGTTATCAAAATAAATAGCAATTTTGAAGTATTAAAATGACAATGACCGGTTTAGCTAAATTCTTAGTTAGAACACAGTGATGTAATTAATTGTCAGACGGTAAACACATACAGTCGAGCTGTTTTAAGAGACCTTCCTTGGGAAACAGCAAAAAAGGTGACATATGACAGGAAGTCTCTTAAAACAGTCTCACTATTAATCGAATGCTCAAATACTACCTTTGTTCGGGTTGTACATACATCTGCTTGGTTTTCTTCTTTGAACTACATGTGTATATTCCTCTTTTTAAAGAAAAGTAAAGTAACTTTTTCAAATGCTTTTTCTTACATTTATTAGTCACGAATTGTCTTGTTTGAATGCAAAATGGAGGGCCTGTTGCTGTAATAAGGCCCCGTGATATTCACACGCTTACTGACTACATCTTTAAGCCATTCATAAGTCAATGTGTTTATTTCTTCGTTTCCTGCTAAATATCGCCGGCTTTTTTTATTGACCGTGGACATTTTTTTTCAAAGTAAGATACTACCGCTAGCTTTCTTTATCGAAGATTTTGAATCTGTGTCTAGCTGTACCCGAATTCCTCAGCAATTTTATAAGCGGGTTTACCCCAAACAAATCGTTTTTTTTTTTTTTTGCCGTTCTCGCCTCAAACAATTTCACGCGAGATAAGGAACCGTAACTCTCTCAAGCAAACAAAGTGCGAGGGAGTGTCTCAAAGTTGCTTAAACAGTCTAATTATCGATTTGGGAGCCGGAATTTACGGTCGCTTGTCACGTAAGCCAGGTAGTCGCTTAATACAGTCAACTTATTTAGGAAATTGCATTGGGCGCATGAAATAAGGTTACATATGACAGAAAGTCGCTGAATTCAGGGATAAGGCAGTCTCGGCTATAATTTATTTTGCATATTTCTAGATAAATCGCCGCACGCTGTCTTTTTGTGTCGCCCTTTCGGAGAAAAGGCGATACATAGGGATCGCTTTGTCCGTCGGTCCGTCCGTCCGTTGGTCCGTCCGTCACACAAACTTAACGTTGGCTATAACTTTGCCATTTCTTAAGATTTCTTCATCAAACTTTACAATTGTATTGCTTATGACAATAGGGTCATGATGCCACCACATTTTGTAGGTCAAAGTCATATTTGACAGAGTTATGCCCCTTTTTGTACTTAGATTTTGTCACGAAAACTTAACGTTGGCTAAAACTTTGCCATTTCTTAAGATTTCTTCATCAAACTTTCAAATTGCATTGCTTATGACATAAGGGTCGTGATGCCGCCAAAGTTTGTAGGTCAAGGTCATATTTGACAGAGTTATGCCCCTTTTTATACTTAGATTTTTGCTATAACTTTGCCATTTCTTAAGATTTCTTTATCAAACTTTCAAATTATATTGCTTATGTCAAAAGGGTTGTGATGCCGCCAAATTTTGTAGGTCAAGGTCTTATTTGACAGAGTTATGCCCCTTTTTGTACTTAGAGTTTGTCACGAAAACTTAATGTTGGCTATAACTTTTCCATTTCTTAAGATTTCTTTATCAAACTTTCAAATTGTATTGCTTATGACATTAGGGTCATGATGCCGCCAAAGTTTGTTGGTCAAGGTCATATTTGACAGAGTTATGCCCCTTTTTACACTTAGATTTTGTCACAAAATTGTTGGTTATTCTGACAAAGCATAAGAGGGCGACACAAGTGTTCTACTGAACACCCATCTAGTTTATATTTCTATGTTAAATTTCGTTATATTTCAAGTGATATATTTTTCGCTTTCCTGCTTAAATAGTCGGTCTGCATTGTATCCTATATTTTACATCTAATATATCTTTCTTACATACACGAACACGTATACATCCGTCTGCTGTCTTCATCCCTTTGTAAGATTTCCCGAATAATCGGAACTGCTCGGCAATTTCCGAGCGATATTAAATATTTGTACTCACTGAAAACAATTCGCAATTAGACAATTTCATCTTCAAAGTAAATTTATAACATATATACTTTTCAAAAGTTTATTTATTGTGCATTACGATTCCGTTTGCTCACGTACAAAAAGTATTTGTGTGACTGAAGATTTGTTTTCAAAGATGATCCTCTCCAGTAAAATATAGCGTATTCTTCTTTATATAGTACATGTGCACTTAAAAATCACCAAAACACTCAATATTATATTCAAAATATTTTAAAATCACTAACATATTTGTAAAGTCAAGATATATTACTTTTCAAAACCGTTCGCACAGCGAATGTATCTTTTATAGTGTTTTAAAGTTTACAAAAAGGTTAAAGTCTCCTTCTGTGTTCTATATTAATTTTTAGCCGTGAGTGCGCTGCGGCGATTGTTCTAATTCTGTCATATGAAGTGACTTTTCTTAGGAACAATCCCTTCCTTAACCACAAGTCATTTCCTTAGCAACAACTTAGTAACCTAGCAACCAGCGACTTCCTTAGGAACCAGTGACTTTCCCTTGGTAAATGTGACGTCCATAGCAACAACTTGATCACCTCAACAAGCAGTGAGTTCGGCTAGCAACCAGTGGCTTCCTTAGCAACCTTTTGCATCCTCTTGCCACCAGTGTCTTCCTGAACTACGTTTGACGTCCTTAGCACCTAGCAACAGTTGACTTCTCTGACAATTACTGACTTCCCCTAAAGACCAGTGGTTTCTTAAGTAACCACTACCTGCCCCTGGCAGCTGGTGACTTTTTGCAACTAGTTACTTCTTTAGCAACTAGTGACCTTCCCTAGGCTTTTCATCAACTTCAGACTCTTTTAGCAACAAGTAACCTCCTTAGATAAGTGCACTGGTACACGGGTGAGCGATATAGGGCCATTTTAGCCATCTTATGTAATTATTTTCCTTTATATCGCATGATTCCCTGAAACACACCTGCAAACGTCATATCCTACTAAACTACCCTTATTTAAACATGCTTCAAGGGGAGACATCCGCCTTCGACGTGGCGCTTCGAAAACAACAAATATATTTTCTTAGACTTTGATGACCGTGATAGAAAACCTATACACGAAATAAATTTATTCTTCCATGCGCTGCCCTACATTATGATGGAATTTTACCATATAACATTATTACAGATTACCCATGCCTGATAAGTTCTGACAGGCTTCTGATGATAGACCCTCAACAGCCAACTGAAAGGGTGAATGCAATGATTAAGCTTTGCGAAATTGGATCGCTTGAAAGAGAAGGTATCAATGCTGATGCTTTCTGGAACGCTTTTGAAAACACATTTGGATTCACAAGACAAAATGGACAAAACGGCACTTTTTCCGGAACTTTATTCTGGTTTCCGCTCCGGGAGGAAAAGTCTGCACTTTCAGAAACTTTATATGACGAGGCCAAGGTCAAAGATCTCTTCGACGGATTTCAACAGGAAGCTTCTAGTATACTGTTGTTTCTGAAAAGTTTGGAAAAAATATCCACATTGATTCGCAAAGACGATCAATTTATTACACCGTACAGCATGGTTGAAATAGAGGACAGTAACGAAAGCGTCCGGAAAAAAAGAGCTGAGTTTATGGAAACTTTGGAGTCTGTAGCATCCGATTATAATCGTGATGACATTCAGACTGATATACCCATGACGATAAAAGTAACTTCGTCAAAAGATTTCAAAAGATACGAGTGGCATGTTGTGAACTATTTCGTTTGTAAGAGTGCATCAAGTGAGTTTATGGCGTTAATAAAAAACACCAGCCTAGGATATAGTCCATATGTAGGAGTTGCAGCGCTTTTAAATACGACCAATCAGTTCCAGGGACATGTCTTTTGCTTTTTGCCACTTCCAAGGGAAGAATCAAGATTAACTGGACTACCTGTGCATGTCAACGGATTTTTTGCCCTAAGTCAAAATCGTCATCATCTAAAGTGGGAGACAGATGATCAAGAAGGAAAGAAAATCGACGATAAAGCCATCCTGTGGAATAAATGCCTTATAAGAGAAGCATTGCCAAAGGCATATGCTAAACTTATAGAGGTTCTTATAGATGTGACCGCTAAGAATGGCAATTCTCATGAGTCTGTTGGCAATGTGTATTCGTGTTTTCCCTTATCTATGAAAACCAAAACATGTTGGACGATGCTCGAAGATGGGTTGTACGACAAACTAAAAACGATGCCCTTCTTGTTCAGTGAGGGCAATAACTGTTGGATATCGTTGAAGAACGCCAGCTTTGCTACGTTCAAAGAATTGCCTGAGATATATAAATATGTACAGGCTACAGTGGTTAGATGTTTGAATCAAATTGGAAAATGCCACATTCGAGTAACAGTGGATCAGTTCAGCACAATACAAAGGTATGCGTCTCAGATCAATGATCTTTCACCCCAGTTGTTAGCTACATATCTTCATGAAAATGAAGCGTACAGAAATATGGCTTGGTTAGACAAATTCAATGTTTTGGCTTACTTATTGTCGGATGGTGGAGACTTTGGTAAAATTGAAGGATTAGAACTTCTCCCGTTAGTTTCTGGAGAGTGGACAAGGTTTAGACGAAACGGAAAACCTATTTTCTTGTGTGACGAAAGCGTGATAAAGATACTCCCAGGTCAAGAGCAAAGACTTCTTAGAAAACAGTCAGATGTACCTCAGCCGTTGGTCGACAATCTCAGCCATATTTGTTCAATGGGTAAGTTTAAACATACAGAACAATATTCTGCTTTATGTCTGTTTCCATTCCAAAACAATCAGAGCCAGTTTCAGAAATTTGGGCATTCCTTAAAACTTGGCGCAATTTAAATAACACAAAGCAATTCTATCGACAAAGCGATTTTGTTGGGGGTAATTTTCATTTTGCAGAGCATTGTTAACACATAAATCTACTATCTTATAGTAAACTGTAACGTTTTCCTGTGACATACCACCGTAGACAACTACAACTATTAGTCAGTTGAAAGGAAACTCAGTTTTCAAATGACCAAAGAGGCGCGTGCGTATAAACACTTTAACTAGACGACTAGATAGTTTCAGAAGGCGCTTTTCTTCAGCTGTTATAATCAAATTTGAGCTCACATTACTATCGGTTTATTTGTGTAAATAACGTGTATGTAAATGCCAGGTATGTGGTCGTGTTTAACAGTTATTATAATGTTTGCAGTAGTATAAAATATATTATATTATTATATATTTGGAAAATTTACATTGTATGTTCTCAGCGGTGTATCTTTTAGGTAAAATCGTTTTAGATACTCGCAATTTCTTATAGATGTTTAGCACATTACATCTACTTTACTCGCAATCCAGCGGAAGTAACTCTTGATTTCACTCGGTACGCTTCGGCTATTTACGTTGTACAGTATCGAAACTATCTAAAGGTGTATGTAGTAAACATAAAAAAATACCTGAAAGAGTTATGTATAAATTAGGGACCACAATGGAAATAAGAGGAATCTATTCCCCTTTTTTGTGTTATCCCTGGTATTGGTGTGCATTTCATGGCTCATAAATATGCATGTCATGTTATATAGCATGTCAACTGTTATACAAAAAAACACACCAAAAAAAAAAAAAAAAAAAAAAAAAAAAAATATTTTTTTTTACTCTCATTTTTCCCAAAATTATAAATTTTTATTTTATTTTTTTTTTTTTTTAAAAAAAAAAAAAAAAAAAAAAAAAAAAAAAAAAAAAAAAAAAAAAAAAAAAAAAAAAAAAAAAAAAAAAAAAAAAACTGTTGTTATTTGTAACCATGCATCATCATGTTATTGCCATGTTGTATGTGCATTTTTTACCGAAATAAACTTATCTTATCTTATCTTATAATACTATTCATTGATATTGTACAATATCAGTAGAGACAAGTATCTTTTTAACGATATTCGCCCGAGGCATTCAAAATTGTAAAATTTTAAACAAATAAATCTAGTTGGCCCATAACTTCAGATTTGGCGGTCATACTGTGTACAGTTCAAGTAGCAATAATATTTGACAGTAATTTTCACATTATCCATGCAGATAATGATACTTAAAAAGACTACCTTAGCTTTAATATCAGTTAGAACTTTGAATCTAAACAAACGCTGTGAATAAAATGTTCCATCAGCTCACCTATACCTTTTTAAAAAGAACATCTACTTTCGAATTTTTCTTTGAAGATGTGACACTACAGTATTATTTCTTTTATTGATGAGAACTGTTTCTTTTGCACTTACGTTTGTTTCAATAATAGATTTGTAATTTCGCTATGATTACCTTATATATAATCCCTGATAAATGCCAATATTTTAGGTATTTTCCAAGTCAAAGACGTGACAACTGCTGATCTTGTTGATTTGCTTGAAGATACGCTTAATTCTCATTTCGGATCTTCCGATAATTGCCAACTTACACTTTCAACACCGCTGACAGCGGAATGGCTTTACGATGTCTGGCAACTCATTCTTAATTTGCAGAAAGAAGATGTAGACAAATTTATTAATGTCAGAATACTTCCAGCTTTGAAAGAGGGCACATGGAACAAACCGCAATGTATTACATTACTTAGACTGTCTGGTGTAATTATATTAAAGTCTTGCAGTGGATATGAACTGTCCGAAGAAGTATGTCGAGGCCTTGAAACGTTGCACGTTCATGTGTTACAAAGTTTGCCAGATTGGATTCCACCAGACAGAGTAAAATCGTATTTATACCGGCCAACACATAAAGGTATAATCGCCCTGTTTTCCAGGATTGGATCTTCCGGAGATATAAAGCAAACAGTATCTACTTTTAACTCATCCTGTGATAGATCGTGTAAACAAGAGTTGGTTTCGCTTTTCGCCAAATGCCAGTATGAATTCACGACAGAAACACGGAAAGTAATACAAGTGTTACAAATATTTCGAACGGTGACGTCCATAAAAGAAGATGGATTGGATGGATCCATTTCAGACTGTCCGCGCTTTATCTTTGGAACCGAATGTTTCCCAGAAGATGTAGCACTTCCATTCCCTTGCCTTCAGATAAATGGTGAACACGAGAATCTCATGAAAACGTTGGGAGCAAGACGAGTCCTTCTCGAAGAATTGGTTATAGAGGTACTAAAAGGGTTTGAAAAGTCAAAATATCAAAATATCGGAGGCGTTCAAAGATTTATGGACTACCTGGTGAAGAATTTTCACTTGTTTCGAAATAATCCTGCTGTAGTAGAGTACGCTAGTAATATACCTTTCTTGAAGACAAGCGAAACATCTCCCACACATAGAGCATCGCAATTGTTCGATCCGTCAGATGCAAAGATACAAGACTTGTTATACGAGGAATCGCTTGTTCCAGGAACAGGCCAGACTTTCAATAAAGATGTTATAGACACGCTTAAGTGTTTTGGACTGAGGAGTCTGGATGATATTGATGCTGATGTTTTACTTCAAGTTGCTTTTAAATTAGACATGTGGGCAAAAAGGAAAGGTAAAAACAGTGCCTATACAAGAAAAGCAGCAGCATTTATGGAACAGCTAACGTCAAAGTCAGCTCTTCTTGATAACAAATGCCATAATGGTCAATTTCTTCGAACTTGTTTAACATCGATGTCATGCATTTTAGTTCATAGTACAAAAGCTGCACAATATCCAAATTGCCTAAAATGGTTTGAGCAAGAAAGCGAATTGTGCAGCCCGACAGAGGCAAAAGAAGTCAGCATGTGTCTTCTTATAGGTGCAACTATGCCAACAGTTGTTTGTAATTCAGACAGAGTCAACGTGTTGTTCAACTGGAAACAACCCCCTACTATGGAGAAAGTCGTTAAGCAGTTGCAAACGATTCGAGAATGTTACACAGTGCATAACAGGACTGAATTAGTGCAATCGATTAAGACTATATTTGATTACATGAGTAAGAATCAGGAGGAAAGCAGACAATACAAGAAGATTTTCATTGAAAACAAGCTGCTCTGGACCGGGGAAAACTTTATGTCATCTGACAGAGTCATTATTAAAAGTTGCACAGATGATATTGACTTATGTCCCTATTTCTATAGACTTCCACCAGAGTACTACGAGTATGAGAGCCTATTTTCTATGCTTGGGTGTCCGCTGGAGCAGGACCGGACCGTTTTGCAAAATGCGCTCCTCCTCATAAAATCAATACACAGTAAATTGCAGCAAAAGAAAATTGTCGATCGAGATAGACGCATGGTTTGTGCTATACTTGAAAAAATAGCAATCTACATCAAAGAACAAAGCGTTGCGGCTGAAGAATCGGAACAGTTAATAATGATAGATGACGACAAATGTAAAAATGCACTGAACCTTCGTTTTGTGTCTGAATGTACGTATGATGATGACCCTGCCTGTTTCAGCGAGCTTGATGATAATGTTTTTCTAGTGCATCGAATGATACCGTATGATACTGCTGAAACACTTGGTGTTAAATCTATCACACAAAAAGCAATTTTAAATGCAGAAGAACTCGGTATGGAGGAATGGGGACAAGAAGAACCCCTTACTACTAGGATTCACATGTTACTTCGAGATTCATATACTGATGGTTTGTCGGTCCCTAAAGAATTGATACAGAATGCAGATGATGCAGGTGCCTCAACAGTGAAATTCCTATACGACGAAAGATTACATATTGAGTCAAGAGAACGTGTTCTGAGCAAAGGAATGCGAGACTTTCAGGGCCCAGCGTTTTGGGCCTACAACAATGCAACATTTTCGGCGGAAGACCTACAAAATATCACAAAACTAAATGCGGGTACAAAGCAAACTAATCAAAAGAAAATAGGCAAGTTCGGTTTAGGGTTTTGCTCTGTGTATAACCTGACTGATTTGCCTAGTTTTGTGACGGGATCAAATATAGTATTTTTTGATCCTCACGAAAAACATCTTGCAAGTACCATTCGGAACAAAAGAAGGGGTCTGAAATATAACTTACCAAACCGAACGTTAGTGTCACGACACATTGATCAGTTCAGGCCCTATGAAGGTGTGTTTGGATGTAACATTGTTGATGCTAACTATACGGGATACAACGGTACATTATTCAGACTTCCCCTCAGGACAGAACAACAGGCTCAAGAAAGTAAAATTTTGAAAAAGTCTTACACACACGAAGAAGCCCTACAACTTCTTCAAATGATTGTAAAGACGGCGGGAAATATGTTACTTTTCACTCAAAATGTGAAGCGTATCGAATTATACCACATTGCAGAGAAAGCTGTAAGTGCAACAGAGCCTACTCTAATATTCAACATACAGAAAGAATGTGTAAGACTAGAACACGGTGTATTAAACCCAGTCTGTGAGTCTGTATTATCAAGACTGTCTGACACGCTTCAGGAAAATTCAAAACTTCAGGAGCTTCATATTTGTAATTATGAGCACAAAATGTCAGAAAATTGTCACGAAATTCTTGGAATTATGGACAAAATACAAAAACACTCAAAGAGCAGCTGGCTAGTATCATGGGCTACAGGAGATGGTGCATCACATAAAATGTACAAATCATTGTCCTCAAAAGGTGCTTTGCCACTATCTGCTGTAGCTGTACCTTGTGCTGATAATAGAAAAATGATATCATGCCCTTTAAGAGATGTTGTAGACTGTTTTTACGACAAAGGGCATGTATTTTGTTTTCTTCCATTGCCATTGGTAACTGGATTACCAATACATATAAATGGATGTTTTTCGGTTACAAATGATCGTCGTCAACTTCTCTCAATAACTGAGGACGATAAAGACAGTGCCAATACAAATTGGAATGATTGCCTTATGGAAGACGCGTTGGTCAACGCACATGTCAACTTGCTTGAAAGGCTCACGACTACAAATAATGATAGCCACTATACATTCTACGATTTGTGGCCAACAAGCTGTGCAGATGTGGCATTACCGTTTAAAAAGTCATTTTATAGGCGTATCATTCTGACAAATGCAAGAGTTTTTGGTGGACTGAGTTCATGGTATTCATTCAAAGAAATTTTATTCTTGGATCCAAAGATTCGGCAAGGTGCTCTTGGGGATTTGATATTTCAGGTCTCTTCTTACTTTACTGTTCGAGAAGGCAAAGCGATAATAGATATGCCTGGTTTTGTACTAGATAATATGAAGCAGTTTAACAAAGACAGGATTGATTTTCTCCAGTCAGCAACTGTGAAAGAAAGAGAATTCTGTCTCGTATTTTTACAAAATCTTACAGACGAGTATTGGTGTGAAAGAATTTCAGATCGAAACAAATTGATACGCTTCGCGCTATGCTTGTCTGACGAACGTATCAACTCTGAAATGCAGAGATTCAGTTGCATTCCGACAGCACCTTCAAATGTGTTGCGAAAACCCTCGGATATGGTAGACCCGAAGTCTAAAATTGCTTTTCTCTTCAGTGAAAACGATGGAAGATTCCCCGTAAAAGACGCCGACTTCAGGAGTGACTTTGTATTAAACATGTTGGTTAAAATTGGAATGATGCATGAAGTTCTGCCTCAAGGAATTCTTTTAGATAGATGTAGCTCAATTCAAAAGTTAGCTAAAGGTTGTTGTGGATGTGCGTTTGACAGATGTAAGAATCTTATAAAATACCTTTGTAATGAGGGCATTTTAAACAAATTGAGGGATGAAAACGAAATTCTGGATAAAATTGCCGACATAAATATGTTTCCTGTTTTGCCTAAACCAAACACTTGGGCATTTTCATGGAAAGGCAATGAGAAAATGCTTGATAGTTTTGAGACACAACCATGTTGCAAAATCCACAGATGTGCTCTTTCAAATACTATTTTTGTTAAATCAAAGCAATTGTTCAGACAAAATACACGTGATTTGGTCGGAATTGTAGAGTACATTGCCGATGAAAGCGTCTTAGTAAACAATGCAAGAGAAACAGATATTCTTTTGTCATACCTTAAAATGAAAGGAAAGGAAAACATGAAAAAGGAGACCCTTGTCAGTCAGATGATGGCACTTTCTCAAGAATACACAGATAAAATAAATCAGTTTGCAGAGTTGAAGCGGATTCACTTCTTACTTTTACAAAATTTTGAAAACTTCTTGAAAACTGAGACTGCACCTGGTCAAAGGTCAGACATGATGATATTGAAAAAGTTGTCTACCGTCCCTATTGTACTTGTAAATGAAGACTTAGTGAAGACGAGCAAAGTAGCGTTTAAGCTCAAAAATGAATATCCTCCCTTGCTCTATAGGGTTCCTGCACTTGATCAATCATATTTTTACAATACATACACATTTATAGGGGTGAATGAAAAATTTACTATTGATGATATTCTTTCTGCTTTCGATTACATGAAACAAACCTGGGGTGAAAATCCAGAAGCAAATATTGAAAATTCAAATGCACTACTAAAGAATTTGCAATGCTGTTTCGAAGAATCAAACATAACTTATGACAGTGTTCCAGATATTCATGAACGGATATATGCTCCTGATACAAAATGTGTATTATGGCCAACGAAAGAACTTGTGATAGAAAATGAAAAGTACGAGGCTGACACTCCGCTTAAAATATTGCATCAAGGAATAATACCATTAGTCGCTCAACATATGGGTGTTAAAGCAAAGGAAATGAAGTGTTTTGAGGACATATCAATGGGTATACCTTTTGGCCAACACGAAAGGCTGGAAACCCGAATCAAAGGTCTTCTCCGTGCATATCCATGCGATTCCAGCATAATGAATGAACTATTGCAAAATGCAGACGATGCTGGAGCAACGGAAATTAATTTTGTAAAAGATTATCGAAGTCTTGCAACAAACAGACTATTTCATAAGTCGTGTGAGCCATTTCAAGGCCCTTCACTTTGTTTATATAACAATAGTTACTTCACGGACAAAGACATTGAAGGAATACATAATCTTGGACAGGGCAGCAAACATGAAGATCCCACGAAAACGGGACAATATGGAGTTGGCTTTAACGCTGTCTATCATTTAACCGACACTCCATCATTTATTACCAGGGGTCCTGGTATTCCAGATAATGGCCTTCTGATATTTTTAGATCCATTGTGCAAACATGTCCCAAGAGCAAACCAAACTAATCCAGGACAGATGTGTAGCTTTGACGGTGTAAGAAGGAATTTCTATGACCATCTTACAGGTTTTTCTTATGATATTCTCTTACAAGGCGACAGGGGCACTGTATTTCGCTTCCCGCTTCGCAAATTGCCATCAGATATCAGCAGTGAAACTGTGGACATTACAAAGCTGGACGATTTACTTCGATCATTCCAAAAGGATATGTTTGATGCAATTCTTTTTTTAAAAAATATTGACACCATAAAAATATCAAACGTAACAACTGGCCGTCTTGTCGAAGAATATACCGTCCGAGTCAAGCTTAACGATGATGCAAAAAAGAAACGCTTACATTTTACCCAGAAAGTTCGAGAGTATGTAAAGAAAAATAGAGAGCATAAGGAACAAAATTTAGAAATCAGTCCTTTTCAAACAGTTTATGAAGTAGAAGTACACGACAGTGAAAATCGTTCAAGCCGATGGGCAATTGTTCAGAGGTTTGGTTTCTCCGGAAATATTAGCGATTTAGAATACATAAAAGTGAGAATGAAAGACGGAGATATTGGGCAGATGCCTTTTGGGGGTTTGGCAATACCCTTAACAGAAGACAAGAACGATGACTGTGAGTCTGTTCATGGAACAAAAGTTAAAAACCACTTCTCAGGTAGAGCGTTTTGCTTTTTACCTTTACCTTTAAGGACTGGGTTCCCGTTACATGTAAATGGACATTTTGCGCTTGATCACGAGGCAAGAAGAAATATAGGAGATGAGGGATATAAACAGAAATGGAACTATTGTCTAGCAAATCATGTCATCATACCAGCTTGGCATTCTGGTCTTCTTTACCTCCAGGACAACATACAGAAACAGGTTGTACGAGCTAAAGACTGGCGTGAGATCCAGCAGATATTTAAGCACTATCATAGAATGTTTCCCGTACATGACAAAACGTTCGGAAAATTCTGGAATGACTTGATGTGCAATTTTTACCAGACTGCCATGCAAGAAGAAAACAAACTATTCCCATGTGTCGTAGACAAAGGAGTCGACCTCCTTCCACCAAGTGAGCATTTGAATGAGCCAGAAACGCGGTTTAAAATATTTTGGACTTTCGTTTCCAACCAATCCAGTCTTAGATTGACTTCTGGAGTATTCAACGACATCCAGAACCATCTATCCCTTTCTTTTAAACGTTATTCTGGTATGACACTTTCGCATTTAATTGAAGCGTTGTTGAAATCATTTGAAATAAAGCTGTTGCACACACCGTCTGAAATTCGGAAAACATTGAAAGAAGTGAATTTCGACGTTCCTGTCTCAACTCCAGATTTGGTCATCAGTTATTTGAAAAAACACTCATATCCGAAGGAGAAATGTGTCATCGGACAAATCAATACTGCGATCTCCGAGACAAGATACCGATCATCGTTATATCTTAGGGAATTCGTACAGTTTTTAAATAGAGACAAACACTTTTATTCTAGATTGGAGGGACTGCCTATCCTTCTTACATCAGATTTGGTATTAAGGGCGTGCTCTGCTGGATCTCCGGTGTACATTTCCGAGTTTTCAGAGCTTCTTCCTCAGAGTTCAAGCTCATTTATGCATAAAGACATTCGCTCTGTATTTGACAATAAACAAGCATTTGAATCAAAGTGCTTTCAACCACTACATATGTCTGATTTTGTCAGTTTGCTTGAATATAGTGTTGATCCATCAATGTATGCTGTTGGAAACGAAGTGTCTCTAGCCACGACTTCGTCAACTGATAGCAGGTCTTTATCTGAAGATTGGCTCTGTTTGTTCTATGATTTTCTTCTAACGAACTCACTGATGGATTCTTTTGAAACTAAATCACAAAGGCCTCCGTTCAACGTCGATAATTGCAAATTTCGGAGAAATTTATCGCTGTTAAGCAAATGGGCATTTTTACCATGTCTGCGAAAAGACACTGTTGGAGTTTCAGAACGTATACTAATACCAATTTCTGACGTGACTCATGTCGTACATTTAAGCGAAACGATTTTAGGAGAAGAGACCGGAAAGTCATTTAAGAAGCTAAAATTGCCAGAATTAGATGTATCGACGTTCAAGAAATGTAAGCAGGTTGCGTCAACGGTCATGAAAGATGTTGTAGCAGCACCTGACCGACCAAACGAAATGTTGGAATGTCTAGAATACCACAGACAAAATATACCAATTAATGCTTTAGCTCCAGAGGATGCCATCAATATTCTAGCCTTTTTTTCCAGGAATTTAGAAACACTGCGCAGGACTGCAAATGACAGCGTGAGCAAATTAAAGAAGCTTCCACTTTTTTTGACGCAGCAAGAGTCATTGACATCCGTTGATAGTAAATTAGAAGTAATAATTCTTCCTGAAGAGATTCCTTTTCAAGGTCTTCAAGACTGGGCGGATACGTGCAATATTACACTTTTGAAGAAGAATGATTCTATTCAGTATTTATATGACTTTCTAGGCCTTAAAACGTCAAATATAGATACTGTGTATGCTGAAAAGATTTTGCCTGCTTTTAGATGTATTCCGATTCAACACCGGTTGTTTCACATACAATTCCTTCGTAGAAGGCTTACCTATAAACGATCCTTTACAGTGTATGAACAGAGCATTATTTCGAGGCTAATACATCTTCCTTTTATATCGGTAAAAGGCACACTGAAACGAGCAAACGAATTTTATAGCCGAAGGAATCCTGTGTTTGCTTGCATGCTAGACACGGAGTGCTTTCCGCCAGAAGATCTGCAAACAGATGAATGGTTCGAATTTCTGAAACTTCTTGGATTAAAATGCAACGTAGATGATGTAATGCTCCTCAAATTTGCAGGTGAAATAGAACGTGATGGAATATTTCGAATGACTAAGAACGTACGAGAACAATCTGCTAAATTAATAAAGTGCTTCCTCATCAAAAATGGCCGAGATTGGCAACCACAGACTTTGTCCAAACTAAAAAGCATTCGATTCATTGTCCCATACGTTGTACTTGAAGAAATGAAAATTATCTTTAATCAGGTAGAAAATGCAGACAGGCTTGTGTGTTTCGAAAATTCGGTTTCTCATAACCACGAAATTCTTTGCTGGACAAGCATGCCATTGATAGACGATCATTTGTGCCAAAAAATAGATTGGACAGTCCGCAAGAAGCTCGGTATTTTTGATGAGCCGACGATTGATTGTGTTGTTCGACATTGTCAGAACGTCTGTGACAGTTTCAAAAGTCTACTACAAAAAAAGAATTCTGGTGTAGACAAAGAATTCATCAAACGGCAAATGAAACGCCTTTACGAATATTTTAAAGATGTAAATGAAATAGATGACAAAATGAAATCAAAACTGGCGTGTAAGCCTATCATCTATCTACCAGAAGATAGCGAGATAGTCACAGTGCATGACGTGGCAATCGAATTGCCAACTAATGGTCAGATCAAACCTTACTTGTATACTGCTCCGATCAATTATGGTGAGTTTTTTGAAGTTTTTAAAAAACTCGGATGTAGAGAAATGGTCGATTTCTGCCATTACGCAAGGGTACTAGAAATCATTAAAAAACAGTCAGATGGGAAAGAAATGACTCCCCCAGAACGAACTGTCGTAAAGAAAGCAATAAAACAAATGTTTATTGATGACTGTCGAAATGCAAAAAAATGTGAACGTTTGTATCTCCCAAGCAGAAAAATGATTCTGACCAATGCTAAAGATCTCGTAGTATCCAATCGAATCTTTTATGAGCACCGACTGAAACGGAAAGATGATATCCAATTTTTCGTCGGCTTCCAATCATTTGATCTGAACTTAAACGATCCAGATGCAGCCATCCGTAATTTACCAAATCATATACGACCACGACTTCTGACCGAAGCAGTGACAGAAACTGTTTGTTGGGATGTTGAAATTGAAAACAGTATAAAGGCAAGACAGATCGAGAGATTTTTGCATTCAGAACATCTTGCAAACGGGCTTTGTCGAATTTTGAAAAAACAGGTACATGTAAACAGGGAGGTACTCAGAGATGCTGATATTCAGGAAATCAAAACACGTTTGAAAAAGGTAACTGTGAAACAAGTTTTTAATTTAAAGACAGCTCTGCATTTTGATGATATCCTCGTTGCAGATTCTGAAAAATACCTGTCTTACTTTATCAAGCCGTTAGACGAAATGCCGTTTTCAAAACAAATATTTTACTTCCAAGACACCAATCATGATAATCAAATCTCTTATTGGGTAAATCTTGATCTGACAAAGTTAATTAATTTATGTGCAAAGAGGCTTAACACTGAATCCGTTTTGTGTATATCTCCGATTCTTCAGAAAATTGAAAACCCAGAAACAATACCACGTGTTCTTGACGAGCTTGACATTCCACAGTACAACTTCACACAAACAGAAGTAATTGAACACTTTCCGAAACCAGGAACTGCAGTTGATGCCAGATTTTTCCCTTTCTTAGAGCAAGGAATATTTCCTTTTGAAGAATTTGAATATGATTGCGTTGCTATGGATCTGGACGACAATGTCCTTAATGCTGAAACCGATGATATTAAAGATCCGGTGTATATCTACGTCCAGATAATTCGTGAGGTGCCAAAACCAAACATAACTAATTTGGCACGTGTCTATGTCGTGAACACGGGTAATCCAGATATTTCAACGGAAAATGTTCCTATTTACAGATTATTTAGATTTGTAAGGAAACTTGAAGAACCTGGAAATGCAATGCAGCGATATGGCGATGAACCCTTGTTTTCCCTTCCGTTTGATGAGACTTGTGTACGTATAAGAGACGAGTTAACAGAAGCTTGGACTCTGCTTGAAGAGGATCGTAAGAGAGTAATGCGGAGGCTTTATTTGAAATGGTATCCAGATAGAAATCTTGACAATAAAGATTATTGTGCCAAAATTTTCAATTACATCAAGATAGTTATCAGTCGCCTCGAAAATAAAGAGATTCCTGATAGAAATATAAACTCTGACATTTCTAGAGGCCTTTCGAACTCTTCATCAACATCGTTTTACTTCGCTAATGTACATCGGAGAGCTACTGCATTTGTTCAGGCATATAACAACAATATTGATGAATACAACCGTTCAAAAGGACGCGGACGATTTTGCCATACATCACTTGCAAGAGCGAAGCGCCGAGACATTGATGAGGCTAAAAGGTGGCTGCGGCAAGCTAAAAGCGATTTCGTAGCAGCGCAAACATTTTTATCTGTAGCTAATGGAGTTGATGCATTCAACTGGATATGCTACACCTGTCACCAGGTGAGTTCTGGGCAGGTTGCATATTTGTTTGTTAAATTTCTTACCCAAATATTCTTCAAAATTTATGTTCAGTTTCTATGGGGTTTTTTTCCTGAAATTGTTTTCACAGGTAATTTATTTTTGGTGCTGAAAACGAAGTAAAAGTTGACCATGTACCTTATGTGAAGTTACACTTTTTAAGATGAAACGAAATAAAAAGTAGGACCGGTAATACTGCGTTTTGGGGAAGGCTGTTTCAAACCCATAACCTCTTAGGCCTAAAAAAAAATATGTTTGTTTCAGGTTTCATGTCCCAAAAAAATAGGGTAGGTAGGTAGGGAATTTTTTTTTTCATAAACTAACCAAATTCAACATAAATTTGAATATATTTATGCTAAAAAATTTTAAAATGCATAAAAAGTTCTAGGGTCGGGGCAAAAAAATAGGGTAGGTCGGGAAACCTGAAACAAACATATTTTTGTTTACGCCTTAGATAAGAGTACATTACTTTTTCAACTAAAGTCACCACTTAAAAAGATTTCAAATGTAGTTATTACAGTGACGCAATGAAACATAATTATTATAATAAACATACATGTGTATGTTGCACAACGCGGGCAGACTATTGTACAAAAAATAATTGATACTTAATCATTGTCCTTAATGTTATACAGATAAGTTAACAGGCATAACGAAATTTAACAAAATATATTTCAGGCTTGTGAAAAGGCTCTCAAATCAGCGTATTATGCAAAAGATGCAGACAATGTACCAAGAGGAAGTGATGGGCACAATCTTTCACATCTAGCTTCTGATGAGGAAATGAGAAAACAGGTATTCATTAGCTCGACTGTACAAAGTCAAGCAAAACTTATGCCATATTTTTTTTTCGTCGTCCGTCCGTCTGTTTGTCTTGATAACACTCTACAGTTGACTTTCATGAAACTTGGTTAGAAGGTTACCTGCAACCTGTAGATGATTTTATAAGAAATGAGCTACGCTTTGCGAAAGCAACCGTATTACAAGCGACTATTGTAAAAACCTTGATAACATTCTACAGACTACATTTTGTAATGGATTTTCACAAAACTTAGTTAAGACCGAATTTATTTATATATCAAAGTATGAACAAATACAATACATTTATAAACAGCATCCAGGACTGAAAAGAAAAGCTTTACAGCTCATTTGAATATCTTTCCTGATCAACACATTTATAAATTCATTTTCAGTAACAACAATTATGTAAATTAAACAGTTACTAAACTTGCTCAGAAGCTTGCCTGCAACCTGTAGCTGATCTGTATTGAAAATGAATCAATCTGTGCAAAACCCAACCCCGCTACAGACAATTATTGTAAAACACTCTACACGTGTCATATTGTCCAACGCATTTTCCCAAAGCTTACTCAAAATGTTTCCTGCAACCTGTTAATGATCTGTATAAACATGGAGCCACGCTGTGCAAAAATCAAACCGTGCTACGTGCGATTATTGTAAAACCTTGATGACACTCTACAGGTCAAATATTCTAATGGATCGTCACAAAACTTGCTAACAGGGTTGCCTGCAACCTGTAGATGATCTTTATTGAAACTGAACCACGCTGTTGGAAAACCAATTGTGCTACAGCAAATTATTCTAAAACCTTGATAACAGGTCAAATTTTCCGAACGATTTTCACAAAACTTGCCCAGTAACAATTCAGTCAGTCCAGTAGAGCGATACTGGCCCCTTTGGATCTCTTGTTTTCTTTTATATGCATAAATCTATTATTTCAAATTGACTCTTAGTTTATAGCGACAATTTAAGTTATAATTTACGGTATTCCTGATACCTAGACTTGGATAGTGTCGATGTTTAAATCGTGTAGTTCAAACACTTACATTTGTTCTACGAAATTAAACAAATTTAAAAGCTTTAAATTGTGTTTATATATTATATAATATTTGTGAATATTCATAAACATATAATCCTTCGCGTATTTTAAACTTTGCTGAAGATCTTGTAAGATGTTAATGAGATCATACTTTTGAAGGAAATTGATTAATTCTTATTGGTATTTTAATGTTAGAGTATCAACATGTAGGTCGTCAATGGCACAAAATACAATTTATGGAGGATAAACATAACAATTTGATATAATTATATAAGACAGGGAATTTTCTCCGAAGTTATATTTTACCAGATATTCTGTTATTTTCTGCTGTTCGTGTAAACTTCGCGGAAGTATATACTTTTTTATGCTGGTGTAGATTGCATTCACTATTCAGTCTTCATAATATTTTTACAACTGGCAGTAAACTACAGCTATAAGAAACAAACAAAAAGTTACTCTTCAAGAAAAATATGAAAATTATCAGTTTGATATAGCGACATTTTATTATTAATCTATTAATATCATCTAGGCAAGACTACTAGAAGAGAGGCTGGGAGACCATACAAAGCTAAGGTATCCAGACGCGTTGTCCCGACCGAAAACACCCTCGGATTTATTCAGATTGGAAGATGCAGAATTTTCAATAAGCATTGCAGAACAGATTGTTCATTTGGTCGAAGAATATATTTCATGATGGTGAATCAACCGGAGGAACACAAGCTTGTGCATTATAGGTATAACCGTTAACAGTTGATAGCTTTATTATTTGGAAATATATAGATTGTTGTTGTAACAAACAAAATATCAACGATCATGTTTCGCTGTTTAGTTGGAAAATTCTTATCTGGTGTTATTCTTTCTTAATATATTTCAAACACAGTTTGCTTATGATACTGTGAAAGTCCACTACTAGTTACACCGTTGTCCTTTATGTTTATTTTTGGCCGTCAAAAAAATCTGGATACTGCAACAATTTGCAAAGTGTTAAAACTGGTTTTATCGAGCTATGGTGTATTATGTTTACCTTTCGGCTGTCCAATATATCTGGAAACTACGACAATTTGCAAAGTGTCAAAGCTCGTTTTATTATGTTGAGAGACATATTTACAATATGTAAATTAGACAAATTGATATACTTTTTCAATTGCACAAAATCAATTTGTATAATGTTCTTGTCCGGGTAAAATACCTAGGTTGTGATAGGGTTACAAATATTTCTTCGATACATTTCATTGTTTTATATAAATTCTGTACAAAGTTCCGTTTCATGTAAATGCCATACATTGAATTTAATTTCGTCTTTAAATATTTTCACTTTTATATCAAACAAGAATAGATTTGTATGAATTTAGAACTTGTAAATATCATAAGTTGTATATAAAATTTAACTAAAATGGTTTTTCATGAATATTTTAAATGTACTTATATGAGTTTTGAACTAAAATTTCTTCTTTGTAAATAAATCCATTGTTCTATATAACTTTTGTACCGACAGTATTTCATGTAAATACCATTTGTTTGTTATTAATTTGAACAGACCGTTTTATTGTTGACATCACACATTGATAATAATAAATTTGAGCAAAAGATTTTTATTCAAATATATACCATTTCATTTACCTTGATTTATAAGCAATAGTTTTCGCATTTTTCATGTAAATATCATACATTGATTTATGTTAAGTTGAACTTTGATATGAATGTATCATCCATCCTACTATCTATGTTTTGTAATATAGTGTGTACTTTAGTCAGTTGTTACTTAATATGCATTTCTGTCATTTGCTCATTATATATTATTCATTCTTTGAAAGTGTTTATAAATTATCGATTAGTTTAGTTTTCTTCTCTCCTGTCAAGTGGGGGAAACTAGAATTTTAAATTGTAAAGGGAGAAAACCTGAGCACTTTACAAATGTCAGGAATTTACTGATAAGAGCTATAATTTCTTTATCTTTGTAGCACAGACATTATGTGTTTAAATTGATCTTTTAACATAGAAACAAAAATAATATCAAACAGGGAATGCCACGTACCAAAAACGCAGCCTCCCACACACACACACACACACACACACACACACACACACACACAATCATGTACACACACACATATACACTACCAACACACACTAGCATACAAAGCAAACACACGAGGACAAAACGAACAATTAAAGGAACACAGTGGGGCACCGCCTTGGAACGGTCAGTGGCAAAAACACCACTGGGGAGCTTAAACCGGTTTATGGTGCGCACCCAACCTCACTCTTACCCCCACCATGTTCCAAAGTCACAGGACAGTGTAAATAAAAGTAATCCCTGCTAGGTGAATCATCTAAAAACCATCGTGAATCATCTAAAAACCATCCCTGCTAGGTGAATCATTAAAACCATCTTTTAAAACTCGAGGACTTATAAGGAAATCTGAAAATGGGTTTTCTGCATTATATTTTGTTCCTTGTTTGAGAGGTCTGGGATCTGATCGTTTATCTTTAGGTTGTTAAAGAAAGTTTAAAAGCACTTTTTATGTTTTTAAAATAAAGTTCTGTCTATTGAATATTTCACATTGCTTATTTTATTGGAATATTTATTGCTTTAAAACTGTTGAATGATATTTTCCTTTGCTATGTAAGTACACATCCTGATTTACCACAAGGTACAAAATTGCAGAGCCCTTACTAGGGATAAGTCCATTTAATATAATTAATATATAAAATATAATTAGAATATATAGATATAGATATATTAGAATATATAGAATATATTAGAATATAATATATAGAATATAATTTTTCATGTGATTTTCTTAATTATCTGTCTTCACTAGGTTATTTCTGATAATTTTGATTTTATGAAAGAAAGATTTATGACATTAAATCAAGAATTAGGTTATGTTTATCACTTAGTATTTCGCTTGTAAACCTTGATGAGGGGTTGTCCCATTTTAGCCCAAATTGGATTTGCTATTGCTATTTTTTGGGTCAAAATAATCGAAGATAATTGAAAAATCTTGCATAATTTGACCATTCTGGTTCTTGATCTCAAACGAAAATTTAGGAAAGTTTTACTAAATATTTGGCTTCTGCACAAATAACGACTAGATCCTTCGAGTTGTAGTTTTGTACGAAAGATCAGGTTTACGTTTTGAAAATTAGGAGAAAAAAGAGCTGATTTCCCCTTTTTATGCTCTTCGAATGGGAAGCATATAGCTGCCGCTTCATCTTTTCAGTGTCAATTCTCCACGACAAGAGGAGATCTGTATATATCTGCTTGTTACGGTTAGGTGTTTATTTTACTTTTTGTCGTTTAATTATAACTTCATGCGGTATATGTATTATAATCAGCACCTTCGTGTCCGCGCCAGGATGGATTTTCAACAAAACTTCACGAGAAGCGAGCATATTTCTGCTTGATGATTTTTCTCTCACTTAGGGCCATTATGATTATTGCTGCATATGATATTTACAGTATATAAAGCACCAATGCAATGCAACGAATGGCTTGGATTAAACATAACAAAACCAAGAGGAGATGTTAATATTATGAGCATGTTCCGGTTTGATGGTTTTTCTATCAGTTACAGCCATTTGGTTATTTGTACACACGTAGCATGCACTTGATGAAATTCTTATTATCCTTCTTAAATTCTCTTTTCTTAAAATGCGTTCACACTTTGGGGAGCATCTAGTTTTTGAACGTGTCTGATTCATTTTTAACTATTTTCATTTCTACTGCTTCAGGTTCACATGCTGGGGGAAAGATTAGGCAGTCATTCTAAATTGAGATATCCCGACGCTGTGTCTCGACCAAAGATTTCCAGCTGACATGTTCGGTCGAGAAGATGCCAACTTTTCTATTGGAATTGCCAAAAGGGTGATATACTTTGCTTAGGAAAATATTTCATGAGAAGTATTTGACAGATAAAAAAGCAGTGCTATTACGAATGATTTTTTTTCACGCGTTCGTAACTGCTAAACGTATTTTAAGTATAGCTTTAGCTGTGAATCAATGTTTTTGCTTGATGAGAGTGTCTAATGATGTCACATTTTACACCTTCAATTTGATGTTGTTTTTTATCATTCAGAATTTAAATAAATGCTGCTGACAGAAATGCAGAATACAGCTTTCTGTTAGACTAAGTGTGTCATGCACTTGTTACATGATTTTTTGACAACGGTTGTAAATGTAATATAAAAACACTTTTGAACACTTCAGTTCAATGTTGGCATTATTTTGAATATTTGTATTCTGGAGACGAAAAGTGAAAGCTGAACTACGTGTTTGTAAATGTTAAATTGTAAATAGAAGCTTATCGCGTCCTTGTGGCAGCCTATTATCAGCGTTTGATTTAAGTGTCGGAGTTAGTTTTAGATTGTGAGAGTATAACAATTGCAATTATTTTATTGCAAAATTGTCTTCTGCATACCATAATTTTATACAATGTATCAACATGTTTGTTTAAAAGATTGGTATTAAATTATGAGAGACATGCATTTTAGTTGTATGTGGTGTGTTTGATTAAATTTTATATATTTTTATTAGTGTAGTAATATATTTGTTTTATATTGAAATCATTTACCCGATGGTCGTTATAGTCACAAGATTTCCTTTCTTCATACTATTACTTGGGTAACTTTGTAAATACCTTTGTGCATCTGCCAGGTTTGACATGTATTCATAAATATATATTAATCTATAATATTTTGCGAGTAAGAAATAATTGAAAGTAATCGAAAATTTATTACATTGATTTATATCGAATGGGAAGGATTAAAGGTGAATAAGAGTGTTTAATAAATGAGACAGAGCAAAGACTCATAAAAAAAACTTCAATAGGAGTATCATCTTGAATGAATTATTTTGAATGAGGAGCATATGTGTATTTGATATAAAAATTGATTTACATATGACAGAAAACACATGATTTATAGTTGTTTTAGATATTTCCTTTTTGATAACTATATCGTTTTCAGACTCTAGACTGTGTGTATACAAAATTATGGATATGAGGAAAAACTTGGCTTATGTATGGCGAATGATATAATTTAACGGTTTTTGTAAATACATGTATTTGATATATAATTCGTCTTCCCGATTGTATAAAGTTTGAATTTTATTTATGTCATTCATTACATTTTCTGTTATATTCTAACATATATCTGTATCAATTGAAATTTATTTGATAAGTGTAAACATCTATTTTTGCTTGTATGTGTTACCTATTCCTTCGGTAACAGTAAGTTATGGCGCTTTAGTTATCCTTGTCACATTGCTGAAATATCTAATAAATCTTATATAGGTGTAGCAATTCAAAAGTCATGCGCGCTGGTCAGGTTAGTGAGCTTACTTGACTGTTTAAGTACTTGATTTTTTTGTTTTTAACTAAACTCATATGTGCTGTTCTAATGTTACAACTTTTTTCATTGTCACTGTTTATTTTATTAAAAACATCATTTCTGCAGAAAAATAATAACACGAGAAAAAATTAATTTGCATTTATGGTCAGACTCTTCCTACGTACATCCCCACGATTTTTCATTGATCCATGTTATGTAAATACTATTCGCTGTAAATATGCAGCAGTCTGATTGACCGAAACCTTGTATGTTTTAGAATATTTTCCATTTGGTTAGATTTGATATGTTGCAAATTACTATAACAGTTCTTTAATGGGAATGGTCTAACGCATTTTAGTTCTCGTGAACTTCACTTTCATTGTCTTGAATATTAATATTGTATAAACATAATTATTGTATTACTGACACATGTTTAGTATGTATGCGCTGTTGGTACATTTATAGTACTTTTAAAATTACTTTTTTGAAAAATCTAATACAAAATACTTATGCAATAGTCTTGCCTTGTATGATATGTCCACGTTATATCTGTATCTTTATGTGTAGATAAACAATAAAAGGTGTATTAGTTTGTTCTAAGCATTGCAAATGAACTGTCTCTCTAAAGTGTTTTAGACACTTTCTCGAAATGGAGTTATATGGTAACATGTGTCTATACAGTCTGAGTATAGTTAGTTAGCTCTAGGCATTTGATTTTATAAAAACGATTAGACTGACTCTAAAAGTGTTTTATGTAGTATTGTTATTTGACACTTACGAAGGAGTGTTTGATATAATGAAAAGTATGATTAGTTTGTTCTAAGCTCACTGAAAGTGTACGTTTTTATGTATGAACATTGAACTGTGTGATATACTTACGTATGTACATGCAGGTGTGCTACTTTCATCTATAGATATTTTTGTTTTGTACATATGATTGTTGTTCAGTTTGAATATTTGATTTTTAAACAGCAGTGTTGTGATCAGTCAACGTATATACAAACCGAGGATATGATAATTTGTTCTAGATTTAAAGCGTTTGTTTTGTTAAAATGTGTGATTGTTACGCGACAGTGTAAGACATGTCAACGTCAACAATCTGGTGTTTGTAATAGACATTTGGTTTTGTACATACGAGTTAATTGACTCTCTTTTATTTGATACTTTCGCAAGACTAGTTGCTTCTGTTAGCTAATATGTCGATTACTTATATTAACTGATATCTCACGAATTTGTTTACAGATTTGGGTTAATCGTGCACAAAATATATACATAATAATCATACTCGGTTTTTTTGGAATGCAACTGATATTTGAAAAAGTAACGATGTACGTTTGTTGAAGAATATGGTGTAATTTTTAAATATGTCTAAATCACCACCTTTACAATTTCTCATTATACACATGTGGGTTTGATTGTCATAAGTACGACAATAAATCTTAATGTGTATCCTTCTCAATAATATGTCATTTTGTATAATATAACGTTCATTCGAAATTGTTATAATATTTACAAGATGTATAATGCAATAAATGTTCACCATAAGTATTATTTAAGCCTAATATGGTATGCATGCATGTAATGTTATGAAATAGGGCTGTATGACAATGACACTTCATTACAAAGTAGATTTATCCTTATGTGTATAACGAATTACGTTCCATGTACATAATGGCGATACAGAATATCTTGAGTCGTTAATGTACAATGTAGGGGTTACTTAAGTACAATACAAATCCTAAGGGTGGACCATATTTGCTGCTATTTGATAGTAGGGTATAAACGTTATAATGTTACAATGTAAGGGTGTACTTTAGTACAACAAAAAGTCCTAAAGGTGGATCTTAATTGTTGTTACATAATAAACAGATATCAAAGCAATTATGTTGCAGTATAGGGGTGACTTATGTACGATACAATGTCCTAAAGGTGGACCCTAATCGTTGGCATTCGGTTAGTAGATATAAACGTAATAATTATGTTGCAGTATATGGGTGAACTTTAGTACGATACAAAGTCCTAAAGGTGGATCCTAATTGTTTTATTTAATTAGTAGATATAAACGTAATTATGTTGTAGTATAGGGGTGAACTTTAGTACGATATAAAGTCGTAAAGGTGGATCCTAATCATTGTTATTTAATTAGTGGGTATAAATGTAATTATGTTGCAGTATATGGGTGAACTTTAGTACGATACAAAGTCCTAAAGGTGGACCGTATTTATTGTTATTTAATAAGTGGATGTAAAAGTAATTATGTTGCAGTATAGGGGTGAACTTTAGTACCATACAAAGTCCTAAAGGTGGATCCTAATTGTTTTATTTAATTAGTAGATATAAACGTAATTATGTTTTAGTATAGGGGTGAACTTTAGTACGATATATAGTCGTAAAGGTGGATCCTAATCATTGTTATTTTATTAGTGGGTATAAATGTAATTATGTTGCAGTATATGGGTGAACTTTAGTACAATACAAAGTCCTAAAGGTGGACCGTATTTATTGTTATTTAATAAGTGGATGTAAAAGTAATTATGTTGCAGTATAGGGGTGAACTTTAGTACCATACAAAGTCCTAAAGGTGGATCCTAATTGTTTCATTAATTAGTAGATATAAACGTAATTATGTTTTAGTATAGGGGTGAACTTTAGTACGATACAAAGTCCTAAAGGTGGATCCTAATTATTGTTATTTAATTAGTGGGTATAAATGTAATTATGTTACAGTATATGGGTGAACTTTAGTACAATACAAAGTCCTAAAGGTGGACCGTATTTATTGTTTTTTAATAAGTGGGTGTAAAATTAATTATCGTGTAGTATAGGGGTGAACTTTAGTACGATAAAAAGTCCTAAAGGTGGACCCTAATTGTTGTTGTAATAACCAATGAGTATAAAACTGAATATGTTATAGCTTAGAGTGTTTTTTAGTATGATACAGAGGGTTTCAGCGTAATTATTATAGTATAGACTTTAGGGTGTAGACTTTAGAATGGACCCTTATTGTTGTTATTCAAACGTGTATAAAGTACTTATATTATAGCTTAGGGTGTACTTTAATACGGCAACACCGATTCGGAATAATCTTTCTTTTTCTTGATTTGGCGATACCTCTTTCAAAGGCATTCAGATCAAAGATCAAATTATAAAATTAACCTTATATACATCAAAATGGTTTATAATTATTAAATCAGATATGACCGCGTCGCGCAAAAATGTGCATTCGGATATTTGTTACATTATTCGACAATAATTGATTACAACATCCAATTTATATTTTTGTCACCCTCTTTAAATGCAAAACCAATGCTAAAAACTGATAGCCACTGTATTTTTCTCCACAGAAACATACTATTTGCTTCTAAATCCTTCAAGACCATTACTATGGCAACAGCGATTCGAAATTATTCTTTTGTTTATTTTGGCTATACCCTATGAAAAAAAACATATTGTGAAAAGAAGACATGAAATAATTCACCAGATTTGATATATATCGAGAGACAACATAATGATGCAACCAAAAATTATTTATGTTGTTAGGAAATGATTACCGCATTATTTACTGCCCATGTAAATTGAAGTGAGTTTTGACGTCAAATTGTTGTATATGACGTCATTTTTTGGAGTGAACAAATGTTGTAATTTTGTATCTACTGAACATAGGTAACTCAAATTTTCCCATATTGATATTGAAATATTGTTGTTCAAAATATGCAAGAAAGCTAGTTTCCAAGTATTTTGTCCGAAGGCCCATTTTCCCGTGTCGCTGGTCATATATAGTATGCTATTAGAAAATATTTAGCACGTTTACTTCATTAATTGCCCATATAAAATGAATCTAGATTTACGTAAATGCTTTGTATGTGACGTCATTATATTGAGTTCGAAATGACGTATTAGACGTATTGAGTACGAAATGACGTATTACAAGTATGTATTCAGCATGTTGTTAGTTTGTTTCTACTTGACATATGAGCCTTACATTTTCACAAATAATTATTCAGAAACTACTAGCTGAAGTTATGCAAAAACGCTACTTTCCGAATATACTGTCTGAAGGACCTTTATCCTGTGTCTCTGGTCATATATTATCGTAACTTCTTTAGAAAGAAAGGAATTTCGCAACTTGAGATATAGTAAAATACTTATCGGAAACTGTTAAGCCTGTTAAGGTAGTAGGGGCAATGATTTGTTTGTACAGCTGTGTGCTTTTTAGCTCACCTGAGCTGGCTCAGGGTGAGCTATTAGGATCGATGTCCGTTAACACTCTAGTGGTCACATTTTTGCCTCAGTTGTCACAAAACTTGGTTAGGATGTTTGTCCCAGTAATTACTCGGACGAGTTCGAATATGGGTCATCTCGGATCTGACCGACGTCGCGTGAAAATATCCTGGAAATTTGTGAGAAAGGTTGTTAAGATGATTTCTAGCTCAAGTTCGAATATGGGTCATCTTGGGTCAAAAACTAGGTCACACAGCCTGAATATGGAAAAACCTTGTTAACACTCTAGAGGTAACATTTTCAGCCCAAATATCCTGGAAATGTGTCAGAAAGATTGTTTTGATGATTTCTAGCTCAAGTTTGAATATGTGTCATTTGGGGTCAAAAACTAGGTCACACATCCCAAATATGGAAAAACCTTGTTTACACTCTAGAAGTTACATTTTCATCCCAAATATCCTGGAAATATGTCAGAAAGGTTGTTTCGATGATTTCTAGCAACTTTGTTAAAAGCAGTTGTACTCGGGTGAGCGATATAGGGCCATGATGGCCCTCTTGTTTCAAAAATAGCTGTTAAAACTTCTTTTATTTAATTTACCAAATGATGAGAGGAAATGGTCATATGGCTTATTCTGGTTTCACACAAAACAGCAGAGGAGCGGAAAATCTGGAATTCTTATTTTGTGTAACATAAAAATCCTTATAATCCGAAAGACATGCTATTAATACTAGCTTTAGACATGTTTGGTTGTATAGTTCATTACCATGTATTTGGATTTATGTGGTGTTTTGTTGAAATAAAAAGGTATTGGAACTCGCGCTCGAAAGTCCTCTCTTCCGTCTCATATTTTCGCTTCTGAAAGTTTTTTCAATAAATGAAATAGATGTCTGAAAGTTATGACTTGTTACAAAGTTTAAAGAAATCAATGTCTCTGCTACTCCTTATAACAGTTCGGAACAGTTTTTTAACTGCCTTAATTCCCCAGATTAGTATTTCGCATATCTTATCCAGTAAAGGTACCTTACCTATTAGCGATGTACAGTTGTGTGAATTAAGTGTCGCCCTAACATATTCACTAAGTCATTCTGAATGCAATTTTGTGTAACCCAAAAGTTTTGTTGCAATCAATATGTATTTTTATTCTGAAGAGTTTACACTTTGAAACCCGGTGAGTGTTCACATGACGTTAATAAAAGTTGCCCAAGTCTGCGCATGTCCATTAAAACGTGTGCTTGTATTGTCTGATTCCATAATATCAACAGAAATATTCAAGTTTGGAACGTCCAATGTTCTGGTAAATATATTTTTAATTTTACTGAAAATGTAATGTTTTTACACATTGGACTAAAATACTGTGTGTTTTAAATATTAAACGAAGCGGTGGTTTTGCAAAAGTCACACTCAAAAAAAGTGTTAAATATGTTTTTGAAAGTTTGTCAGTCTTTCATAGTAGCTCATTTTCTTTGAACACACGTAGTGTGCATAATGCATATAATGCCGTAGTGCATGTTAGTCAGCATGCGCATACCTGGACAGTGTGCACACTTATCCCACGCGACTATACTTCAAGAGCTTGTTATTTACAAGTTAAAACAAATAACCAGGTTTATGTCGATGTGGGATTACTTATGAACTTGAAATAATTCTGTACTAAATTGTTATTATCATTAAAATATACTTGAAATAACGCTCGGATACCTTTATTATTGGTAAGCCTCTCTGTGCATATACCAACCTGAGAGTTTAACGACCAGCATAGGTCCAAATTAGCCTTCGCATCTGAATCAAGGCTGTATGATTATAAGTGGAAACAAATAATAGTCTATGAGAATGTCATATTAGATTTGTTATGTGCATAATAGTGTTTCATGTTGATTTTCAATAATGTATTTAGATGGTATGTAATAACAAGACCTTTGATTTTACCAAGCATAACTCACTTCATGGAACCTTCTCCAGATACAGACACCTGTTTCCTTCATTCTGTAATAAATAAAATGACAACGTAAGAAATAAACCGTTCCCGTCTAATTGTTTTTGTCTTTATTCTTTTAATCAGTAAATTCAGTTTTATGGTCCTTACATTGGCCTGTAGAGTATGATAGCCCCCGTCATCTGGCGATGGTTGGCTGTATTCCCAAATATATACAATTGTACATACAGATTAACAGATACATAATTGTACAAAGAGAAAAAGGATGAGAATGAAAGACAATACTAGTACTTCAGAATTCCGAGTTCCCAATCGGACTGCCTGCCTCCTATCTAATCAATCAAATCATTGTAGCCTTTATTTAGCTTTTATGTGACATGTTTAGTTTAATTAATTGCACATATATTAGGTTGGATGGCTGGTTATGCTTGAGAAGTGTGTTATAACGTAACAGAAGGCAGTGGCCGGACACTGCAATATTATTCTTTAACAGATTTAGCAGGATTGCAGTTAATGGATACCATGACGTAAGACAAAATGGGCCAATTTTTAGTATTCTTAGTCTTAAACTACATAAGGGATATGGACAACAACTTGTTTAGCAACTGTCATATAAATACAATTCTGCGTCTCAAAGTTCGATTTCGGCAAACTGGAAATATTTCTAACAGGCCCAGGTAAGGTAGACCGAGGGTATCAACGGCTAGGCAAGACCGTTACATAATTATTGCGCATTTACGTCAGCGTTTCAAAAACGGCGTCAAGTATTGAACCGTTTGCGAGCCGTCAGAGTTTCGATTAGACACAGGCGACCGCATGTTGAAAGTCTAACCGGACGTAATCGCATGTTATGTCTGCGTTGGGTGAGTCTTTATTTACGCTGGACACGTGCGCTGTGAGCAAGAGTGCTTTGTAGCGACGAATCTCGCTTCAATTTAAGTTTTGCAGACGGTGGGATTCGTGTTTACCGTAGAAGGGGGCAAAGGTTTGCTAATTACTGTTTTTGAACGTGACCGTTTTGGTGGTAGGAGTATCATAGTATTGGGTGGAATAATGGGAGGAACAAACACTAACCTTGTTGTAATCAGGGGGAATTTGAATGCTCATCGTTATGTTAATGAGGTACTGCGTCCTGTGACAGTTCAATTTCTTCAACAGCACCATGGAGTTCTTATGTACAATAAAGCCAGGCCCCATGTAGCTGTCCATACAAGGGGATCTCTTGCAAGACAAAACGCTCATGTGTTGCCGTGGCCCGCGTATTCTCTAAGATTGTAATCCAATAGAGCATATTTGGGATCTTTGGGGGGGGGAGTCAGAAGAAATCACGTTTTGAACAACCTGCAAGATCTTGAAAACGCGCTTCTGATTGAATGGAACAGGATTCCAAATGGCGTCATCAGACGTTACGTCAGGTCAATGCGATCTCGTTTATTGGCAGTTATACGTCAGTAGTGGTCACACTAGATATTAAATACTGTAGTTTTAGGAGAAAAGCGCTGTGTTAAGTCTATCCAACAGTTTTCTGGTTACTTTCTTTCAAATCTGCGAGTTTTAAAATTGACCCCTACCATAAATTACCTCTAATTTGATACCAAATATGCGTATGTGTAAACTATAGATTTTGCACATGGTTGTCTAAACGCTTTGCACATGCTATTCATTTAAAGTGATTGTCAAAGAACTTTATCCCGAAATGTGCAAAATGTTGCGAGTTAAAGTCAAAGTTTGTCTTGAAAATAGCACTTTCAACGAAAACACGCCTAGTTCTATATAAATATGTAAAAAGGATTGATTTTAGATACCCTGTTATAAAGTAATACATTTTTCAATGATATGTCAAAATTCCAAGCCCAAATTCGTATAAATGAAGAAAATGGTACTGTTTACAGTTGTCAAGTTGTTTGAAAACGGCACCATCACATCGCAGCCGTCAACAGTTTTGGCACCAGCCTTACACAGAAAAGATGTAAACGGAAATCGTCGTCGAACTCGCACTTATGAGGAAATTACACAGCTAACTTAAGAATGAGTTAAATAATCATTCACCCTTACTTAAGCAAACTGATCCTTTTAGTTTTCCTCAATGCGTACGTCTATGATTTAAATCGTTGACATTTGAATGAAAAAAGAGTCACAATTGGCATGGCAATTATTTCTGGTTAAAACTTAATGGTAAAATACTTAGTATAGTTCGTTAACCACACAATTTATCACGGTATACTTAAGTGGTACAATCCAAATCTGTAAATGCTACTCGGCACGAATGTTCCATTTGTTGAAAAACATTAAATAGTAGTCCAGTCTCACTTTAAACGGTTTAAGAATATGTATAATATCTTCATCAGCCTATCAATAAAGAAAATGTGTCGTTCTGATGCTCAGTTATAATATAGTATGGCCAACATTTAACTCGATAAATGCGCCTCAGAACTCCAGAGTATCGTTGATCAGCCGATAAACAAGGCTTGAAGGAATACTGTCTCTCAAACAATTTTATGATTTGGTTTAATTATGATAATCAATACAAAATCGAATATTTGTCTTAACTAGAACAAACACACTTTAATGCAAAATGACTCCTAATCACCTTTGTATTTTATAAAGACATAATCATTGTCTTAATACATGACATGTTATTTTTATGATTGAGAGACAAAATATTTTACACAGAAAATCAGTTAAAACGTGTCACTTGAGAGAGTTGGTCTCCGATTTGTTAATTTCCGTAACTGGGTACAATGTTAGCTTTTGAAAAAGCTAGAAAGCGGTTCGCTCGGGTATTAGTATAATCAGGACTCGAGTAAGGAAGAATTGCTATATAGCCGAGCGTACTAGCAGTAACTATGTAAATATAAACATGCTTTATAACCATTCAGAAGATGTAATTATAATTTGGAGAAGAGTCAATATCACTAAAATGTTCTCTTAATGTCCCAAACAGAATAAATTCCTCCCAATGTTTATGACTGACATTCCGGGAAAGAAAATGTAAGAATGTATACTGTTGTATAAATGTAGCAAGGCCGATTTGCTTTTATACCAATGCCGCTAATATGCAAATTAAACGATCCTGTTGAAGCAAGGCCGAGTTTGGTTTTATCATAACAAGGAATAGTTACATCCTTATACATCCTACACGTTTTATTGTAACACAATAACCTTGGAAGGACAATCAAGACGAAGGTGTTCAATGATCAAAAGTTTTCACATTGAAAAGACATATATTCGTTAACCGTAGATATTTCTGTTTTTAATTCTTTCGGGGGGCATGTAGAAATCGACTCGTCCGTCCGTGTGTCCGTCTGTCCACCAGTACGACCGTCCGTCCCCACTTTTTTGTCCGGAGCATAACTCCAAAAGTTCTGAAGGGAATTACTTGAAACTTCATACAGTAATAGAACAAAATGAGGGAAAGTGCAGTGTTCAAGACCCATAACTCTACCTTGCCTATTTTTTTAATTATCCGCCTTTTGTTACATTTTCTTGATTTTTCTTGTCCGGAGCATAACTCCAAAAGTACTGAAGGGAATACTTGAAACTTAATACAGTGATAGAGCACAATGAGAGAAAGTGCACTGCTTAAGAACCATAACTCTATTTTTGCCTATTTCTCTAATAATCCCCCTTTGTTAAATTTTCTTGATTTTCTTGTTCGGAGCATAACTCCAAAAGAACTGAAGGGAATTACTTGAAACTTAATACAGTGATAGTGCACAATTAGGGGTGCAGTGCCGAAGAATCATAACTCTACCTTGCCTATTTTTGAATTGTCTCCCTTTATTACATTTTCTTTTCCGGAGCATAGCTCGAAAAGTACTGAAGGAAATTCCTTCAAATTGCAAATAATGAGAGAGGACTCTCAAGGAAAGTGCAGTGCCCAAGAACAATAACTCTTTATTGTTTTTTTTAATTGTTTCCCTTTATTGATTTATCTTGTACAGAGCATAATCTTGTCCGTAAATTAACTCCAAAAGTACGGAACACAATGAAGGAAAGAGCACTGCTTAAGAACCATAACTCTATTTTGCTTATTTCTTTAATAATCCCCCTTTGTTGCATATTCTTGATTTTCTTGTCCGGAGCATAACTCCAAAAGTACTGAAGAGAATTACTTGAAACTTCATACAGTGATAGAGCACAATAATGGGAAGTGCAGTGCTCAAGAACCATAACTCTACCTTGCCTATATTTTCAATTATCTCCCTTAGTTATATTT
This sequence comes from Saxidomus purpurata, assembly GCA_022818135.1. Taxonomy (NCBI): domain Eukaryota; kingdom Metazoa; phylum Mollusca; class Bivalvia; order Venerida; family Veneridae; genus Saxidomus; species Saxidomus purpurata. The sequence continues at coordinate 46,348,774 of JAFMSR010000012.1, forward strand.
TCTTGTTCGGAGCATAACCCTTAAAGTACTAAAGAAAAATCCTTCAAATTACAATCAATGAGAGAGGACATTAAGGGAAATTGCAGTGGTACTTTTGTGTTTTTAGGCTAATATTGAATGCAGAAATTAGAACAGACTCTATTGTTGCAGTGTCTTGGAAAATTGAGTAATTGTAATAAAATGAAAGTTATTTCTGTCTGCTGGCAAATTACATATTTTTGCTGGAAATGTTAAGTAAAATGTATTTAAAGAAAAAAATACATATTTAAAGACGATCGCTACAGTTTCATCATTTTTTTTCAAGCAATGAGAATTCGATGAAATTTCGTTTGTTGTTAGGGTAATACCTGCTAAGTCAGAATATAAAATAAAAAAGGTAGGTCACCAGCCTTATTTAGAAGTAATGGACACTTTTTGTAGTATACCCCCGAAAGCAGTGAAAATGACCCCTATCTCATGTTTATCAATAATAAAACTCTAAATTTGGAAACTCACCATTGTTTTTATTTAAAATGATAAGCATTTGATCTTATTTCACGAAACTACATGAATTAAAATTCCAAAATGTATTCAAACTGAAAAAACCCATAAAGAGAAACTAGTTTCTGTAAAAAATATGTAAAATTTGTAGTCATTTGTCAAAGTTTTTTTCTTAATGTTCAAGCAATGAGAATTTCTTATTTTTTTGCAGAAGAATTGTTCAAACATCATTTTTTTATGTAACTTATGCAACATTTTGTTTAGTGACTTGACTCCAGCAGGAGACCACATTTTCATTTTTGAATGACATCAATTTTTGATTTTTTTTTCTGTCGCACAATGCTTTAATTAGGACTTCAGTACTAGCAAATTTAGTATAAAAGTTATATTCTGCGAATAACCACAGTCAGGCCACTAAGAAGTAACCTCGAACACTTCACAGTAACAAACTGTAACGATCCGAACCGTTGTGTCTATTAGCCTATCAAATTCCCAATTTCCGTTGTTACGGTGAATTGAATTGCATAATCAAAGGTGTAACTATAATTTCCTCCGGCAAGGTATTAGCGAGCAGATAATAGTAATTAACATGTTTTGATAAGGGAATACACTGTGTGCATAACTGACATGTCAGCCCTTTATTAACAAGGACAAAAGTACCAACTTGACCAAAAACGTACCTGCGGGCCGAGCTGGGGAGGGAGGGGTTGGGTTGGTTGGGGGGGGGGGGGCTGCAGCCCTTAAACCCAGCCCTGAATCCGCGGCTGGATGGTTGATTATACTATGAACATTGAAGGATTTTTAAAATAAATTGGCACAATGATCAGAACATGAGTCATCCCGGTTAGCTCAATCAGTAGAGTACGAGACTTGTAATCTCGGGGTAGCGGGTTCGATTCCCAGGGCTGACCAACTAAAATTACTAACAGTCTTTCGGATGAGACTTTAAAACCGAGGTTCCATGTATGGGTGCTATACACCTGGCATGGATAAGAACCAGAAGTGTCTCAGGAATTGGGATGATTTCTGTATCTTGCACTATCCTCCGAAATCTAAAATAACTAACCTCTTCTGGAGGCGCTGGTGATGTGGGAAACCGGTACAAACGATAAAGCTCTAATACACTATACGATACGCACATGGAGATAAAGGTCAATGTCACAGACTGTGAGACACCACTTTGGGGTTGTCTCTTAGAAGTGACAGCTCTTGTTTTAATTCTGAAACTTCATTTGATTTCATCAGCTTATTTTGAACAACAAAACATTTTACGGTCATCATAAGCACAAAGGCAACATGTACTTTGACGTTTCGAAACGCAAATGGTCACTCTATGTTGTCTGCATGCAGTCTCCTATAGCGTGTTACTACGATGGGTAGGGACAGATAACACCATACTAAAATTAAGACTCAGTTCAATATTCGTACCGCTGTTTACATTAAAATATTGTGTCCGGGTCTCTAACTTTTCAAAGTTTACTTTTTTACATGTACATTGTTAGTGAACGAACATGGGAATCGTATAGATACTGGTTTACTAGAGTTAATGTTAAAGACACTTTTATATACTATTACACAATTTTAAATGAATTTAAAACTGAGATTCCGTGCATCGAGACTTTAGTCTTGTTGTTATGATCTTACCGATTTGTGGACGAATAAGTGTAAAAGATAGAAGAACGAATACCCTTTTGTACCGTAGGCAGCTCGATTCAGGGGTCACGTGTCATAGCTTACCAAATATTGTTATAATATACATGTACTTAGTGCACCTCTTTTAAGTAGACATTCAATCTAATGTATCCCTTAATTGGCTTCTTATCACAGGATAGACATAATCACTCTTTATTTTATGTTTTTCTGTGGTTTATTTATGAAATAACATCCGTTCTAGCGCTGTTCATCGTTTAATAAACAACAAGAAGACCATTGATGCAAAGCATCAAAGGTCGACGCTAAAGAATTGACTAAGAGCAAAGGAAATTTAGATTTTTTTATTTTTAACAGGAATACAAAAATAACAATACTGTTAAATTGTGTTTTAGCATTAACGTGTTACAAAGATTGTCATAAAGAATATTATAATAAATAAGTTCACCCATCAAAATATGACCACTTCAAGACGTGATTCATTTCAATTTTCGTAAAATACAGTTGCGTAATATTTAAAAGAAATATATATCCAAAAGTATTACGCCGACAACTAAAATAGTTTAGTTTGTAGTTTCTGTTTCTGTTTTCTTGAAAATGATCCAGCTGAATCAAAGTTTTGTGAAAACATCGTGAGTATAACATACACAGATCGTACCGTTGTAAGAAGACTTTTCGAATAACAGTTTCAGAAGAGTGCTCCAAGTTAATACTTTGTTCATTGATTTTGCGTTACAACAGCTGAGTTATCAGCTAATTTTGTATATACGGAGTGGATAGCTTTATTGTTTACATCACGTGAGAACTATTTTCAACTTTCTAAAAATAAATTATGATTCACTTTCCGTAGACTGGTTTCAAATATTTCATCAGTCAAAAAAGACCTTGACCATTTGAAATCGCGCACCACATGAGGGAATAAATTTTTTAAAAATTTAAATAAACTAAAACAATTAAGAAATATTACAAATACTTTTTCTGTAAAACTTTATTGTCAGTGGGTAAAATTATCTTGCATCGAATAATCTTGGAAAAAAAATTAAGTCACGTGCCCCTCAACGTACAAAAATTAATCCCATTCCAGACAGTCCGCCGCACTTCAGTGCGGCCACAATGATACGCAGTAATTAGTCACGAAGTGGTTAATAACAGCGCATCAGTACGACAAATTATTGTTTATTAATGAAATAACATCCGTTCCAGCGGTGTTAGTCGTTTAATAAACAATGATTTGGAGTACTGATACGCAGTAATTAGCCACGAAGGCCGAAGGCCTGAGTGGTTTATAACTGCGTATCAGTACGACAAATTATTGTTTATTAGACGATAACAACGCTGAAAAGGATGTTATTTCGATTCTAACATGACCAGATATTATAAATGGTGAATAAATGCAAAGCTTTATTTTCTACGGAACGCTCATTTAACGTCATGCGGCGCAATATGACGTCATGTTTACAGCATATCGGTTCCCGCGTTGTTTAAGGTTTAATATTACATAAATGTTCTATTCTTTGTATATAGAGACAAAATCGTGAGTCATGTTAGAATAGACGATAACAACGCTGAAAAGGATGTTATTTCGATTCTAACATGACCAGATATTACAATCAAAGGACTGAAAGTGCTGGAGGATCGATTGTCCCTGAAAAACACAGACTGCACACATACATGTGTAAATACCAGGAAAACATAGACTGCACACATACATGTGTGAAGATCAGGACAACCCTTGCACGAGTAAAGTTATAAACTGGAGACACAACTGTCCACAAAATTTTACCTTTAACCATTTGTATAAACTTTACTTTTGTGATAGGAACCCATATGCTGACATTTTGTCATTCAGTGACTATGTTCAACTACCCTATGAAGTATTAAGCTGTGAATGGTAACTGAGAAATGGATTTTGACAAAACTGAACTGAAAATTCATAGTTTGAACAACTTTTATTGTCATTCAAACGTTACGGGATATGCCCATAAGGTTGATTGTATTGTGCTAATTAATTCAGATTTAACGTCGCACTCAACAGCTAAGGTCATATTGCAACTTCCGGCTTTCGTTGAGGAGGAAGACCCTGGGTGCCAATTCCCTGTTTCAGAATTTGGGGGTCATTTAGAAATTCCGAAGGTGATACTCTTTATGGTAAAAAATAAAAGGCATGACTATATGTTAAAGAAGTTTTATTCAGTTTACTTCTGTAATACTTCATGTGATACATCACAAAATGGTGAGTAATCAAAGGGTTGGCAAGACAACAGGTGTTTCTCTTTGGATGCTTTCCATTTTTGTCACAGCATCTCAAAAGTCAACTTTGTCCACAAAGAGAATTTTTCATAAGTGCATTCAACCATAGACATTTAACTTTGATATTATTTGGCACACTGAAACCCCTTTCAACAGTGACAGTCTGATCGAAATTACTACAAAATGATCATTAAAATCACTCAGAAAGACGTTTTTGTTTCTTCTGTTAAGGTTCGTCGACCATCTCTTGTTATGTGTCTACGATACCATGATGACGGTATCATACGAACCAATACACACAAATACGCAATAGTACAAGGGTCGATCCGAAATCAGACGACAACGACGATGGAATAGGGTCAAAATTAGACATATCCCATACCGGAAGCGTATTTTGTAAACAACTTATCTTGCATTTCGAAGCGTTTTGAGAGGTTTTGAAATGTTGTTTTTGTAGTAATTTGATCATACACATTTTTGCGTCAATAATGTTTGCGTCATAGAAGACGCTCTTTGTTGTTTCTGTTGCGTCATTGACAAAATGAGTGCGTCAAAACCGCAGAAAACGCGCTCTCGTGGAAACACTGAATTTAGTGTATCCGGTCTGCCTTGAAAACTGTTGTGATCAAAACCACGTAGGAAAATAGTTCTATACAGAAGAGATACCTCGTTGATTTTTATTTACAAATTAGAAGAAAAATAACAATATAATATTATGCTATTCTGAAATGTTTTGTTATTATTTAGATATGTTACTATATAATTTTTAAAACAGAAGACAGTTTAATTCGAAACAACTGAATATATGGAACTACTTGTTTGTATGTAAGCGTTCGGCCGTAAGGAAGCCACATACTCTGTTAACATTGGATCGAATTGAAAATTCAATCGATCCAAAAAGTGAATAAATGCAAAGCGTTATTTTCTACGCGAACGCTCATTTAACGTCATGCGGCGCAATATGACGTCATGTTTACATCATATCGTATCTACTCTTTGTATATAGAGACACAATCGCGAGTCATGTTAGAATGAAATATAACGATGGATTACATCCTGAAAAAAACTCATTGTCCACTTAGTGAAAATTATCAAAATGAAATGAATGCTGGTAACCCTAAGACGATGACATCGTTAAAATGACGTCATGTTTTTTATGCTTTCTGATAACGGTTCCCGCGATTTTCGAAATTTTATTGAGACATATTCAACAGAAGACGAATTTGAGACATTTGTTTTTTTTTTTGAATTTTTTTTTTTATTAACATATGAACATTTATAACATAATACAAGGAAGTACATATAATCATGTATATAAAATGTGATAATCACCCTGACTGTGACATAAAGACTAACTAATTCTCCATCTTACTTAGAAAAACAGTTTCTCCTGAAGTCCAATCTTTTTTTCTCTTTTTCTCATACTATGCAAATACACAACTGCCTAAGGCAATTAACTTCTAAATCCAGTTTCCTACTGAAAACAGCTCAAACTTAAATGTTAACATGCTTTACGCAAATGAAATACAAACAAAATTGTACGTCCATTATACGCACTGAAATATACAATTTATCAAGATTAATATTTTCCAAAGAAAGTACTGATTTTATAATTCAAACATATTTGCATTACTGCTTGCTATAAAGCAGAATCTGTGAAGAACTGTTAACAGGTAATTAAAATGGTGTTATTTTTTGTTGTTTTTTAACTATTTAATAATTCATTTTTAATTCCAATCGATCTAGTGAACAAAGCCTTAAACTCTGTTAAAAACTATATAGTATATACACAATTACTCAGTATAATCTAAATCATCTTTACCAATCTTAATGATAAGATTCGCCATAAAAATAAGGAATAAAATACTGAGCAACAAAATGGGCACTAATATGTACTAACACGCACTAGTTGGGAAATATCTTTAAGATTCCATACTGACCTTAATAATAAGATTAATGCTAGCCTGGTTAACAAATGAATTAATGATATTAAAATTGCATTGTACCGCGCTTTAGTTGATTTATTGCGCGCTGCAAACTAGTAAATTAAAAACATCATTAACTTAATTGTAGAATATGTTTTTTTTTCTTTTGTTTTTCATTTTGTAGATAGTTCTTTTAAAAAGTTTTTAAAAAAATGCTGTTTTCTGTTTTTATTCTTGAAATAGGTTTGTGCGACCAATAAAATAGGGTTATTAGTATAGTAGCGTGATCCAGCATGCCGGATTTGCTCGAGTCGTGCGTCGGATCATACGAGTGCGTAGCACGAGTTTGATCCGACCTCGACGAGAGCCAATCCGGCTTATGGATCACATTACTATACTAATAACCCTTTTATTATATACCATTTGACACTTGTCTGCGCGAATAAACTAAATTAAAATGATATTCTAAGCATAAAATTGAAGAAAAACCCTTTTTAGCGCGAAATATACGAAGTATGCGACGCCATTTTATTTGTATTCCACGTACATACAATACGGATTTTTTTTTCTGTCAGGCCGTATTTGATGGTTGAATATAGGCTGTATTTTTTACATTATATTTATAGGTATATAATAAATCATAGTATAGTGTTCTAGTCATATTATGGAATTTCTGTCGGCAGTCACTCATGAAATACGTTTTGTAGATACAATAGGCTATTAGACTAAGTAGTATATTAATGATATGATACACTGTCATATCGATTTTATACCCTATTACTATGTCTTCAAGATTCTTAAAGGATTTTGAAATACCACATTTTTTAAAAACATCCGATATTATTAGCCAAAAGTCCGAAAGATAGCTGCAGTCTAAGAAAAATTGATCGTAGTCTTCTACGTTATTGCAGTGGTAACATAACGGATTCGCTTTTATCTTCCAGGTGAAAAGATTAAGATTTGTAGCAATGATATTATTTACAAGTTTATACTTAAATTGCTTAATTTTATTATCTATCATAATTTTGTCTAGAACATAGTAAAATGATTCCCACTTAATGCTATTTCCCAATGGTTATGCAGATAGGGGCGTTCACATACTCTCTCTAGAAATACGTTATATACCCCTTTATTGTTAATATATTTAACTTTAGTAAAACTCTCAAACTGCGTTTTAACTTTTGTCTTACGTGAATCATTTGATTTCAATATTGTTTCCCATGAGGTGGGTAATACGTTTTTCATTATGTTAATTTCAGACATCCAGCTTTGTTTGTGGTCAAGGTTACGAAGTATTCGATTTGCATCAATTTGCCCTGTTTCGGATAAAATATCATCTATAAAAATAATTTTGCAATCTATCCAGGCTTTGAATATTAAACATTTTCCTTTGTTTTTAATGAAACGATTGCCCCAAATTACTTGCTTTCTTATTTCCCGGAAAGACTCCAGTTTTCTAGTGTTAAGCTTATTATTATGAAAATCAATCCATATGTCTAGCAAATTTTTATAGAAAGAAGACATAGGGAATTTAGTTAAAGGAAGAGATTTGAATGAATCTAGGTTCATGTTGAAAATTAAAAGATTATTTCCATATTCAGGGGCGTAGCTGCCGTGACGCACAATACGCACGTGCGTATACATCGCCAGCTAAGATCGAAAACTTAAATGTCCCGAAAATGCAATAAAAATGAAAGGGTGAGGAGTGTGTGAGTCACAAGCGATAGATCCAGATCGTACCTGTTTGTTATCGCAAAAAAGGCCAAAAATGGCTTTAAATTGTAAAAATTTCCTCGCTCGCTTCGCTCGCTCAGGTAGAACGATATGGAACTTCATTTTAATGAAAGCCTGCAGTCATAAAAAAGTATAATTTTCTCAAAGGACTAACATATCCTAGAAATGTCCATACATTCCCCGCGGGTACCCGAGTATGGAACAATGATCTCGACTATCCATTGTGTCCATTGAAATTGTCAGATCTGCCAAACGGACTAAACTGATTTAAGAAGGCCAGATTTCTTCGCAGAGGGTTTCTGCAAGGTGTTATAACACAACAAAAACGTTCGTTAATGCTTTTGTTGACGCCGTGCATGGTGTTAGACTTGGGAGACAGGTCCATTGTTTACAATGGCCAATGACCCTGGTAATGCGCATATTAAATGAAAACGGGTTATAACACCGTTAGTACACGTTTTATCATTTGTTAAAACACCAGCAAAATGTGCAAAAACAGCACATTTTATTGTAGAATATAGAATGGTGGGGCATGCAACACCTATTTCGTGCTAATTAGAATTTAACTATTTTATGCTTAAACGTCATTTAATATAAAGGGCATTCGTTTGGGCAAATACCCAAAGGTATATCATAAAAGGGTCATTATCATAGCAATGTAATCCAGAAACCGGATTGACTCTCGTCGCGGTCGGATCATACTCGTGCCTCGCACTTGTATATGATCTAATACAGTAGTCGGAAAGTAACAGTTGTCACACAGAACGCACGATACACGCGCGATATACGCACGAAACACGCGCGATATACGCACGAAACACGCACGTAACACATCTGGTAATTACACGGTACACGATTTAGATTTTAGATTTTTTTCCCACCAAATCTGTTTGTTTTGTTTCTCTTTAACAATTTGTTGTTCTTATATCGTTAATGGGACCAAAAAAATAATACCAATTAATTACAGGTTTCGCACCTACACAAAAGAAAAAAGACTTCGGTTAGTTTCAAATGTCCACAGTTTACCTAGGTACGAAATAATTTACAGTAAGTGTCAAATTTGAATTTGAATATTGACGCTGAGGTGCGAGAAAATGGGCGGAAGTTAATTGCTGTCAACACGTTTCTTTAAAGCGCCACTACACTACACTGTCCATTTGTCTTTTTGACAGTCAACATAATTATCTTTTCAATAAATCATTCATAGTTTTAAGTTAATTTGTGTGGCGATTATTTTTTTATAACGATTACGAGGATTACCCTAAACAAGATGTAATTTTAGTTAGGTACTGTACATTATTTTATTATTTTTGATCGGAATCTAACTGATTGTGTAAAACTATCGATGATTCGTCATATTATTTTTATATACCTAATAAATTTTCAATGGTTAACCTTCTTAAGTAGTTTATGTTCCCTGTCCTGTTATAATTCCCAATAAATTTCCTTATACATTGTCTACTGCACTTAAGATAAGGCCGTGACAACAACAGTTTAGATATTGAAAAAAATTATATCCTTTCCGTCGATAGAATATTATTAAATTTCCGCTTTCATGTGTAAACTCTCTTCCTCCTGTCCCTGAAGTTATTATTGTCTGTATTGCACTGACGAATAAAAAAATTATACAAAGTCAGCACTTAATTTGTTTTGCGGAGGTACACGCTTAGTAAAACAAATCACGAGTGAAAAAAAAACATCGAATCGTTTACCGTAAAGGCCTATCGTGCACCGGGAATCGTGTATCGTACATAGCATATCGTGTATAAGTATATGGTACACGGTGCACGATGAATGATGCGATATGATTAAGAAATAATCTATGGCTTGGAGTGCTTTATCGAAATTGAAGCATTCCCCGGAGGTGATGTGCCTGGCGGAATAATTCACGAGGGCGAAGCCCGAGTGAATTATTACGCAGGCACATTACCGACGGGAAATGCTTCAATTTCGATAAAGCACTCCAAGACATAGATTATTTCGATTCTTAGAAGCCGATTTTTTGAAAACTATCGTAACTACTACGGACCTTTTTTCAGTTCGGCGGTAATGTGTAAAACAGCATAAATAGTAGCTGTTGGAATTCACTTCCCAATCGGGCAGCCATTCATGATATTAAACATAACTATATTATACAAACTTATTTTAGTTTAATCATCTACTGATACAAAAAATATAAAAAGAAATACGTAAACGTTTTCATTCATAGCTTTGTCTCCCGGAATCAAAACATTGTATGACTGTTAATCATGAACGTCTTGGCCTTTTTTAAGGAAAACAAGGTGAGGGTATTCTAAGGCTTACTTGACGCAATCAAAAGTAATATTTAGGTTCTTAAACAAATCTTTCAAGTTCATGCGACTGATGTATTTATACTGATATTATTTCCATTTCTATATTTTATTTTTGCGCGGGAGTAAATTAGAAAAGTCGGAAGGAGCTACTTCCATGTCCGAAACTCCGCCTACTTTTCCGAGTGCTTTAATCATATTAATGCACTCGAATTGACTATAGAAATATACCGTAGGCATATTAGAATACACGATAAACGATTGACAAAAAACACGATGAACGCACACACGGTATACACATGTTACACGCACGATATACGCTAATTTTGACAACTGTTACGTTCCGACTACTGTAAACGACTCGACTCAAGCAAATCCGGCTTTCCAGATCGCATTGTAATATTAATAACCCTGTTGTATATCAATGTCTCAACGCACCGGTTCCACGAGGATAGGAACGGATTCGAAATGTTTCCATGATGTTACGCACCAAACTGAAATCCTGAATACCAACATGACATGTAATTATTAAGGTATTCATGTTTACTGGGCTCCTTGCTATCTGTTTGGCTGTAAAAATGAAACATCTAGTTATAGAAGCAGTTCAAAGTCACTATCTGCTGTAGCAGTCACAGATCAAAACATCAACGCGAAGATAATCAAAATAAACTTTAGAGCTCTGCGTACATCGTCAGTAATAATAGCACGAGACGTTTGAAGACGTACCAGAGAGCCTGCCTGACTACAGGGCGTAATAGACTTGTGAACATTCATATGGGCATTGAGTTAATACAAAGATGTGGACATATTCACTAAAAGAAAGAGTCGAACGTTTGGCCTTACGTTTTCAGGACATGCAAGATCATGTATGCTTAGAATATTATATTTAAAAAAACGCTGTGATAGCTTTTAACTTTTTCTTCATGTTTATATCCCTTATGATTAATAACAATTCATAAAACGAAGGTTGGTCCTTCTAACAGTTACTAGTAGGGGGAGCGGGCTTCTAGATATTTTGTATAAGGGCTATGTTTTATAAATTAAAACAGTTTTCACGCGACACAGACTAGGCGAGAGAACTTTTCAAAGTTTGACAGTTTTGTAATTTCATTTCATATCAACTTTTGTTTCGTCTACAATAGATACATAGGTTCTTAAGAAACGTATCTAAATCGTTCAGACATTGCTAAAACCTCAGAGCTTCCGGGGGCCTCCGGCCACCTGGACCCCTGGCCAGAACTATGCCCCAGCGTACTCTGTGCGTACATAACAAATAGGTCTGGCTACGCCCCTGATATTGATTCAAAAAGAAAGATGGTATGACTTTCCAATTGGCGATGTCCGTTGCAGTAAGATTTTTAACCCATTTTATCTTCATTGTTTTTAAAAATATGTATATATCTATCATATCAAGACCGCCATCGAGTCTATGTCTTGTGGTGATCTTACGTCTTATTTTGTCCGTTTTCCCATTCCAGAGAAATTAAAAAAATAAAGAATTTATTTGACTCATAACTGTTTTTGGCATATCCAAGTTTTGAAAAAGATACGTTCATTTTGGAAGTACTATAGAATTTATTACTAAAATTTTACCATAAAACGTTAATTTTCGTTTGCTCCAATTTGAAAGAAGAACCTGACATTCTAATATTTTGTTTTCCCAGTTTAATTTCTCACATTCATGTTTATTACTTCCGAAGAAAACGCCTAATGCTTTCACATATGTATTTGTAAATTTAATCTCGAATTCCTTAGTACTTTTGTTATTTTTGAGTTTGCCTATCCATAAGCTTTCCGTTTTAGTTTTGTTTAGTTTAAGGCCAGAATGTATTCCAAATTCTTCAATAATTGTTATCGCAATGGGAATTTCTGTCGGCCAGTTGAGTTATTTTTAAATGTTTTATAGATTCTTTAGTTCTTACAGAAATTCCATTAATACCTGGACACTGTCTAATTTTTGTTGCCAAAATTTCAACTGAAGAATTTGAGACATAAAATAAACAGAAAAATTGTTGATATCGATGAAATATCATGATAATTTAACTCGTGAACACTTAATACAGTAATAGAACCACAATTAGGGGAAGTGCAGTGCCCAAGAATCATAATCAATCGGTGAAATTAAAACGTGATATTACATCGGAACCAACAATTATCCTCTATTTTTACATGACTCGCGATTATGTCACTACATGTATATACAAAGAGTAGTGTTTATATTATGTTTTATTATGCCATAAAGAACACGGGAAACGATAAGCCGTCAATATGACGTCATATTGTGCCGCATGACATTAAATAAATATACGCATAGAAAATAACGCTTTGCATTTATTCACTTTTTGTAATCCCTTGTCATGCTAGAATCGAAATAATATCCTTTCAAGCGTTGTTATCGTCTAATAAACAACTATTTGTCGTCCTGATGCGCAGTTATAAACCACCCAGGCCAGCGCATATAGAGTGGTTTATAACTGCGCATCAGTCTTCGTTGTTAATTACTGTGCATCAGACTCCAAATCATAGTAAGGTGGAAGGAACATTTGCTTTTTTCTAGCAGCTTTTTCAGCTTTTAAAATTGATCAGAAAAAAAATGAAAAAAAAATTTTTTTCAAGCTCTTTCTAAGAAAGGTAAATGAGAAAAAAATGTTAAAACTTCGATTTCTTCAATTGTGTAAAAAATTTACATTCAGAGAGATGAAGAGCTTTAAAAAAGTTTATAAGGAAAAAGCGTTTTCGTTCTAAGAAAATGCAAGGAGAGGTGCAACCAGAAAATGCCATTTCAGCGGTGATTTTCATAAATTTCCAAATTGGTAATGCGACAGAAACTATCAAAACTGCATATATTGTTTAGACTTCAAAAGTCTAGATCGTACTTTAAAAATGGGTTCGTCTACCGTTTTTCATTTTTGTTGACTAAAGCTTTACTTTCATTTCATCGCCTTCGGATATGTTTTGATAATGTCCTTGATAGTGTTACAAATACCCAATCTCGGACTTCAGGCCGCAATACTTTCAAAAACGAAAAACCGCTGTAGTTCGAACTTGTGTAAAGGTGATCACCAGTTTGTAGTCTATTTATTTTTGTTTTAATGGTTGTCTTTCGCGTCCGCATTATGAGAATTTAATCTGTAAAGTGTGCTTTTCTGGTTTCAACCAAAGTTGGTTTTTCCTTGTAGAATAAGGCAATTTTCCATTAGTACCTTTTTAACACTGAGTTCAAATTTGTTTACAAATTTGAAAGATAGGTTTTAGAATTTCACGAGTTGACTTGTCGAGGCATTTTTTTTTTTTTTTTTCATACCAGTGGTTTATAACTGCGCATTAGTCTTCGTCGTTAATTACTGCGCATCAGACTCCAAATCATTGTAACACCACTGGAACAGATGTTATTTCAAAATTAAACATATTATGTTGTTTATTTTTTCGGCGCAGCCGTATTAAGCTCGCTTATGGCCGGAAGTTTGAACTTTTCAACCGCCAATGAAATGACAAGTAGAATGCATAACATTTTTAGAAATGAGAAATTCACGCTGTAAGGCACCTTCTAATTGGATAATACCGAATGAGAATAGACATTAAAATACTCTTGCATTTTCAGTTTTTCTTGAATGGGTTAATAATTTAAGTACGCAAATAATTCATATCTATCAACAAAATATGTTGTTACCTCCAAATTAATGTTAATTATAAGTGTAATGTATTAATACTTTCTCGGCCAGTGAATAACGGTCAATAATTCGAGTAGCATATCTATAAGAAAAACAAGGAATAAGTTTGTTTGCAGATAGCCTACTGATTTATTGTGTTAAAACCGGTAAGTGCGTCTCGTTTGGTAACAGATACAAACATATAGATACGAAAATAACGTTTTACATAAAAAAGCGATTCCAATGCTTCTAAAGTCAAGGAATATCTGCACCTAAACCTCACCATAAAAGTTACAGTCAAGTTTCTTTTAAAACTGGACGAGAAACAACCCATGTTTCAGCATTAAGATGTATTGGTTACAATCATGACTGACCCTAAATACACTTAACAGGTTTAGAAACGCAAAGATTTCCCCTGTTGAACATTTTTATTTGAATGACGCTATTGTCGTTATTTCTATTTAAGTCATTTTTTCGATGAATTATTGAAACTTTTACAAAATAAATTAGTTCAGTGTCATGAAGTGTTAACCAATATCGGAATGAGACCATAATTGAGACCTATGTAGTTCTAGAGTACGTTAATGTTGCCATATGATAGGCTACATTTCATATTTATAGCTAAACAGCTTTCATTATTTTTTAACATTTTTCATAGATTTACCTTTGCTTCGAGACTATTTTGATCACGTGCTTCCCCACTAGGCGCAAAGCGATGTTATAAAAGTCTGGGCCGTATGATTCTACCATGTTACTAAAAACGTGTATGATAAACGCGCCTGGAGGACACCAGTCTCTTGTCGGCCTGTGCTGCATTGTAACTAATTCAGAGTGTTCAGTGAATGTGTCCGAGATGCTGATTGTGTATTCCAGACCTGTTGAAAAAGAAACTGTTTCAATGAATTTGAAAATTGTGAAAACTAATACCTACATGTAGTTTACCTAGAACTACATAGAGATTATAGTTGAGTCGTGTTTTGTAGCATTGTGTAGTGGTCTTTTACTAAGTTTGTTCAAGTCATACCCCAGGGATTTAAATTATGTGCAGTGCTCCTCCACACAGTTTGTTTAAATCATGCATCTGGTGTCGGAATTGTCCCCACCCGTGTTCAAATTGGGTGACATTGGTCCCAATGATATATTTGAATAATAACTGTATGTTTCAGTTTTTGGGACTGTGTGAACTTCACACTGACCTTATGATTAGGTGTCATAAATCCTTAGATGAGTGATATAGGGTCGTTATTGATCTTGTTTTGATGTGTTTTTAAATTTTTTTTTGCCATTATACCTGCAGAGACAGTGCCACAAGTGTTTTCTAGTAGATGTCCAGTGCCACAAGTGTTCAAGTTGCCATTATACCTGTAGAGGGACAGTGCCACAAGTGTTTTTCTAGTTGATGTCCAGTGCCACAAGTGTTTAAGTTGCCATTATACCTGTAGAGGGACAGTGCCACGCGTGTTTTTATAGTAGATGCCCAGTGCCACAAGTGTTTAAGTTGCCATAATACCTGTAGAGGGACAGTGCCACATGTGTTTTTCTAGTAGATGTCCAGTGCCACAAGTGTTTAAGTTGCCATAATACCTGTAGAGGGACAGTGCCACATGTGTTTTTCTAGTAGATGTCCAGTGCAACAAGTGTTTAAGTTGCCATTATACCTGTAGAGGGACAGTGCCACAAGTGTTTTTCTAGTAGATGTCCAGTGCAACAAGTGTTTAAGTTGCCATTATACCTGTAGAGGGACAGTGCCACAAGTGTTTTTCTAGTAGATGTCCAGTGCAACAAGTGTTTAAGTTGCCATTATACCTGTAGAGGGACAGTGCCACAAGTGTTTTTCTAGTAGATGCCCAGTGCCACAAGTGTTTAAGTTGCCATAATACCTGTAGAGGGAAAGTGCCACACGTGTTTTTCTAGTAGATGTCCAGTGCCTCAAGTGTTTAAGTTGCCATTATACCTGTAGAGGGACAGTGCCATAAGTGCTTTAAGTTAGCATTTTACCAGTAGAAAACCAATGTTAACCAGTACTGTAACCTGTACGGATAAACACACACTAATAAATTTAATTAAACAGAACAATATAGATTTGAATATTAGAGTGCACTCCATAATGAATACACCTCACTCGAGGTGATTGCAGAGAGCTCTAGTTATTGCAGCGTACTCTAACATAATTACATCTCACTCATATTGACCTACATCGTCGAATACCCACGTCCCCCTCTTTACGCTATATGCTACAGGAGTGGCAACGGAATATTTAACGGTGGTTCCGACGATGATTGACCTACAGAGAGCTCTATTTAGTTAGAAACACGAATGATCAATAACTAGTACGTTAGAGTATATTTGGCGTTCCATATCTGGCCGATCACGCGGTACACTGGTTATGAAAGGTGACCCTGACCTCCTAATAGTTTTTTTTTTTCAAAACTGAAGAAGCACGATTTAAACCTGCAAAGTGGGTTTTATCTGTTGTGATTTAAGTTTGAAGATATTACACGAATAGTTATTAGTTATTATTGCTGGAGAAAATAGGAAGAGAATATTGACATGGGTATGTAGAATGACTTGATTTACTAGAAATAGTTTTTAAAAATAAATGATTTGTCTATATTTAAGAATTATGACCGAAACCACTTTTAAACATCACCAGATTATGATTTGAAAATGATCAGTGTCTCGCTGCATACAGATAAACAATGAGTAAAATAAGTTTGACTATCGTTTATAATTCAGTGAATATGAAAAGCCCTTGAATGACAAGAGTATTAGTTTCTTATATGAGCACGAGCACTGCGGATGAACGACCACTGGATATTGGGGCGA
Organism: Saxidomus purpurata; assembly: GCA_022818135.1. Classification (NCBI taxonomy): domain Eukaryota; kingdom Metazoa; phylum Mollusca; class Bivalvia; order Venerida; family Veneridae; genus Saxidomus; species Saxidomus purpurata. The sequence continues at coordinate 46,365,580 of JAFMSR010000012.1, forward strand.
AAGTGAGCACAGATAATTAGTTTTCGCGAGGAACGTGTTACAATTGGTGTAAGTTAAAATCCGATATTTAATCTTATGCACATTATCTTGTGTTTCTTTTTGTGTTTTTGGATACTTCGATGACTATCTTAGTCCATTGTATACCCGAGCTGTAAATGATGTCGGTTAATATGTTCAATTACCAAAAACAAGATCGCCTGCTCACTTGAAAAGTTCGACCGTTGGTAATGTTTACCGTTTTACTTCGCAAATGTGCTTATATTTTAATAATCTGAATCGAGCAATTTATTTGGGCAAGTACCGGACATAAGTGTTCAAGATCTTGTCCACAAACGTTATTTCGGGGCCAAAATATTGATACATATACAACTAAACTGGGTATTGTTTATTTTGATTTCTGGTGTAGTATTGATACTAACGTGTACTGGGTATTGGGCATTAAAAGTGAGTAATATAAATATTCTGCTGCTTTTTAAAGCGTTTTATTAGCTCAACACAACACGAAGTACCCAAGGTTGGTAATTGTGATCGCATGGTGTCCGTCGTCTTTATGTCTTTCTATCGTCTGCGTGTCGCCTGTGCACATTTTACCTTGTGTATGCAAATGAGACTGCATTTTTCACTGGAGCTTCAGGAAACTTGATCAGAACGACTGCCTTTATGTTATCTACGTCGATTCGAATATGGGTCATCTTGTTACAAAAACTTGGTCATGTGATCAAATCATAGACAAAACTTTTGTATGCAATAAAGGTTTCATTTTTCATTCGATCTCTATGAACTTGGTTAGTATTGCTTGAATGAACTTTAGGTCGAGTACTAATATGAGTCAAGTTGGGTCAAAAATTAGGTCACTGGATCAAATCAATGAAAACCCTTGTGTATACAATAGATGTTTCATTTTTCATTGAATCTTCATGATCCTTAGTCGGAATTATGTAGAGTCTTGGTGAACTCTAGTTTGAGTTTGCATATGAGTCATCTGTGGCCCAAAACTAGGTCAGTGGGTAAACTCATAGAAAAAACCTTGTTTTTGCAGTATTCTATGCTAGTTGATATACCTTTTTTTTAATTTATTTTAATTTTTTTTAGATCAAACCAATTTAAAGTACATTATGACATGTTACATATCCAAAATCAATTCTATTTCTACAAAATAATTTGAATTTACACATCCCGGAAAACTAAATATTTACATCACGGGCAAGTGTTTAAAATTGCTTAGTATATCTTCACGTTGATTGACATCGAACAAAGCCAAAGCGTGTGATGTCTTAGGGAATGATGGTCCATTTCATCTTTGACAATATGCGGGATAATGATACTTTGTACAAACCCGAAAATCTGACGTAATTGTTTAGATAATAGTAGGGATAAACGGACCATTTTTTCACAGCATCGTGTGATTCATTTTTATCGATAGGTATAAACATTTCGATAAAAATGAATGTTGCAGTAATGCTTTTATGATAATTCGTAGAATAAATTGTTGTTTTGAATTGTGTTACTATACAACACTCACACGCACGCACACATACACACAATGGAATTGTGGCAGAGAGTTTCTCTATTTTGCATTAACTAGAACAAAACACTGCATTTCATCTTACATCTTACTTATACGTATTTTAGACAAATGTTTAGTAGTTGTAGATAACATTCAAAGTCACTTCTTGTCCGAGTCATGGAATGGTTAGTGCAGTGCTGCACAGCATATCCATTTACACGCGATATTGTTGATTATTTGGTGAAAATTTAGAAATATAAATATAATTGTACTTATAATACACTTTTATAGTATAAATTGTCAACGTTTAATATGACTTGTGCAAAACAACACACTTCCTGAATTCATACCTTCAACTGATAACAAATAAATACATTTCGAGTTTCAAATTTTTTATTTTTTACTCATTTCTTGAAGCAATACTCAGTACAGTGATTCGCTCACTCCGTCAATACTCAGTACACGTTTAACCAATACCCAGTACAGTAATTGAAATGTTTCGAGAACTGTATCTCCGCTATCTTTCGTCTGAAATGATGAAATTTTAACCATTAATATGTTTTCGTTAGGCAAATGATATGCCGTATTCAGATTATTTTAAAATATCTTGAATGATTTATCAAATGAAACGGCATACTTTGCCAACGGTCGAGATTTTTCGAGTGAGCAAACTATTTGTTTTGGATATTGGGTGGGGGGGGGGGGCGGGTGTAAGATGAGATTTTCCAGCACTGGTAAAAACTGCAGATAACCCCATCTGGTATGCAAGAAGAGATTTTCCTGCACTGGTAACAACTGCAGATATCCCCATCTGGTATGCAAGAATGTACACGCCCACACATCTCGTATTTTTTCCTGTTATTTCAGCAAAAAATCTGTAAGGGATTGTCCACTGCTGTACGTGTATTTGTAAAAATTACTGGTGTATCTTTGGTTATTTGCCAGACTTTTTCCGTTGTAGATCTAGATGCACATAAAACACATACACTTTGATTTTTATGCTGCATTAGAAGTGTTTTGTGGCAGTGTTGAACATTATAAGTACTTGGTTTGTTTGTTGTTGTTTTCTAACCTTCCGTTGTCGCGTAAGCTGATTTCAAATTGTCCCAGAAAATGGTTGTGTAGGGCAAAAATTGGCATACGAGCAGAAGTGGTCGGGTATATGTTAAATGAACCAACAAGAGGGAAAGCAGTCGTCTGTGAGATTTCTTTTATTTGATCTATGTCACAGAGACACTTTATAGAAGTTGCCTAAGAAGTGATACTGATAGACATTTCGAACCCGACTAGTCTAGTTCACACAGTTCATTTCTAAGGTTGGGTCATCTCGGCCAGAAGGTTACATGACGCCTGATACGGCATCGACTAGGGAAGTGTACACACTGTATCGGCAAAACGCATACATCCAAAGTGTTTGAATATTGATAAAAGTTTAGTAGCAGTTTTACTCAACGGCCGTGTTTTTAAAGAGAGATCGGTTTTCTTTACAGTTTTCGGACATTGCTTATAACTTTGTATAATTATATATGTATTATACTTTTGGTCATCAATTAACACGGTGTCAGACAATACAGGACATGAAGAGCGGAACATCCTTGCCGTTTTGATACACTTGGATTCAAACAGTAGCGGAGTTAGACAAAAAACAGTTTCTGCCTGCAGTGACGGGTATTTGATCAAATAGTTACTTTTTCACTGTTTTAAAATCAGTTCAGTTATATTATCCTTAATTTCAGAATCGAGCAGTGACGGGATGTTTGATCCAGGAATTAGGTTTTCCTCAATGACACAGCCTCCACTCATTGAACAACTAAAGAACATTCTGTCAGAGTACCCGGATGGAGGACAAATCCTTAAGGTAAAAAAGGTTACAATAAATTTAGGCCTACAATAACTGTACAGCTAGTTTAGGTAAGTAAATTAAATAGGGGTCATCCCTCATTACCTGACGGACGGTGACGTGACAAAATTCAAATAATAACACAGTATTATACATGGTTCACTGACCAACTGTAAGTAACTGAACTGTATTATGCCACAGGTTTTAATTATTTCAGTTATTCAGGCGATCAGTTTACCTTACCATCATTCATAGAAAGGACAAGCACTATACTCTTTTGCCTGTCACATAGAGTCAGATTAGTAGCGGAACTGAAATATATAATACTAACACATAGGGTCTAGCAGTTTAGAACCAAACTATACGGGTCTTGCACTGACTGTCAATGTGCGACCTGATTGATTAACGGATAGATCTATACTTTGTTACACATTGATTTAAACCTGTCAGAATTGCATGATATACCTTGTTTAATCAATATAAGTTAATGACATATTACTATAATAGCTTGTAACCGTTTATTTCATACGAATAGAAGTTGTATATGCTTCACTATTTTTTTTGCCATTTGAATTCCATTCAATTGGGAGAGCCCACATTTTGCGTTATAGGGAGCCATGGTTCTATGACCGAAAATACAATGTATTACGAAATCAGAAGATTTTTGAACAACATGGATATCGCTCTCATCACTCCGGTGACTGGGTCTTTTATGAGGCCTGCATTTTAGTTAACCTGGACACAATGTGCTCAATGTTAGGATCGTCCTTCGTCAACATTTTACCTAAATAATTACTTCATGGAATTTCTGTAACGTCTGTATTATTCAACTGACACAGTGTTTGAACGCTTGTTATAATGGAGGGTCTCAAGATTACAAATGTGTGAGATTTATCCGGGTCGACAAAAAATGATAAACATTTCTAAAACTGTATGTCGCTATTTCAAAACGGTTTGCATCTGAGCTTAGATAACATATTTTACGGATATTACCACTTAGGCTATAAATGCAATACAAAAGATGTATGCGTCATTCTCGATAATGTAATGCAGGCCTGAAACTGGGTCGGTTTGTACATGTTGATCTAAAATGCAGGGTCCTAGATACGTTTCTTCCATCTGTGGTATTCATATGCCTTATACAAACGGATACTTCCGGATATGACCGAGTTACACCAGTACCATTGATGTATTAAGATTTTCGGGAAAAAAGTACTAACAGGTTCATAATAGCGATGACCTTGAAATACATATATTTACAACATTTAAGAGCAGCTGTGTCTCCATTATGTTAGAGTTTACGTGACTTACGTTGCCATCTGATTCATAATGCCTAAATCTTCCAAATCTGTTCAGTTTATTTTATGCTTTTCAGTGAAATACTGAAATATATCGGTGAAATAAAATTGGTATTTCACTGTTTCAAAGCAGTGAAAATATCATTTTTATTTTCACTGTTTTTGCCGAACTACTTTTTAACCACATTCTAAACAAAGGTCCCCTATTTTCACACCTAGGATCTCCAGCTCGTCCTCCATACAAAAGTATCATACACATGATTGACAGTGAGTGATTAATTACGTTAAAATACTTAGCTTTATCCAATTTCTCACCTATGAGATACATATTTCCCCTCATTTATCGGTGATAGAACATTAAATAAAATTGAAAAATGGCTATAAAATTTTTATTTTTGAAATAAACATAGGGTTGTTGGTATTCATTTTCTTAGTTAGATCATTTTCTATCCATCTATAGCAATTTTGAATAAAAGTTTGAGAAAAAGTTGATCTTTTTTTTTTTCACCACCATCCAATTTTCACAGTAATTTCTTAATACTTGTATGATCATGGTCTGAAACCTATAAGTCACCTATAAAAAGTGGAAAACTACCTCTACAATCGCTCATTATTCACAAATGCATTAAATTGTGACAAATTTTGCACTTACATCAGCCCTGGACCGAGCATTTTTTAACGAATGAACAGCTGATTGATTATTACGCCACGATTCATGGTGTGACGAAGTGCAGACTTATTTAATAAAAAAAACAATTTAGGCCTATATCAAATGAATTGATGTTTCATTTTCGCTGTATGATAAAGATTGAAATGACTTCTTAAATACTTTTATCTGAAATAATCAAAATATTTTGAACTACTTTTGTTGCGTTTTCAGTAATGATGGTAGTAATCATTCTGGGGTTCTCCATGGGGAATAAGAAATACTATAATTCCAAATTTTACTGAATATTTTGCCAAAAAACATAAAATAAAAAGAAAATTTGTTTTTTTCAGTGAAATATCAATTTTATTTCACTCGTGAACACCAAACAAATGACATTTTCACTCGTGGCTACGCTACGCCACTCGTGAAAATATCAATGTTTGGTGTTCACTTGTGAAATAAAATTGATATTTCACTGAAACAAACAAATATCCTCTATATCTCAGATACATATAGTTTATTTTATGCTAACTAATGAAATGCCGGTACTGTGTTCCAACTTGTAATCTGTCAGTGAAATAATTACATATTTTTTAAGGATCTCATATCAGTCACTGTGTGGTGATATCTATGGAACGCCATGACCGTCGTATCATGACTTGTTTGCTTATATGCGGTACATATTTCATTATATGCAGTAGATCTTTAATTATATGCAGTAGATATTTAATTATATGTGGTAGATAGTTCATTATGTGTGGTACAAGTTACTTTATATGCTGTACTTTCTTTGTTATATGTAGTACAACTCTTCTTATATGCAGTGATACTGTCTTTATATGCAGTGCATTTGAATTTGTGTGCGGAACAAACACCAATATATGCAGTAAATTTGTTATTGTGTGTAGGAGATAAAACGTTATACGTAGTGCTTTTTACATTATATGATTTTCAAAATGCAATATACGTGGTACTGAGTCCATTATGTGTGGTGCTTTTATCCTTATATGCAGTGCAAATCACATTATATATCGTACTTTCGTTTATATACACTGTAGATCTCACATTATATGCTGTACGTGCGATTTCCTTATATGCTGTGCTTCCAGCATTATATGCGGTAGTTATTTCTTTATATGCGGTAGTTTCGTCGTTATATGCGGTAGTTACGTCGTTATGGTGAGATGGTTAGGATATTTCTGAACGGTACCGTAAATTGCCGGATTATTACGAATCCGGATGTTTCACACGAGTAATTAAAATGTTAAAATTGTATCACTTTTCGTTTCGTTTTCTATTTCTCAGCAACCTCTAGATGAATTCAGTAAAACCTCATAGAAGTGCGTTTAGTTGCAAGCATATATGTTTGTGGTTGCAACTTCATACACTCCCGCTCGTACACACGGGAAAACTGAAAGTTAGCTACAACGCATTATATAGATCAAAACGGGGTATAGTTTGGACTTCTGATGAAAGATTTCTGACATTGGTGCTCAATTTTTATTTCAACTTTGTTGAACGAGTGAAATATAAACTTTTGGCCCTAACGATTCAGCAGTTGATGTATGTCACAACAGAAATGTTTTTGTTGATATCTAGGCAAAGTTGGTACTTGTAACTCTTAACCGCTGTATAACATGATTCTAAGCTTTAAAAAGCTTGAAAATGGGTAAGCAGTGTTATAAACCGACGATTGAGTACCCGGTACTATTTTTATCATCGATATTATTACTGTAGAAATAGTCTTGCAGCAAATTATCGAACGCTGTTGCTCTTAGTTACGAATAAATATCGTATCTTCAACAGGAACTGATACAAAATGCTGAGGATGCCGAAGCTACAGAAGTCAGCATTCTCTATGACGGGAGATGTATCAATGACCAACACAGTGGTTCCACACAAACATACAACAAATTCTTTAAGGTAAATTACAGTATTTATTTTAGGGGAAATATGTGATGCTTGAAGATGGCCATTAGTGGAGAACAATGGTTATCCCAATATATTCGAAAAAGTCTGTAGTTCATAGAACTATTGCAGACCTGCAATGCAAGATGACGTGCAAGATAGCTGCCATAAATTAATGATTATGTGAAAAATTAAGTAATAGTATGAAAGCTTCATTTATAAAGATAATGCAAATTGGACAAAAATATTTTTTGAGATAAGAAAATCAAATGTAGAGGTAATTTTGGGTTGGCAATGTCGTGTGTCAATTCAATGTAAGCTTCAAAAGGAATAATGTCCGTGCAGATATTTTAGACTATATCTTTGTAAATGAAACTGCCAAACTATGACATAATGTTTCATTAAATTAATTATTTATTACGGCCATCTCTTGGATGTCTTCTTGTATCATTACCTTCACCAAACAAACGGTGGCTATATAGGAATCGCTTTGTTTCGTGCCGCGGCATTATATTGCTTTACTTTTCAATGTACACATTTATGCACACATGTATATGTGCCAACGATGAAAATGTTACCATTTAGTTTCCAAAATTTGCCCCACTTCTTGACCACCCCGGGTATTCGACTACTTCGAACGCAGATGGGTACTACTGACGACAGATGTATATACATGAACGTACTGACATGTAAGCTGGAAAATACTTAAAATCTTCCCTTTTTTATTCATTTTCACAATGTTTTCGTTTAATAAGAGTTTCAATATATAAGAACTAGGCAATGCTGAATTGCTTAGCTAAAAAATGACAGAGTGTGGTTACGTTTGCGGAAATCAGACCAGAAAGTGCAATTTTCCGGATTTTTAACATAATTTTAAGAAATCTTATAATCGAAATATTCCAAAACTGCATAAATCGTAAAGCTACACATTTTCTGTAGCAGAAAAATATATTTTCTTTTCGCTATGACTGATACAGCAGCTGCAATTGACACTTAAACAAGCATGGGGTTCTCTTTGAGGGTACTTATGACGACAGATGAAAATATAGGGTACGTATGAACGCAGACGGTGGATACGTAAAACAGATACGTAAAAGATGAAACATAAGTCTTATGATGGGAATACTGTTGATAACTTTAGTTTTTAGCTCAACTATTCGAAGAATAAGGAGAGCTATCCTAGGCACCCGTCGGCGTCGGCGTAACCACTTATGTTAAAGTTTGCGTACCACCTCAAATATTTTCAAAGTCCATTGACATATGGCTTTGAAACTTTGCACACTTGTTCACCATCATGCCCCCAATCTGTACACAGGAGGAGGTAACTCTATCAAGCATTTGGACAAAATTATGCCTTTTTTCGACTTAGAATTTACGTTAAAGTTTGCGTACCACCTCAAATATTTTCAAAGTCCATTGACATCTGGCTTTGAAACTTTGCACGCTTGTTCACCATCATGCCCCCAACCTGTACACAGGAGGAGGTAACTCTATCAAGCATTTTGACAAAATTATGCCCCTTTTTCGACTTAAAATTTACGTTAAAGTTTGCGTACCACCTCAAATATTTTCAAAGTCCATTGACATCTGGCCGCTTGTTCACCATCATGCCCCCAACCTGTACACAGGAGGAGGTCACTGTATCAAGCATTTTGACAGAATTATGCCCCTTTTTAGCTCGACTATTCGGAGAATATGGAGAGCTATTACAGTCACTTGTGCGTCGGCGTCGGCGTCGGCGTCGGCGTTGCTTCTTTGGTTAAGGTTTTGCCTGCTAAGTACTATCATGCACATATCTCAGTAACCACTTATGATATTGACTTGAAACTTTGTTCATGTCTTTAGAGGTGTCATACAATCAAGGCAGATAACTCTTGTATAAATTTAGTACAAATTATGGCCCTTGTTTGACTTTGAAAATTTGGTTAAAGTTTTGCCTGCTAGGTACTATCATGCACATATCTCAGTAACCACTTATGATATTGACTTGAAACTTTGTTCATGTCTTTAGGGGTGTCATACAATCAAGTCAGATAACTCTTGTATAAATTTAGTACAAATTATGGCCCTTGTTTGACTTTGAAAATTCGGTTAAAGTTTTGCCTGCTAGATACTATCATGCACATATTTCAGTAACCACTTATGATATTGACTTGAAACTTCGTTAATGTCTCTAGGGGTGTCACACAGTCAAGTCAGATAACTCTTGTATAAATTCAGTACAAATTATGGCCCTTGTTTGACTTTGAAAATTCGGTTAAAGTTTTGCCTGCTAGGTACTATCATGCACATATCTCAGTAACCACTTATGATATTGACTTGAAACTTTGTTCATGTCTTTAGGGGTATCATACAATCAAGTCAGATAACTCTTGTATAAATTTAGTACAAATTATGGCCCTTGTTTGACTATGAAAATTTGGTTAAAGTTTTGCCTGCTAGGTACTATCATGCACATATCTCAGTAACCACTTATGATATTGACTGAAACTTTTTTAATGTCTTAAGAGGTGTCACACAGTCAAGTCAGATAACTCTTGTTTAAATTTAATATCTCAGTTACCACTTATGGTAGTTATATCAAACTTAGCAATAGTGTTCAGGGGTAAATTTTGTATCAAACAATTAATTTACCAAAAATTAAATCTATAGTTATAGATTTTGACTTTTTTTATGATTCAACTTTCCTAGTTTATACTTAATAGTTAGCAGAATTTTGTTTTGCTATTACACTGATAAAAGTTTTGTTTTATTAGCAAACACCCACAATAGTCGAGCTTGCTGTCTTATGGACAGCTCTTGTTCGACTTAGAATTTACGTTAAAGTTTGCGTACCATCTCAAATATTTTCAAAGTCCATTGACATCTGGCTTTGAAACTTCGCACGCTTGTTCACCATCATGCCCCCAACCTGTACACAGGAGGAGGTAACTCTATCAAGCATTTTGACAGAATTATGCCCCTTTTTCGACTTAAAATTTACGTTAAAGTTTGCGTACCACCTCAAATATTTTCCAATTCAATTGTCATCTGGCTTTGAAACTTTGCACACTTGTTCACCATCATGCCCCCAACCTGTACACAGGAGGAGGTAACTCTATCAAGCCTTTTGACAGAATTATGCCCCTTTTTCGACTTAGAATTTACGTTAAAGTTTGCGTACCACCTCAGATAATTTCAAAGTCCATCGACATATGGCTTTGAAACTTTGCACACTTGTTCACCATCATGATCTCAACCTGTGTACAGGAGGAGGTCACTGTATCAAGCTTTTTTACAATATTATGCCCCTTTTTTACTTAGAACTAACGTTAAAGTTTGCGTACTACCTCAGATATTTTCAAAGTCCATTGACATATGCCTTTCAAACTTTGCACACTTGTTCACCATCATGATCCGAACCTGTGTACAGGAGGAGGTAACTGTATCAAGCATTTTGACATAATTATCCCCTTTAGAGACTCATTTACAGTCAGGATGGATATTATTTTATATTGTCAATCACTGAGAATAGTCGAGCGCGCTGTCTACTGACAGCTCTTGTTGTTATAAACTGTAAACCTAGGTAATACAAGTTCAACATAAGTCAAGGCTAAATAGAAAACTTCAGTATCATTATGATTTTTGTAAAATTATCTTTTATTAATGAGTTACCGGACTTTTAACTTTTTGTTACAAAATCATAATACAAATAGAGGCATTACTCCGCAAAAATATATGTGACTTGCTGCATTTGTATGTATTACCATGAGAAACAAGCGTGGCAAGTGTTAGGTTGATACGTTTTTCGGTTCTGAAGTTATCGATATTAATAACACGTCTTTGATCAACGTAAAAGCTAGGGCGAGTACAACAACTCTCACCATTCTTCGAACAGTCGGGCTAAAAATGTAATTACAAATGTATATAATATTTTACATGAGCGTTAAATGAACATGTTTGTTCCCGTGGATTATTTGTAGTAACATTGTCTCTTACATGTTTCTACAACTTTCATTATATGAGTTGTAAATACTCGAATACGTATACGATAGGTGATGAAATTGGTCAATGACTAGTTACTAGTGTATGGGGAAAACTTGACATCGATATTTTAAAGACTTCGTTGCAGGAGACTTAGAGACCCCATTATCAATTCATTCTCTAAACTAGAGATTATCTTTCACGAAAACAAAACAACAAAAAAAACATGTCTCCTATTATTTAGCATTATTCAGTAGAATTGAAAATGTATACCACTAAACTGTAACAATCCAATGATATACACAAGTTCAGGCACCGCTCACTTCTGTGTAGTTTTGTAGTTTTCTGACCAGTGATATAGGATTAGTAGCTCAAGCATAGTAGAATATGAGACATCAAAAGACATAGTTCCGCAAAATTCATTGAACCGTAACATGCTGATGAAATGTACAACTACCCTTGAAATTGATCACTCATGTGACTTTTGGTAAAATTCAACTCCAGCGTTTAGAATTAGTATAGACATTATGAAATATGGCACACCAGGGTTGCAACTTCCCTGGAAATCAATGAATCGGAACATGCCGACGACAACTTGTGTTCTATTAGGTTTTGTGGAAATCTGGCCAATGGTCGAGGAGAAGTAGCAAAACATCATTAATGATTTGAAGAATCAATTGCCATACAATGTAAATCCCCTGAAAATAACTGAACCGGATGTGCCGGCGATATGCATAACTAAGCTTGGCACTGCTCAATTATCGGTTAAGTGGAAATCTGCCGATGTTATAGGAGAATTAGCCATAACACCGTAAAATTATATGTATTAAGGGCGGTTATTCCACTGTAAATCATTGAACCTGAACATGCCGATAATATGCACAACTACGCTTATGTGAAGTTTGGTGTAAATTCGCCACGTGGTATCAGAGGAGCTGCGTGGACATACTTAATGACAAAAACAGTGACAGACATGTATCACACATAAATATGTCTCTCACGGAGGCGGCATACATAATTATTATCAGTATATAAATGCTAGATCCCTCTACATAGACTAAACAACTGCCATACTGAATGTAATTAGTTTAAAACCAATATTTATCCTGATTGGAAAACATCTGCTGTTATACGTATCCTCATTTTATAATAATCTGCGTTCGAACGTATCTCCTTCGATCGTCAGACGTATCCGTTTATCTTCACCCACCTCTATAAATTTGCTTATATCAAAACGATACCACTAATTCCAAAGTCTAGGACTGTCTGTATTGATACCTTATACATTTGTCTGTATACGTGTCTAAGGTCATTCATATATATTGTTATTATTAGCAAATAAATGTCATATATGGCAACATTTCAGGGAAATTCTTTAATTAAAAGGCGTCAGTTTATCATAAAACTTCACACATGCTTAGTTTAAACATATTACAAAAAATGTACTGCCTATATCAAGCAAAAGGTTGGAGCATAAAGGAGAAATAATAAAAATATCGGGGTTATTCCAGCGTGCCTGTCATGACGTGCATGTATATACATCTGTCGTCAGTAGTACCCATCTGCGTCCGAAGTAGTCGAATACCCGGGGTGTTGACTAACCGCCTCCTTGCATCCTTCCCTAAGGCAGAAGGTTGTAATATTTGGCGTTGTCCGTCCAGCATTACTAACATCTGTTCATTCAAAGCCTTATCTAGCACGTGGTCTTGCGAATATCGAATACTTTGACGGAATGTGATTGTGCATATTTCAGCAGGATTGCCACAAAGGTCACATTTCTGCGAGTGATATTGAAATTCAACTAAAAGTTTCTGACAAGAAGACTTTAGCTCGCCTAATCACGAAGTGTTCATGGTGAGCTATTAAGATCGGTGGATTTCCGTAGACCATAATGTGCTTCAGACGACATCTCCTCCAAAACCACCGGGCCAGTTTCATCAAAACTTCACAGTAATGTTGTTATGATGATCTTCTACTGATAACTTAAAGTTGCAATTGCAACCAAAATGAAATTCGTCTTGTCTAAAACCCGCAAGACATACAGCTTAAATAATTGTACTTTCTAGTGGTTCTCTATCAAATTTGTTAAATTCTATTCCCTAGAGTCATAATTGACTACGCCCGCGTTGTCACCTGTTTTACAGCGCCATAAAAGTGTGATGAACAAGTCAATAATCAATCAGTAACGAGCCGATGATTAATCACATTATACTAATTAAATAGCCGACAAACAAATTAGGTGTCGGTGTGAGTATCGCACGTGTGGTGATCACACGTTTTCACTGACTGATCAAGCGGCACTGCACTTGTTATCCATGTGGTGTAAGGATTAAAAATTGTTTCCAGACGATACAATTAATAAAATGGTTTGGATATCCAAAAGGTAAATTAAATAAAAAATGTAGTAAACTGAAACAAAAATTTGAAAAAGCGTCCGGAGTTCGGAGCAGAAGGGTTCCGGATCCGAGAGGTACTTTTGTGATAAAGTCCCAGGACCACAAGTACACGTAGCTCTTATTTAACCAAAAACAGATGTCTTACCGGCGGAAATGATCTTTATTTGAACCAAAAACATTCCTAACTTTTTTTAAAACGATTGGTACATGTTGGAAATATAGCGCAGTATTTTTGTCAATGTTATTGCAAAAAATAAGAAAGGCTTTCTGGCACTTCTTTTTTGCAACGAAACGACTTGAATACGAAAGAAAGGCATATGTAAACATTGTTTTATAGATAACAGAACATGGTTCTATCCTTACCCTATCAGTAGATTTATTCTTTTTATATCAGTAAATTCAAAGTGATCCTGGGACTTTAAATAATGAATTGACAAATTCAGGACCGGAATTTTCGTTCGGTTTTAAAGGACAAAATCCAGATTAGAAGAATTCGCGGATTCGCAAGGCTCCACTGTATAGAATTTTATTTTGAAAAAATATTCTCATCCGAAGCAGCAAGGCCCAGAGTTTACATATTTGTTATATGACATTACATGATGGACCTTTTCCAAGTTTATTTAAATTATGACCATAAAGACTTCAAAATCTTCTTCAAAACCGAAAAGCAAAGTGCTTACACATTTTGCGTGTCACACTGTCTAATAATCCTCTGACAATCTTTTAATTCATGTCATTGATACCGCTCCAGCAGTGGGGGCGGGGTGTGTCACTGGTGTGTCAAGGTCACAGTGACCTCCAATAGCGTTTCCTTGGTGACACTCTACAGGTCACAATTTTCATTACACTTTCATCAAACTTTCTCAGAAGGTTGCCTGCACCATGTTCACGGTCGCTATTGTTTTGGGGTCAGTGGGTCAAAGGTTAAGGTCACAGTGACCTCCGTTAGATTTACCTTAATAACGCTCTACAGGTTACAAGTTTCATTCAACTTTCATCAAACTTACTCTGACGGTTGCCTGTAATATATAGATGATCTCTATTGCTTTTGAGGTCAGTTGATCAAAGGTCAAGGTCACAGTGACACGAACTTTGAAAAAAAATCCGCTCAGTGTCTCTATATGGCCCACAGTATTCAAACTTCATAGGATGATTGGTCTTACTGAGTATACGATACCTACTGTTTTTGGGGTCAGTGGGTCAAAGGTGACAGTGACCAGAACTTTGAAAATATTTTCCACTCAATATCTTGAGATCTACATCAACCTTAGTATTCAAACTTCATAGGATGATTGGTCTTACTGAGTGGATCATCCCTACTGTGTTTGGGGTCAGTGGGTCAAGGTCACAGTGACCTCCATTAGTTTTTTCTTGATAACGCTATACAGGTCACAATTTGACTTTCATGAAACTTGCTCAGAAAGTTGCATGCAACCTTTAAATGATCCCTATTGATTTTGGAGTCAATGTTACAGTGACCCGAACTTTGAAAATCATTTCACTGTTTGGTCTTACTGAGCAGATGATCTTTTGGGGTCAGTTGGTCAAGGTCAAGGTCACCGTTACCTCTGATTGCAAAAGATTTTCACAAAACTTACTCAGAACAGTCCAGTCAGTCCAGTGGAACGATACTGGCCCTTTTTTGGCCTCTTGTTTTTGAGGATACCATGTTTTAAATTACATAAGAGGACATAAGGAAAACATGGTTGTACTAAATGCTTTGGAAAAGTGTTGCTATTTTCAATCAAAGCTGCCCTTTCGGTGAATATTTCACTTTATAGTGACAGTTCTTGTTCCTTACAGTTGTAGTTGTAACTAGACTTCTGTATGGAATTACATTTGGTAGAGGGTCATAATTATGCGAAGTGTAATCAAATTCTATCATGTAGCCAGTGTTCATCAACTTTAGCCAAATTGATTAACTCATGCCATTTTGGTCAAGTTTGAAACATCTTTTTCAACGCTCTGGCCATCCATTTTTTCTTCCATTCCGGTAGTTTTATCAAAAAAATCAAAATGAGATCATGGAAAAAATCTATGTATGCATTCAGAATGAGATGATGAAAAAGATCTTTGTATGCATTCAAAATGAGATCATGGAAAAAATCTATGTATGCATTTAGAATGAGATGATGAAAAAGATCTTTGTATGCATTCAAAATGAGAAAATGGAAAAAGTCTATGTATGCATTCAAAAATAACTTTTCTAGGGACCGGCTCTTTGTGTTTTTAATGACGCCATTTTCACCGACAAGGACTGGGACGGGATACGTAGGATCTATAGCAGTGTAAAGGCAGAGGACCCACTCAAGGTTGGACGATTTGGGCTAGGATTCAAGTCTGTTTTTCATATCACAGGTATTTACATATCAGATATATTAACTTACTTACTGAATTTTCCGGGCGATTTTTCCGATCTCAAGCGTTCTGTGCTGTGATAATCACCTAAACCATTGGATTACAGGAAAGGGGTATGTTGGTTAGAAGATATGTTTCGCTGTTTAGGGGTTAAAATTTTTAAGTAGGCTATCCCTCACATCAGAAATATTGGCAAAGTTTGAGTAGCGCGTAATTAAAAAACAATTGTTTATGAAATCTTGAACCATACAGAAACATTTATTACAATGTGAAGTGGCGCATTTGAGGTTTTTTATCTTGACCGTAGTAAAGGCAGAGTTATGGCTCCTAATTCAGCGAACATTGGCATTTTCAGCTCGCGTGTGTGGCCAACAACTCAAGAACTTCTTTTACCCCGAAACCTGATTTTAACCGAGTGTCAAGTCTAACTCAAATGTATTATAGCTAGAATCAGGAAACATTGTAATACTGTTACTAGTAATCAGTATATGCAGACCTGTGGTTAGTTAGACATTGACCACAGAAATAGCAAAGTACTGGCCTTTGAATAGCTGAAATATGCATTTCATCTTGTGTGTCGTGTATCTCAAAGATTATTGCAGTACGAACTCTTATACATTAAAGCAATGCCGGTCAGCATGTGCAGTTGTGCACCGAGTGTTGTTTTCTTACCTTGATAATAGAAATCGCTGATTTATAGCCCTTGAAATAGCCAAAAATTAATATAATGTAACATAAAAACAATTCGGTTCATTATCATCAAATTTGCTTTTTATCTTCTCTCCCTCAGTCTGTCCCAGTTATGCTAAAGAGATTCTAATTCTTCAGTAAATATTTCTTCCTAAGCACACCTACATACGTTAGCACCAAAATCCTAAATATTACTGATTTTGTTTTAATGACACTGCTTAGCTATAAAATATACTGACACCAAAAAGAAACTGTGGACTTGTGTAATAATTATCTGACGTGCCGTTGTCACCTTCGGCCTGCCGGATCGTGGAAGATCTCTAACGCTTCCATTTTGACGGTAACGTTGTCGAAGGTTCATGATGGTATTTATGTGGCAGTTAAACTGCCTAGCGACGTCAGAGACGCTAACGCCGGATGCAAGTTGCAGAGGTACATGAATTCGTTCATTTTTTTGCATAGCCAGTAAAGATATCGCTCAGTGACAATCTGTACTTGTAAACATGTTGCACGGGTAGCACGTGGAAAAAGTTGCATAATAGCCTTCGGTCAGTTTGAAGGACATCAACGTGCTTAAATATTGGGTAAATAAGTGCAATATATGGAAGATTATTTTGTTACTCATGATAGTAAAACTAAGTAACGAAAAAGTTCCACTCAATATAAAAGTGCACAGTTTCTTTTTGGTGTCAGTATATATGGCACTTTAAGAGGCCTAGAATTAGAAATACAATCTAAAAATTGATTTGAAATGCTAGATTAAACATCAAACAAATTGAGTTTGTTTTTTTAAAACAACGAATTCCAGATTATCCTTGCGTGATAAGTGGAAATACTCTTCTGATGATTGATCCCCAACAGCCTTCTGACAGAGTAAATGCAATGGTCAACCTTTCTAGTATCGGAACACTTGAGACCTTTGCCCTAACTTCTGAATCATTCTGGGCAGCTTTCGACAACACATTCGGAATGAGTAGGGAATGTGTAAGGAACGGCTACTTTCCGGGAACACTCTTTTGGTTTCCGCTACGCCAAATATCGTCGGATCTTTCTGAAACCTTGTATAATGAATCAAAGGTTATGGGTTTGTTGGGAGGTTTTGAATCAGAAGCGTCCTATATGCTTCTTTTCTTGAAACATTTGGAAAGAATCACCGTCTGTACACGTGGAAACACAACCGAGGTTTCAGAGTTAATCAAAGTTGAGATAAAAGATGACACAGTTGTACAGAACAGGCGTAACTTCGAGAAAAAGGTTCAAGCAATAGACACATACTGCAATGGAGAAGATTTAAAAAATGAAATGCACATATCCATATCTACGACGACACGTGGTCAGAGCCAAAAACATGATTGGATGGTTGTGAACTACTTTGTCGGAGAAAGTGCAACGGCAGATTTCAGAAAATTAATCCAAGACAGGAGTTTTCATTACAGCCCATACGTTGGTGTTGCAGCACCACTGCTGAGATCTAACGATGCATTTGAAGGCCATATATTCTGTTTTCTTCCTTTGCCAAAGGAGGGATCGAGATTGACTGGACTTCCGGTGCATGTGAATGGATACTTTGCGCTCAGCCAAAATCGCCATCATCTGAAATGGGAAACAGATGAGCAAAAAGGAAGACAAATTGATGACAAGGCTATTCTCTGGAACAAATATTTAATAGCAGAAGCGATTCCAAAGGCATATGAAAAGCTAATACATTCTTTTATTGCAAGATCAGTTTCAAATGGAAACACACCCGAAATGGTAGCACCTGTTTATTCATGCCTACCGATCTCCTCAAATGTGAAGAATACATGGTCAGCTCTGGAAATTGAGCTGTATGCAAGATTGTTGACGAGCCCCTTACTCTTCAGTAAACACAAAAACAAATGGATGCTGTTGACTGATTCTTGCTTTGCAACATTCTGCAACATTCAGCAAGACGACATTCATGTTAAAGATGCTGTTAAAAGCTGTTTAAATGAAATAGGGAAGAATTACGTCGGCATTCCATCAGAACTGTTTCATACATTAAAACGGCATTACTCACAGATTCAAGATCTTACACCACAACTGCTTTTTGCCTACCTTCTCAAAAATCCAGCCTACAGAAATATGTCACATGATTGCAAGCTGGATCTCTTGACATACATAATTTCAGACGGGGTCTATGAGAAATTAAGTGGTCTAGAATTACTTCCGCTGTATTCTGGAGGATGGGCTAACTTTGACAAGTTTGGAGAAGATATCTACTTTTGTTCTGAAGACGTCATGAAAATCCTTCCTAGTCAAGAGCATAGATTGTTGCTAGATGTCTCATCTCTCGGAGTACCTTTAGTGAACCATTTCAGGCAGCTGTGCAGATATGGTAAGTCTTTTCCATTAAAAGGCAAAATACAATGGTTATGGGCGACCTTTCAGTATTACTTTTCTTTCGTCCTCTCTGTTGGACCGTCCATCCGTCCGTCCGTCTGTAGGTTCGTCCATGTGCACTTTACGCAAAGATATTGCTCGGTAGAACACTGTATCACTCTGCATATATCCCGGTCATTTTAGAAGGTAATCCATTGGAACTTTACATTAACAGGTGCCAGTGAACCCTAAAAGTCGAGAAGCGGAGCGCGCTGTCCTACTGACAGCTCTTGTTTATGCCCCCGCCATTCAAAGAATGGCAGCTGGGCACAAAGTGTTACCCCTGTGGGTCCGTTCGTCGGTGCATTTTTTTTCCGATCAGTAGCTTTTGAAAGATTGCCACGGTTTGATTTAGATTTAGGCAGTGGCTAGAGTTACGGTACTGTAACTCTAGCCTCCGAGTCTAGAGTTACGGAAGTTCCGTATCTCTAGCAAAACCCTATGAGGAAAGGCTAGAGTTACGGAAAGTTAATAAAATAATCCATGTTGCTATAATATATGTCCGATAATGTAACATAAACTGTATCAGTTTACCTGTAATCGCAAATAAACTGATCTGTCGTTAATACGACAACTTCGAAGGCGCCATTTTGGGTTAGACTTAAAATATTGCTAATATATTACGGAAATATCGTTGTTATCTTCATATTTTAATTGAGCGTTCAGTTGTCGAACTTTGAACAATTGCAATCATCAAAGTTTTTCCAATGTATGATGTCTTATCAGCAACTGCATTTTATTACCTCCCTTTCTTATATTCGGGATTGAAATGTCGCAAAATAATATACCATGGCAATTAAAAAAAATTAAAGATGTATTCATACTTCCGTAACTCTAGACTCGGAGGCTAGAGTTACGGTACCGTAACTCTAGCCACTGCCTTAGATTTAACATGTAGGTTAATGATCACAAAACACAGGTCAAGTTATTTTGGTAACAGTTTTTAATTGTTACAGGAGTTACGGCCCCTTTTCGACTTAAATTTTAGGAAAATGGTGGTTTCCGATCCATAACTTGTGAAAGCTTGCATGAATTTAATTCAGATTTTATATGTATACTCAGCAAAACTAGAAACGTCCCTGTTTTAATTTTTCACTGTTTTCGATATGCCACGGCTTTCCGAAAACGAGCGAAATCAGGCAATTGGGATGCTTGCGGGTGGGATGTCCGCCAGGGTAGTCGCGCGTCGGTTCGGGTGCTGTCGGAAGACGATTGATCGTCTTGCAGCCCGGTACCAGCAGACTGGGGCTGTTCACGACCGGCAGCGACCTGGTAGGCCTCGTGTAACGACGGCTAGAGCCGATCGTTTCATTACGTTGACGCACTTACGTCAACGTCAATTGGCAGCCACAGTCACTGCTAGGCAATACGGTGTCTCAGGGCAGACCATTCGCAACCGGTTGCGTCGTAACGCCCAACCAATCAGGGCACGCCGCCCGTACACTGGTGAGATAATGACCCAACGTCACCGTGCTGCCAGGCTGTTATGGGCGCGACGTCATCTGAACTGGAGAAGGGCTGACTGGAACCGAGTTTTGTTCACCGATGAATCTCGGTTCACAGTTAGTCATGCTGACGGAAGATTACGGGTATACAGGCGTAAAAATGAAAGATTCGCCGATTGTTGCATTGTTGAGAAGAACTGGTTTGGGGGAGGGAGCGTAATGGTCTGGGGTGGGATCATGGGAAACCGGAAGACAGATTTGGTTGTTGTACAGGGCAACATTAATTCACAGCGTTACGTTGCAGACGTGCTAAATGCATATGCCTTACCATTTATTCGTCAGCATGGTCCTGGTGTAACATTGATGCAGGACAATGCCCGCCCTCATGTAGCCAGGGTCACCACTCAATTCTTGCAGCAAAACAATGTCAACGTCATGCCATGGCCCGCGGTTTCCCCGGATCTCAACCCCATTGAGCACATATGGGATCAGCTGGGCCGCAAAGCACGAGCTACAACAGGAATGGAGTAATTTGCCCAACGCACAGGTATTGCGTTACGTTACGTCGATGCGGCGTAGGATCATTGCATGCATTCATGCAAATGGTGGCCACACTCGGTACTAACGAGATTTACTGGATGTGCCACATTTCTTATTGAAATTCCATCTCTAAACATTCAATAACACCTTTCTGAGTTTTTGTGATTTTTGATTTTGACCCCTACCTCTCTTGACCGGTTATCTCTCGAAAAGTTAACAAGATAGCCAGATGCAATTAATTGGTTTTGATACAGAAATGAATGAACTTGTTTTTCTGTTTTGATTAATAAAAGTAACCCTTTTGGTTTTCGATAAATCATTCCTGAAATATTGAGGGACGTTTCTATTTTTGCTGAGTATAGGTTTAGGAACAAAAATACAAGTCAGATTAAATTTAGGTTACAATCCAGTATTTACAATTACAGAAATGATGACCCCTTTTCAACTTAAATTTTTGTGAATGTGTGGTTTCCGATTATTATCTCATGAAACGTAGGATTATCATTCTGCTAATGTTTCTTTTTCTGGTCATTGAACAGTTTAAATACAATTTTGATTTAAGACCAAATTATATGCGCACAAGATAAATAACAGTATGCACCTTTGCAACCATAATTAAGAGACTGTATGCTAAAGATAAATATTTGTCATTGACGAAATCCTATTACAAGCAAAGTACACACTTCTGTGTCTAAAAGCTCATAGCGGGAGCATCCGTTTCCTATGGACATATTTCTGGTCATTGTCTACATCATATTTGATCACTTTTTGCAGCCCAAATAAGACGAAGATTAAATAACATTAGGGAAAGTGCGTTATGCAAAAACCATACCCCTGGTTGTAATAATTATCACCTTTTTATACGCCCGAAGGGACGTATTATGGGAACACCCGTGGCGGACGGGCGGCGTCAGAAAATGTTGTCCGCTCTCTAAGTCAACCTGTTTTCATCCGATCTTCACCAAACTTGCTGAGAATGTTTGTTGGTATAATTTCTAGGCCAAGTTCAATAACCAGCCAAATCGACTGAGGCATTTTTGGATTATGGCCCTTGAATTATGCAAAATTGGCAAATTAGCCTTGTCCGCTCTCTATGTCAAACAGTTTTTATCCTTCCTTAGCCTTCTCAGTTCTATAGTTCAAACAGGCTTTACAAAACCTATTAAATGCCGGATACTGAGTTATTCCTCACTGACCGGCTTATTTTGTGACAGTTTGGCACTCTTGTTTTAAACTGACTTTATTGCGAAATAGTTTGAACTTAACTATGTTATCCACCAATTTTAATGCCGTTTTGAAAGAACCTATTTATTTCACAGTTTGCCTTTCTAAAACATGTTTTCCAGGGACACGTGTGTTCTATGGAACGTTCTCGTGTAATTTTAGCATACTGGATGATACAGATCGATGACAAAATGTTGTCAAATCACAGTAAATATATGACATCCCCTTCTTTTGACGTTATCTCTTTTTGCATTGTATAGTTCTGTAACCCCACTTTATTGTTTTCATATAGAATATAGAAAGGAGTATGTTCAAGTCATGACTCGTTTGAAGTGAAGGTGATGAACAGAAACTGGGCGCTCAAGAATTAAAACAGATTTTTACGAGTAGTTCTTTTCCTTAAGAATTAGTTACGAATCCTGGCTTGCAACAACTACATTTTGTTTAAAAATGTCTTGCAAAGAAACTCCTTTACCTTCAAAAAGTATTGTTCATGTAAAACATACTGTATTAAAATGTGTTTAAATATTTCAGGTTTAACTAAAGTGAAAGAAATGACAACTTCAGCACTTACTGATCTGCTAGACAGTACAATAAAATGTCAATTAGGATCATCAGCCAAACCGCGTCTGACTCTGTCTACAAATTTATCTGTTCAGTGGCTACAAAATGTGTGGCGATATATTGCTACCAATGGAGACATTTCAAACTTCACCAAGCTTAAGATCGTCCCAGTTTTGAAGAGCGGGACGTGGACAGATCCTCAGATTATTGATCTTGTTACGTTGTCTGACATATTGCTTGTTAGGTTAAGAAATGAAGATTATTTTCCTGATGGAGTCTGCAAATGCTTTGAAACTATGGGCGTAACAGTATTAGAAGGATTGCCTGAGTGGATTCCAGAGAATCTCATATCGCAGTATTGTTTTTGGCCTACAAGCAAAAGCGCAATAGCTCTTCTTTCCAGAATTAGTTCAACCGTAAACGTTACACATACTATAAAATCATTCAATCAGAATTGTTCGTGGAATAGCAAAGTGGCAATGAGGACATTGCTGGAGAAGAGTCAGTTCGAAATGACAGAGAAAGCACGCCGTCTAATACGAAAGCTACAAATATTTCGTGCGTTTAACTACATCAACGAAGGCGGATATGACGCCTCAGTATCTGACGTTCCTCGTATCATTAGTGATTCTGGTGATTTTCCGGGAACAGTGAAACTACCTTTTACTTGCATAAGAGCGGGAAGTAACTCATTCACCACAAAACTAGGCGCGAGAAAGCTAAGCGCTATCGAAATAGCCACTGAAACGCTAAAGAGCTTTGAGAGTGAAAAAAATCAGAAAGACGATGAGTTAAGTATCTTCATGAAATACTTCGTAAGGAGCTTCTACTTATTTAAAAATAATGACACAGTCCTGTATCATGCTCGGAATTTACATTTCCTCAGAACTGGACCTAACTCCCGCAAATACAAGGCAGAGGAGTTGTTCGACCCATCCAATGAATTGTTGCTTGATTTACTTCACGGAGAATCATTACTTCCGGAATCCAATACATGGAACAGAGAAGAGGACATTATTGTACTGCGATGCATAGGATTGAAAGAGATGAAAGACATAGACTCTCACGTAGTGTTGCAAATAGCTGGGACTTTAGATAAATGGACTAGAGTAGAACGACAAGATGATATTCTTGAACGAAAGGCAAGGGCGTTTATGCAGTTATTGCATTATAGACCTTTGCTCCTGGATGACATATGTAAAAATTGCAAACGATTAGCTGATTGTATAAAGTCCTTATCATGCCTTCCAGTCCAAAATAAGGTGTCTTCGTATCCGGCGTGTTTGAAATGGTATTCCCACAGTACCGTACTTTGCAAACCATCGGATGCAAAAGATTCCGGTTTGTATGCCATTATAGGGTCAGTAATGCCAACGGTTGCTTGTAAGTCAGAACATTTGATCAACGTTTTCCAGTGGAGAAACCCTCCGGCGCTTTTGTATCTCTTTAAACAGCTTACCATGATCAAGAATTGTTATTCAACACTAAACAAATCGGAGCTAATGCCTGTCATTAAGTCTATTTATGAACACCTAAGTGAACGGGAAAATGCAATACTGCATCAGAGAAGTGAACTCACCACTGAGCAAGTAATATGGACTGGTGAAGGTTTCGTAACTGCTGACAAGATGATTACGTACACAAAAGAAGACAATCTTGACTTACGTCCTCACTTTTTTAGTTTACCTGAAGAATACAGTCATATTCGTACTTTGTTTATCACACTTGGGTGTCTTCGACAGCAGGACGTTCACATCTTACAAACTGCACTGCATGATATTAGTGTTCTACATGGTAAGCTTCAAAGTGAACAAAGTGTTAAGCGGGACAGACGTATTGTCTGTGACATTATAGATAGAATAGCAGGAATGATTCAGGACGGGCATTTCTCAATGGAAGATTTAGATGTATTGATAATGGTGCAACACAATGATCCAAACAAACTAGTATTGCGCCCAGTTGCAGAATGTACATATGATGATGACCCGGCTTGTTTTTATGAAGAGCACGGCGTCTATCTAGTCCACGAAATGATATCAATTGAAGTCGCTGAAACTGTTGGTGTTAAATCAATAACAAGAAAAGCAGCATTAGACGCAGAAGAATTAGGCGTCGAAGAATGGGGACAAAAGGAACATTTAACAATGCGACTATCTGCCCTATTAAGAGATGGATATACGGACGGACTTTCTGTTCCAAAGGAGTTTATACAGAATGCAGATGATGCTGGTGCAACGACAGTGAAATTTCTCTATGACGAAAGGCAAAACTTGCAGATGAGGGAACGCGTCCTTAGCAAAGGCATGAAGGCTTTTCAGGGTCCTGCACTGTGGATATTCAACGACGCCAAATTTTCAGATGAAGATTTAAGGAATATCACAAAGCTGAATGCAGCTACGAAGCAAAGGGACGTAAATAAGATAGGAAACTTCGGGCTAGGATTTTGTTCTGCATATAATCTAACGGACATGCCGAGTTTTGTAACGGGTTCAAGTGTAGTGTTTTTTGACCCTCACGAGAAACATCTTGGAAGTGTCCTTCGTGGCAGGGGAACTGGACTGAAGTACAGACTCCCAAATAAGAATTTAGTGTCTAGACATATCGATCAATTCAAACCCTACGACGGTGTTTTTGGATGCAATATAACTGACAACGAATTTTCCGAGTACAATGGCACGTTATTTAGACTTCCACTCCGCACAGAGCGCCAGTCAAAAGAGAGCATGATCTACCAAGCTTCATACACACATGAAGAAATGATTGAACTTCTTCGGATGTTTATTAAAACCGCTGGAAATATGCTTATCTTTTCACAAAACGTAAATTCCATTGAAATACATCACCTAAAAGAAAAATCAACACTAGCATCAGAAGCAGAACTTTTATTCCATTTACATAAAGAGAAACTTAGATGGGAAAATAAAATGTTCACACCAGCCACAAAATCTGTACTTAGTAGAATGCCTGATTTACTGCAGAGAAATGCAGACTTCCATGAAATCCATAAAATAATTATCAGTCAGATCATAAAGTCAACTTGTAAAAAACTAATCGATTTCCTCGAGGATGTGGCTGAAACATCAAAAACAGTCTGGTTGATTTCATGGGCGAAAGGAAGTACAAACCCGCTGACAGTGAAAACATGCATGTCATTGGAGGGTGCAGTGCCCCTTTCTGCTATCGCTGTTCCGTGTTCAAGCGTTTTGACTATGACTCCGATTTGTTTGAAAAACGTGCCTGGCTTTTATCGGGATGGACACCTATTTTCTTTTCTTCCTCTACCTTTACCCACGACAACGGGACTACAGATTCATATCAATGGGTATTTTGCAGTAACATCTGATAGACGCCAACTTGTTTCTGTAACAGATGATGACAAGGAGAACAGTAGGAATGCATGGAATGTCGCTTTACTGAAAGATGCGTCGGTACTATCTTTTGTTTATTTGTTAGACACACTTACAGAAAAAGAAATGAATGTTGAACCAGATTATAAGTATTATGACATTTGGCCAACAACCTGCTCTAGCGAGGTTCTTTCCTTCAAAAATGCATTTTACAGGCATATTATTGTTACTGAGACCAAATTGTTTCGTGGCAGTCAGTCATGGGTCACTTTCAGCAACGTTATGATCTTAGATCCCAGTATTCGGGAAAAGACATGCTGGCAAGTGGCTTTTGAATTTATATCATACTTCGCACCAAAACAAGGCAAAACATTGATTGAAATGCCAGATTTTATCCTAGAAAATATTAAAGAAAATAACACTGATAAGTCAGATTATATTCAGACAGCTGTCATTACTGAAAGAGAATTGTTCCTGTTATTTCTACGAAATATTCAAGATACGTTTTGGGAAAACCGCTTAGATGACCGGAATGTGTTAATTGTGGCGGCAATTGAAGCAGCAGACGAAGAAGTTCGAAAAGAAATGAGAGCAGTTAAGTTCATACCGACAGAACCTCTACAAAATCTGTATAGACCGGAAGAATTAATACATCCGTGTTCTTTAATTTCCTCTCTTTTTTCTGTAGACGACGAAAGATTTCCATTAGATGCAAAAGAGTTCCGCAGTCGAACAGTTCTTGAGAAACTGTTAGAACTCGGAATGAATGATAAAGCACTACCAAAACATCTTCTCAAAGATAGATGCGAGTCCATATCATGCCTTGCTAGGACTTGCTGCGATTGTGCTCGTCAAAGATGTGTCTGTTTAATTGAGTACATATGTACCAATGATGTTTTATCACAGCTGGAAACCGATAAGGAAGCTTCAGGTATCATTTCAAACTTATATATGTTTCCTATTTTGGTTAAACCAAAGACATGGAAATTTTCTTGGTGTGCAGATGCTAAAGAGAATAACTTCTTATGTTTTGATTACTTGAAACATTGCAAAGTTCATATGTCATCTTCAGATATTTTGATACTCGGGCGTTCAAAGGACCTGTTTAGAGAAGAGGTATGTGATTATGTTGGAGGTGTGAGATGCATAATAGACGAGAGTATCTTTCATTCCGTGAAGACCAATCAAAAAGATATTCAGCGAGTGTTTCAACTAATACAGGTTAAAACCTTAAGCGACATACCATTGCAGACATTAGTCGATCAGATATCTTTTCTTTCGCGTGAATATCTTGATAAGTCAAGTCAGTTTGAAGAACTCAGAAAAGTACATGGAAAGATTTTAGCAAGAATTGAAATGATTATAAAGCATGGAACCGAGCCTCAGACCTATTCGGATTGTATCAACCAGTTACATGATGCGCGTGTAGTACTGATCGGAAATGACCTTGTCAAAGCGGAACAAGTGGCATTCTGTGTGAAAGAGGAATATAAACCAATTCTATACAAACTACCCGACACTGACAAGTTGCAATTAGGAAACGTATACAAATCTTTAGGAGTAAAGGAATATTTTGATATTCCATGCATAGTTAGAACGATATCTGCGTTGATTCAAAATTGGCAGACTGACAAAACTTCTGTAGAACGCATGACTTTATTGTTAGTCAATTTGAAGGATATCATGGAAAAGACAGGTACTAAATATGAAGATCTACACGAATACCATGACAATATTCGTGCTCCAGATACTTACTGTCGATTGTGGCCAACTCACGAACTTGCACTAGAAAATTTTGATTTCTATTCAAGCATTGAGATGAAAATATTGCATAAAGACATACCTCCGTCCCTCGGTGAAACTTTAGGAGCCAAATCTAAAGAATTAAAATGTTTTGAAAGCATATCTATCGGTGTCTCGTTTGGTCAGCATGAAAAGCTAGTCAGCCGAATTCAATGCCTTTTAAAAGCATACCCCTGTGACGCAAGTATAATGAAGGAGTTACTTCAAAATGCAGACGATGCTGGCGCAACAGATATTCATTTCGTAAAAGATTTTCGCACACACCCGACTCAAACACTCTTCAGACAATCGTGCGAACCGCTGCAAGGGCCATCTTTATGTGTTTACAATAACAGTTACTTTACAAAACAAGATTTAGAAGGAATACATAATTTGGGCCAAGGAAGTAAATCCGACGATCCCAATAAAACCGGACAATATGGAGTTGGTTTTAATGCAGTGTATCATTTAACTGATGTTCCAGCATTCATAACCAAAGGACCGGTTGCTACTGATAGCTATTTGATCATTCTTGATCCTCTCTGTAAGCATGTTCCAAAAGCAACTTTTCTCCAACCGGGCCAATTGTGCAGCCTTGTTGATGTACGAAACAATTTTCCTGACCATTTACTTGGTTTTTCAGAAGAAAAGCTGATAACGGAAGAGGTTGGTACAGTATTTCGATTTCCGCTTAGACGCGAACATTCTGAAATTGGAAATGAGATTATTGACACAAATAGAATAAATACTATCCTTGATAGCTTCAAGAAAGAGATGAATGATGCTGTAATATTTTTGAGAAATATTAAATGCATAAAAATATCAAATGTCACCTCTGGTGATTTGATTGAAGAATATTGTGTAAATTTGCAGCTAACGAAAGCTTCTTTAGACAAAAGGAAATGGTTCAACGACAGAGTCATGGATATAACCAAGAGGAACAATGAGGCTAAGGAAAGAAATTTAGAGGTAGGTTTTCATAATGCGATATATCCAGTAAAGGTAACTGATAGCACTGGACGTTGCAGGGACTGGCTGATTGTGCAAAAGTTCGGATTTGAAGGCATTGCAAGCAAGGTGAGTGAACTAAAACAAAGAACAAAAGACGGTTATTTGGGGCTCTTGCCCTTGGGAGGTGTTGCAATACCTGTAAGTGACAATTTACCTACAGTCGGTAAAAACGAAAATGTAAAGCCTACTTCATTTCAGACACCTACGACTAGCTCAGTTGGTGATAATATTGTCAATGATATCTCCTATTTAAATTGCCAAAAGCAATCCCCTACCGTGGACAAAACGAACCAAACTGTCGGAAAGGTATTCTGCTTCTTGCCTTTGCCTGTACACACCGGACTGCCAGTACATATTAATGGTCACTTTGCACTTGATCACGAATCAAGGAGAGAACTATGGAAGGATGGATATAGAATGGATTGGAATACTTTTATATTAGAGTCTGTCATCATTCCATCATGGATAGCTGGACTGATATTTATACAAAGTAGCGTGCGGACTGATATTGAAAAGGCTAACGCTTGGTTTAAAGTAAATGAATCATTAAGACTGTATCACAGATGTTTTCCACTACATTGTCATGTGACTTCTGAAATCTGGCAAAATGTTGTGACTCAATTCTATACTCAGATATATGACCAAAGCATTGCATTGTTTCCCTATGTCCGCGACAGGAAACTTGATACAACTCGAAGTAACGATATACCCGTAAATGTTAGAGATAGATTTTCTGTGAAATGGACTTACGTTACCTCAGCCACCAGTCCGAAACTCAGTGGAGTTTTCAATAATTTATTCATTCAGTTGAAAGAAAATAGTCTAAAGGTCAGACAGGAGACTTCTCGTTTGATTGGAATTCTCTTGAAATCCTTTAGCATGGAATTATTGGAAACTCCCAACACAATTGTGAATGAACTGAACAAGGCTGGAATAAAAGATGTTCCAATATCTAGTCCAGGTTTGTTGACATCTTTCATAAAAAATGTTTACTGTGACATTGGACCTATCGGCGTTGACATTTCAGAATCTAAATTTGTCACGGCAGCCAATCTGTATTCCTTTGTTAGTTTTCTCACACTTGACAAAGATTATGCGGAACACATTGATAGCCTTCCAGTATTGATGACAAGAGACAGTATTTTGAGAACATTTTCCAAAGAGATACCAGTTTTCAGTTCACGCTTTTCCAAGCTTCTCCAAGAATCCAAGTCTCAGTTTATTGATGAGAGGTTGTTGTCGATACTGTCTGAGGAAAAACTGATTGAATCAGGAGTGTGTAAAAGATTCCGTCTTAAAGATTTTGTGGGAATGCTACCATACTCTATGCCTGAAGATGTGTTTGCGACTGGTTCAGAAATTGACGTGAGCAAAAATGGGGAAGAACTTCCGATTTTAATATCAAAGAAGTGGTTATGTTTGTTCTATGATTTCCTGGCTGAAGAATCAAACACACTCACAACAATAAACACAAAGTTAACTCTGCCAGAACGAAACAGTCGTCTGAGAACTATTAAGAAATTTGACCACAAGAAATTTCAGTCAAATATCGAACAGTTAAAGGAATGGTCTTTCTTGCCTTGTGTCAGGAATGGAACAGACCACTGCCTTATTCCTTTACGTGAGACAATACATTTGTTATATCTTTCGTATTCACAGAAAAGGAATTTACTTGGAAAAGCCTTAAAAAAGTTGTGTCTCCCGACACTTCACATTGAAGTTTTTTCAACGTGTTTAAAAGGGGATCTTGTAAAGTCGGCCATAAAAATGTGTGTCGCCTCGTTAGATTCCCCCATCAATGTTCTGAAATGTTTGCAGAGTCACAAAAGCCATATAATGCAGTGTACATCAATAACAGTAACTGAAGCAACAGAAATAATGGCTTATTTCGGGCGAAACCTGCCGATACTGTCCGAAAATACCGATGAGCAGGTTATTATTCAATACCTTCGACAGTTACCTCTGTTTATAACACTTCAAGGTACCTTGACAAGCATAGATAATAGTCAAGAAGTCATTGTCATTCCAAAGGGAATGCCTTGTCTCGGAATACAGGAATGGGGAAATAGATGCGGAATGATACTTTTACAAGAAAAGGAGTCTGTAGAATGTGTGTACAAGTTTCTTAGACTGAAAACGGAAGATATATATTATGTATATGGGGAAAAGATACTCGCGCATTTCTATAACATGCCACAAGAACATTGGGGAGAACATATTGCCTTCCTGAGAGATAAACTGAGACAGCAAACAGATGCGCCTGCAAATGACAAAATCATTCAGAAACTAGCAGAAATCCCATTTATAAAAGTAAATGGGAAGCCGAAAAAAGCTAGTCAATTATTTGATCCAGAAAATGAATTGTTCAGGTCTTTGAAGGACAAGTCGGACTTTCCACCGCAGTATTTCTTGTGTGACGAATGGCGACATCTTTTGGAAAAGCTTGGATTGATCTGTGATGTTAATGATAATATGTTAGTTCAGTTTGCCCGCCAAATAGAAGATGAAGGGAAAAACCATGTGACTTGTGAATTATTAAAAAAGTCAGAGCTTATTCTAGCCCGGTTTCTGAAGGACCAAGGAAAACAATGGCATGCACAGACACTTGAGCGAATAAGGACAGTAAAATTTATCGGACCGTTTATTGTTAACAAGCAAAACTTAGAAACATTGCCTCAGTATGCTGAAAGCAACTCATTTGTATGTTTTCAAGAAGCCACACCTAGTTCAAATTGCAGCTTATGCTGGACAAGCGTTAATATAATTCCCGACGCCATATGTCAGCAAATGGATCGAAAAGTTGTAAATGAGCTTGGAATTTACACATTACCACCCGTAGACAAAGTTTTACTTCACTTTCAAAATGTTTGCGATTCGTTGAAATCAGAAATAAAATCAGTAAGTGAAGAATTCGTTCAAAAACAGATGACTCTTTTTTATGAATTCTTCAGAAAACACATACCCATGGAAGCCGAAATACGGAAAAGGCTTCAGTATACTCCTTTCATTCATGTTCCGGACAGCAAGGAGCTTGTTCTTGCAAATGAAATAGTAATTGACATAGATGTATCCTCTCAAATTCCACCATACTTGTTTAAAGCTCCAACATACTATGGTAAATACCATGATTTATTTGAGATGATCGGGAGCAAAAATAAGGTTATATTCAGTCATTATGCGCAAATCCTGAAAAGAATAAAAGACAAATGTAAAGATTCAAAAATGAGTCCTACCGAAAGAGGCATTGCTAGAAGAGCAATAAAACTTCTTCTTTGCCATAAAATGGCAACAGACGAAAGCATAAACGAAGTGCGATACGTTTATCTCCCTAACCAAGACGTGTTTTTGTTTAGGTCAGACGAACTGGTTGTATCAAATAGTTGTTGGTTTGAGAGCAGAATAAGCGGGAATAAACAAATTAATTTCTTTGCCGGTTTACCATTTTTGGATTTGCCAGACGGGGAGATCATAGATTTAGAAAAGGTGTTTGCGAAATGGCCCATACAACTGAGGCCAAAAATGTTAACAAATATTGTAGAAGAAGTCCTGTGTATAGGTGAAGACGCTGATAAACAAGGTTTACACAGTAGAAAAGCATTGGTAATCGAGAATTTTTTACACTGTGAAGAATTAGTTGCAGCCCTTGGTGGTATAATGAAGCATCAGTTCTCAAGGCAATATAATGAGTCTGAATTTAATGAAAAAAGCTTCGAATCCAGAATCGTTGAGAGCCTGAAACGTATTTCTGTTGAGGAAATGCCCTCAGTAAAAACTGTTTTGAAATACAACGGCCGCAAAATCAGTGGGTCTGAGGAGACAATACCCTACCATATCAAAAAGATTAAAGACAGTGAGTCAAGGTGAATGATTTTCTATTTCAGTGATGTGAATGAGACAGATGAGATAGACATTCCGCCAATTTTAAGCGGCTTGATTGCTTTAATAAGGTCATGCGCCAGCGACCTCGATACAGATTCAATTATGCACGTTACGTCACTGTTACAATTCATTCACTCGCCAGAAAGATTGTCTGAAGTACTAGTTCGTCTTCGAATAACACCTTATAAATCTATCCATACATCTAACAGAGAATATTTCCCGGAACCTGGAACATATGTAGAGCCTATGTTTATTCCATTTTTAGAACAAGGAATCTTTCCTTTTGAAAAGTATGAATATGACCACGTAGCTATGGAGATTGAAGATTATATAGTTGACATGAGTGATGAAAATGAAAACATACCTGTTTATAGATATGTACAGATATTAGAAGAATGCAAATTTGTAGAGTTGTCTGGAGACATAGGCCGGATTTATATTGTAAGAACTGGAAATCCGAATGTGTACTCCGAGCAAGTACCTATATTTCGTTTGTTTAGGTTTGTACGTAGAGAGGACGACCCTGGAAGAGATTTAATGAAATACGATGTCGAACGAATAAACTGGAAACCATTTGATGAACAGTGTTGCCGCATTAGAAACGACCTAATAGATGCTTGGAAATTACCTGCGAAGGATCGCAAACGAGTCGTTCCACGTCTGCTTTTGAAATGGCATCCTGATAAAAACAGAGGAGACGAAGCCTACTGCGAAAAGTTGTTTCGGTACATCAAAATAATAATAAGTCGTCTTGAAAATGGAGAAATAGTCACTGAAAATATAAATGATGAAATGAGAAGAGGACCATCTGAATTTTCCTCGACCTCATCTAGTAATTTCGACAACGTTTGCAGAAAAGCAAAAACATATGCGCGCTCTTATTACGAAAATTACGATGATTACAGCAGGACTGAAAGAACGGGTCGTTATTCGCATAATTCGGCTACAGAAACATCAAGGTCAGATTCATCGGAAGCCACAAGGTGGATGCGGCAGTCAAAGAATGACTTCAAGGCTGCAATGGCGATGTTACTTGTTGCGGATGATGTCGAAGGCTTTAATTGGATATGTTATTTATGCCACCAAGTGAGTTTATTTTTATTCTGAATTTGTGTAACAATGGGTCTCATAATAAGTACAAGTATACCAGTGTACAATTTAATACTTTGATTGTTTTACACCTAAATGTTTTTATGTAAAAAGTTACTGAAACATCATGATATATTTAGCTAAATATGATATTTCTGTATGGTTGCATATAATTTGAATACGCTATACATCTATATATTAGTAATTTTTGTGTACATTCCTAACCATGTACTAGTAAACTAACTATTTATTTATTTGGGTTGAATGAGCGTGGAAAATAGGGATGGAATGATATTATTGTTAAATTTACAGGCTAGTGAAAAGGCTTTAAAATCGGCGAACTATTCCAGAGATGCAAACAATGTCCCAAGAGGAAGTCAAAGTCACTGTCTAACTTCTTTAACATCTGATTCAGCCATGCTTGAACAGGTATGAAAAGACAGCACTGGAATCTTATTACACAACTGTTTACACAGTCAGTTAAAGCTGTGTCAACGAATGCGTGTCTAGTCAAATTTTATGGTTCATGGTTTTTTTTATTTCAAGGGACTTTATTTAAACTTTACACAAAGACAGAGGACATTTAGAGAAAGTGTAGGGTATAAGGACCTTAAATCTAGCATGTCCTATTTTTTAATTATCTCCCTTTATTGAATTTTTTGTCCGGGCTATAACTCCTTAAGTACTTAACCGAATTTATTCAAATTGCATACACTTACAGAGGACATTAAGACGCAGAACCATAACCGTACCTTATTATATTTATGAGTAATTTCCCCTTATTGATTTTTCATATAACACTATTGTCCGGAGCATAGCTATGAAAGTATTCAAGGGACTTTGTTTAAACTTTACACACAAACAGAGGACATTTAGCTGAAGTGCAGTGTACAAGGACCTTAACTTTAGCTTGTCCTTTTTTGAGTAATCATCCTTTATTGAATTTTCTTGTCAGGACCATCAATCCTTAACTACGAAACAAAATTCATTCAAGTTGCATACACTTACAAAGGAAATTAAGCTGCAGTGCAGTGTCTAATAACCATAACTGTACCTTATTTGTTTTTTAGTTATCGCGCCTTTTCATATTACTCTTTTGTCCGGAACATAACTCCGAAAATATTCAAGGGAATTTGTTTAAACTTTACACACAGAAAACATTGAGAGAAAGTGCACTGAACAAGGACCTTAACTCTAGCTTGTCTTATTTTTGAATTATCTCCCTTTATTACTGTTTCTTGTCAGGACCACAACTTCTTAAATACAGAACTGAGTTTATTCAAATTGCATACAGTCATAGAGGACATTTAGATTCAGTGCAGTGTCTAAGAACCATAACTCAAACTAACCCTGGTTTTGAGTTATCTCCTTTTATTGATTTTTCGCATTAAACGTTTGCGCAAAGCATACAATTTCAGATTTTTAAGGTATGAAGTGTGACATCAGCATAGAGAAAGTGCAGGTGAATAGCCATCAACACGTTAAAATTACTAATCTTTAATTAAATTAGAACCTATACCATATTCATTCCTGTTACCACAAATTTCTTGGTCATAGAAAGAGCACTCGACGGGGGAATATCTATGTCTAACATGGCTCTTGTTTGCATGAAATCGTTCAGATGGTAAAGTTCCATATAAGGCTAGAGCTACATAAAATAACAATTGCCAAATTCGTTCACTTGAAAACTGTTTTCAATTTGTGATCTCTTACTTCCTACACCTGTCTAATCAAACACATAAGTTTAGATTGTGTTTCTTTTGCCAGTCAGCTTTCATTTCTTTTTAAAATTCCCTGTTAGAACCTGTATGATTCGTCGTTTTGTCTATTTACATTAGATCAATGAAATTGTATAATCGTTTGAACTCGAAGTTAAAGTCATTGGAACGTACACTCACTTAATGGAAGAAATATTTTTAGCAAAGAATAATTGCAACAATACTGGTTATTAGAGATGGTAAATAATACAGGTATTAATCACATGGCAGCTTATATTCAGTTTCTTTCTATTCCGGGTATCTAGCCAATACCATATTTTCATGTCCAAACTATGAGGGAAGGGGGAGGTTAAGGAGTTTCCCTTGCGTCCCGTCACGTACGACTCATTTGTCAATAATTTAATTATTCTTAGGCATAGGAAAGTAAGAAGAATGGACCGTAGATGATCCATATTGGTTTTGAAGTGACTTTTAAACCTTTGACGGTAAAATAATGGTCCATGGCTATGGTCCATGATCCTCAACCTTTGTAAGGAAGAAAGTCATGATCAGTACTTGACTGAATTGACCTTTTTGTCACCTGGTCAAAAGTTAAGGTCACAGAAAACCTCTACACTTAATAATCCATACCTCGACAAAACTTTATCTAAAATCCTCAAGTTTTCTTGGCGGTAGTCATCATCAGTAGATGTTCCGTATTCATTTTCAGGTCACATGGACTAAAGTTAAAGTCACTGTACCCTCATCGAATGATTTCATATAAATAAATCATCAACATTGTGGCATAGATCCCTCATATATAAACTACCAGAGTAACTGTATTATTTATATCCATGTAAACGAAGTTTAAGGGGCAAATACTTGAGTCACTTTGTCCGTCCGCCTGTCTGTGTGTCCGTCCGGCGTCCATCCGTACACATTTTATATTGGCTCATTCTCTGCAACCACAGGCAAGATACCAATGAAACTTTACAGGAGTGATGGTACCAAGTCTATGTGTGCATATCGTACTTGGACAAGTTTTGCTTGAAATATTGCTCTTTGACATTTCAGCAAAGCTTGTCCGCACTATTTCTCAAGACGGGATAACTATGAAACTTCATAGAAGCATTTGATACTAAACCTGTTTGTGCATGGTGTTGGCATGTAGCACTATCATATTTTTTCATTGAGTTACGGAACTTTGAATTATTTCAGCAAATTTTGTCCTCGCTTTTTCTCAGCAACCATGGGCCGGAAAAGAATTAAACCTCCCAGGAGTGATCGATACCGAGCGGATTTGTGCATATGAGTGACATGTTGCGCTCAGAACAATGTTTGATTAAGTTACGGTCCTTTTGATATTTTCCAACACATTTCATCCGCACTATTTCTCGGCAACCACTGGCTAAAAGTCAATGAAACTTCAAATATTTTTATACATATTGTCGGCTTATCACTTTTTTAAGTTTTGATGGCTTTTCCGATCAGTTTCTCAATAGCATCATCACACTTGCTTTAATGTTGGTAATTACAAATTGATTTCTTATACTGTTTTTGAGATAAATAAATAACAAAATCGGGCATATTATTCTCAAACTTTGTAGAGAGCTTGGTCATGACCAGTTTATGACTTTACTTTAGTTTGAGGTAATGAGGTAAAAGCCTAATTTTCAAGTGACTTTATTTAAATTGTTACACACCTAGGAGACGTAAATAGAAATAAGAATTATCATTAACTATAACTGCTTATTTGTACTTTACATTATTTTTATTATCTCTCGTTACCTTTTCTTATCCTGCACATAGCTCAAAATTTACCAAAGGATTTAATTCAAACTGTATAATAATGTTAATGTCTGCTTCAATTAAACCTCGGATGGGAACTAAACTGGCAAAGCCTGGCAAAGCATAACCTTGAAGTTTTACATCTCTTTTGACACAATTCCAGTTCAATCTTTTTGGCAGTTTTAAAGAGTTTTAAGAATAAAATGTTTTGGATTTGTTAAAGGTATGATGTATTTGTTAAGGGTTATCATTATAGAGTCTTAGAGAAAGTTTTTAAAATATATTTATCAGCAAGAAAATGTTGTTAAATGCTTTGTAAAATACATTTGTGGTATCAACAGCTGCTTTCACTTTCACGCCTTAATAACATTTCAAGCGACTGAAATAATGCTTCTGCCATTAGTAACGTGTGTTTATTTACTTCCGTTCTTCTGTCATACATGGACTCACTTTTAATGTCTGCATTTACTTTAGGCAAGACTGCTAGAGGCAAGGGTTGGTAGTAATGCGCGTTTATTATATCCAGACGCGGTTTCCCGACCGAAGATACCGTCAGATGTATTTACAAAAGAGGATGCTGGATTTTGTATTGATGCGACAAGGAAAATTATCGACCTTGTGGAAGAATATATTTCATAAATAGCCAGATGTCTATAAGCTTGAGTTGTACACTTAAGTATATTGACAAGCCTGTCCCAGGAAAATAATGGATCAAGACCGAAAAGAATGTACAAACATGTATTTTATTATCTAAGCAGTGAACGAATGTGTATTAACGTATACAGGATATGTGGATATGTTGCAGAGGCATTCTTCCACACTATAGCGGACAATATACTGTCGTTTTAAATTTAATCATTTTCTGGTCTTCATAGCTCGACATTGTTACAAGTCTTCTGTTCTGTTGTTAATATGCACATTTAGTATAATGAAGATGTTTTTTTTTTGTCATTGACTTACGTGTCTGTAGTCGAAATAATTTCATATAAGTATTTTGTAAATGTTTTCATACAAAACAGTTATCAACTTGTGGACTTTACTTTTTAACACTGTTTGCCTTTAATTACACCAGGTATACGACATTAACTTACTGCAATTTGAATTACGATACTATGGTTGCTGTTTGGACTTATGTGACTTTCTAAACTGTTTTGTCTAAGTCAAATTTGGAAAAGTAAATGTTACCACTTCGTGGCATTTGGCGGGTGATTTTACTATTGTAGTTTATGGATCGCAATGTAAATAGTTTATCTGCAGTTTTCAATCGTTTATCGTCGCTTTTCAAAACTGTGATTACGTGAGTATTAAGATTATATGAGATATTATTTCTTGAACATTATATATGTTTGAAGCTACGAGTACTTCAGCTTTATTTAGAATGTAATACGTTTCTGACATATGTTAAAAACTAAATACAAATACCAGATATGACAAATATTGGAAATACCATTGCTGTTTTAACGTCGTCATCATCTTCTCATAAGACTACAGTACCAATTTAAACGACTATGTTTTGTATATTTATTGCACCACTTTATATGTATATTGAAATATATTGTATTATAAAATGATATTGTGTTATAAAAACTATTGTAGCTGCAGTTAATGTTTGTTTTTATATTTTATTGCACTATGAACATTTTTTATTGCTGTCAAATACACGATCACGGATTATTTAGCCTCATTGCTCACAATTTGTTTCTTGATTAATGGTGAATATATGTTCACTTTAACTTATTTTTAGCATTGTCTATCATAATAGATAATTATCACTATTTCATGAATAAATTTAGATACTTTGCCTCAAATTCGTTTAAATGAACCCGATAATCAGCTTGGTTTTGTACAAATAGGAAACATCATATATGTTGCAATTTTAAAACATCATTTTGTGTTTTGTAGCATCTTTTTAAAATGCTAGTTCCTGTATGAATCGTGTCATTTTTCGAAGTGCATTGTAAATATTTGTAAATGGGATAGGTTCTGTGATACATGTAGTTTATCAGACGTATAGTACTTAATTTGAAAGTTTTGGGCACGTGAAGGTTGAAGTTGCAAAAATAGGGAAAGCCTAGATTTAACCTATCTGTTTTAAAACAAAATATTCCTCGGTTAGTAAATTGACAGCTCCTGTAGTGTTATCAAAAGCTTCAGCCAGCCTTCTTTGAACAATTAAACCATAAACATCATCGTACTTTAGCAAAAATAAAACCGCATGACCAATTTTGATTCATTTTCACACGAAAGTAATACCTTGTACAAAATCGGTTTCTCTTGCTCCTTTACAAAGACAACATGTTATTTAATTCAAAAACTTTTGATATTGTTTTGTTACTGTTCATGCACTAAATTATCATTGTAAAATTGATTTACGATCACTGTTGTAAACCTGTCTGTTATATGATTAGATTTAATTTTATTCATATATGTAGTATAGAGGTGATTTTCTTTAACTCCTAGTCGGATGTCGGGATATGAATTACATTTTGAGACAAGCACTCTACGTATGTATACTTGTGCAGTAATAAATTATTGTCTGAAAAGCGTTTTTTCTCAAGTCTCACCTTTTGTAAATCAACTGATAGTTTTTAAATAAAGGTATATAATAAAATACAGAAGCTAAGCATAATCCTTTATTACACTATTTGGCCTTTTGTACTGCTAAATCTTTTTAAGTTTTGAATTTAATTGTCAATGTGTGGGTGTGTATTTACGCCTTAAATGAGACTAGGTGTGTTCCGGAGCAAACTGGGATTTTGTTGCTAAGTCAATTCTAAATTACATTAAGAAACTATTTCATTGATTATCCAAACTCCAATAAAACAGAATTTACTAAATGATTGAAAGTTTTAGCATATTATCATTAAATTTATGATGTTGCTTAGCAAGTATAATGTAATGATAATGACTCTGATGGTAACAGAGATGCAGTTTAATATGCGAAATGTGTGCCCATACCTTCTAACAGAAGTGTTTGAAGCAATTGGCGTTGAATTTTGTGACTCAAATAGCGTGATATTATATGATGGTTTGACTAAGGTCATATATACCGGTAAATGTTCATATTATGTTACACCGTATGTTTTTCTTGCTTAATAATGTATGTGAATAGTTTTTATTATAAATTTATAAAGAGAGATGTACATCAGACTAATTGGGGTATAAAGCTGTGTCCTAGCCACCTGTAAGTGTTAGTTGTGTGCTGTACGTTTTAAGATATTTGTATGCTTTCCTTCATAACATATGTGAAATGTTTCTGCAAGAATTGATATATAGGGATGGACTGTAGACTATATAAGGACTAAAGGTGTGCCCTATCTACTTGTAATTGTTTGTTTTGTGCTGACGTTCTAAGATATTTGAATTCTTGCTTAACAACTAATGTTAACATGTTCTATAGGAATATGTACTTTTGACTAAATGAGGAAAAAGGAGTACCCTTGCTACCTGTAACCGTTAATTGTGTGCTGTACGTTCTCAGGTTTTGTAAGGTTTTCTTGTTTTTTCTCTTATATAGGGATGTACTTTAGACTATATAAGGACTAAAGGTGTGCCCTTACTTTCTGTAACTGTTAGTTTTGTGCTGTACGTACTAAGATATGTGTAAGCTTTCTTGCTTAATAACTTATGTGAACTTTTATCTATAAAAGTTAATATATAGGGATGTACTTTAGACTATATAAGGACTAAAGGTGTGCCCTAACTAATTGTAACTGTTTGTTGTGTGCTGTACGTACTAAGATATTTGAAAGCAACGTATGTGAATTTTTATCTATAAACATTAATATATAGGGATGTACTTTAGACTAAATGAGGACTAAAGGTGTGCCCTAACTACTTGTAATTGTTTGTTTTGTTCTGTACGTACTAAGATATTTAAACTGTTCTTGCTTAACAACTAATGTTAACATGTTCTATAGAATTTGTTATATAGGGATGTACTTTTGACTAAATGAGTAAAAAGGTGTACCCTTGCTACTTGTAGCTGTTTGTTTTGTGCTGTATATTCTCAGGTTTTGTAAGGTTTTCTTGCTTAACAACTTGTGTGAACTTTTTCTATAGAAACTGATATATAGGGATATACTTTAGACTAAATGAGGACTAAAGGTGCGCCCTATCATTTCTGATGCACATTTATGTTTTTCTTGCTCCTCATTGATGCGATATCCAGCCTTGAAGATTTATATGTACGGTATGTTAAGTTTATCTATGTAAAATTATAAAATAGGGATAGATTTTAGACTAAATGATGATTAAGATGTGCCCTATCATATCGTATTAAACGTTCTGAGACATCTGTATGTCTTGCTTCTAACTTACGTGAATTTTTTCTAAATTAGTTAATATGTAGGGATGTACTTTAAATTACTAAAGGTGTGTCCTACCTACCTATAATTATGCGTTTGAAGCTTTGTTGAATAATTTATGCGAATTTTAAGAGTGTTAGCCTTTGGGTTTTTTTTGTCCGCTCCGTATCTTCGCAACCCTTTGAAGGTTATATGTCAAAACTTTGGCCAAAGTCAATCTCTTAGTCGAACTCCTAAGGTTGAATATTGGATATATTTCCCAAACTCCTTTAAGGATGCATCAATCTAAGATATTCACCTTACCAAGACTGTATACTGAACCTGAGATGTCGAGAAAATAAGAAAATCGTGACGGTGTGCCTAGGTGCTTGTATATATATCAATTTCATGTTTCAGCATGTAATTGTGAAAATACATGTTTATACGTACCAAAGTACATGTTTAATATTTTATATGTGAATTCTATGTTTGAATTCAAAATTTACTTTGCTTTACTTTTATTTCTGACACCAGTTAACTTCTGAAACATCCGATAGAAAAAACTTAACAAAATAATGGTGGTTTCTATTCCACTTATGTCAATAAACTTAAATTTACTACTTGTAATGTTGTTTTTCTGTTTTTTCTACGAGTATGATATGATGATGCTGATTGTGATGATGATGATAGTGGTGGTTAAACAAGGAAGTAACACCAATATAAGTTCCATTGTTCCTGACTATGAGTTGTTTCTCCAAACGACGTATGCATTGCTTACAATGAGAAAATATCGAATCGAAAGCACCTCAGGCATTATGTTTTGAGTGTAAGAGCCTCTGTAGCCAATCAAAAATGCAACAACGTTGAGGATAAACATTAACGTATTAGCTTAGTTGACTTGTCAGGTTAATATCAATTTAAATAGGCTGTATGATGCTAGCTATACGATGGGTTGCGCGGTGGTTAACGCTTTAGACTACCAATCCGGAGGTCCCCGGTTTGAGTCCCGGCCGGGGCACTGGGAATTTCAGAAACGCTTTTCAGTGTATCCCATCCATATAGAGAAGAATTGGTTAGAAACCCAAAGGTAGTCCCAGGTGTATCGGTGCTATACATCGGGCATGTAAAGGATACCTTGTATCTACATCTGACTCTCTTCAACCTGCGCCTGTCAGGAGTCTTGGCAAGTTTACCCAGGGTGATATCCCTTGCTTGGCCGGGACTACAAGAAGAGGGAGCATAATTATATAATTAAGAAGCCATGAGGGATTGAGCATATGACTAAGAAGCCGAAAAGGATGTTTTAGAAGCCGTAAGGAAGGGAGCATAAAACAAAGAAGCCGTAAGGGGGGGCATATGATTAAGAAGCCAAAAGGGGGAAGCATATGATTAAGAAGCCATAAGAGAGAGAGCATATGATTAAGAAACTGTTAGAGAGGGAGCCAAAAATAAAAAGCCGTAGGGGAGAAAGCAAGAGATTATGAAGCCGTAAGCGAGGGAGCATCTGATTAAATAGCCGTTAGGGATGGAGCAAAAAATTAAGAAGCCGTAAGGGAGAGTGCATGAGATTAAGAAGCCGCAAGGTCGGAGCATATGATTAAGAAGCCGTAAGAGAGGGAGCATATGATTAAGAAGCCGTTAGAGAGGGACCCAAAAATTAAAAATCCGTAAGGGACAATGCATGAGATTAAGAAGCCGTAAGGGAGGGAGCATCTGATTAAGAAGCCATTAGGGATGGAGCATATGATTAAGAATCCATGAGGAAGAGAGCATATGATTTAGAAGCCATGAGGGAGAGAGCATATGATTAAGAAGCCATAAAGGAGAAACATATGATTAAAAGCTGAAAGGGAACGAGCATATGTTTAAGAAGCCTAAAGGGAGGGAGCATAAGATTATCAAGAACTACCTTTAAAAAAGATAGTCGGCGTTATTTTTAGTACATGTATATGAAAGCGATTGTTAGCTAGAGTTTTATAGTAAAGATTAATTTTATTCAGTCGGAAGGCACCAAATGTTATATGGTGAGGGGAAAAAAGAACCTTTACCGGGATTCGAACCCATGTACCTTTCCTTGCAAAGTTGTTAAACCTAATGCTCCCCCGACTGAGCTAATCGGCCACTTGTCAAATGTGCCCCCTATATTAGTTAGATATCTATTGCGTCATGTGTATC
The DNA here is from genome assembly GCA_022818135.1 of Saxidomus purpurata. Classification (NCBI taxonomy): domain Eukaryota; kingdom Metazoa; phylum Mollusca; class Bivalvia; order Venerida; family Veneridae; genus Saxidomus; species Saxidomus purpurata. The sequence goes on from JAFMSR010000012.1 coordinate 46,409,416, forward strand.
ACGAAAACAAACTTAATTCTTGTTTTTCTTATAAATATGCTATTCGAGTTATTGACCGTTATTCACTGGCTGAGAAAGTATAAATGCTCTATACTTATAATTAACATTAATTTGGAGATAACAACATATTATGTTGATATATATGAAGTATTTACGTACTTAAGGCAGTGCACTATTTTTTGTAGTAGGTAGGGTTCATGATTTTTAAATTTTCATTTTTTCCTTTAATATAAAATGGGTTTCATTTGGTATGGATGCCATAATGTTGTAGTATACTGCCACTTACAATTCTTGTAAAGAAAAGTTGACTAACAAAGACTGTGTGACAGAATCAGTGGAAATAAAGGAGCTAAAATATAGTTTACACCACTATCAACAAACTCTTGTTGTAAAAATGTATGTTTACCAAGCCATTTTAAAGAAATAAAAAAATCAGTGATTTACTGCAAGACATTCCTCATGTTTCTACAGATATTTTTCAAAGTATATATTTGATACAGTAAAACGAAACAAGAGTGTGTTGACAGTCCTGTAAACTATGTTTAAGTAGCTTTATTTTCACTGATTCTTTAACACAGTCTTTGTTCGTCAACGAGCAAGATAATATGTCAAAATGTATCTGTTCTTCATTATTATTAACTAATTAAAATATTTCTTTACATGAACTACTAGTGTAAGTATATTACATGTACAACATTATGACATCCCCAACAGGATAAAAAAAAGTTTGATGTAAAAAGAAGACATCAAAAATAATAAAATATACACCCCACCCACTGAAAAAAAGAATGAAAACGCAAGAGTATTTTATTGTCTATTCTCATTCGGTATTGTCCGGTGCATAGAATGACCGAAAACAACCAAATAACCGAATACGACCGAAAAACACTTTATGCATACCGAAAACAATTTTTTTTCAAAAATAGTTTAAGTATTAGATTAATCATGGACCTATATAGGTCCGTGGATAAATGAAGAAAATTGTAAATATCGTATTTCAAATCAAGTAAAATGACCAAAAAGACCGAAAAACAAATACTGCCGACCAAAAACAACATGATTTTTCTAAAGATAACATTATATTGCTAGTACTGATTGATTATTCACTATTTTCAAATTCCTTCATTTGTTTAAAACTTAAATTATAAATTATACATTATCTTGTGGAAAAAAGTTGATTTCGGTCTGCATAAACTGTTTTTGGGTCCTTTTTAGTCTTTTTCGGTTCTTTTCGGTAATTCTATGCACCCGATATTATCCAATCAGAAGGTGCCTTACAGCGTAAATTTCTCATTTCAAAAAATGTTACACATTCTACTCGTCATTTCATTGGCGGTTGAAGAGTCCCAATCTTCCGGTCAAAAGCGAGTTAATACGGCTGCGCCGAAAAAGCCATAAAAGAAGCAGCATATAATGATTTACACCACTATCAACAAACTCTTGTTGTAAAAATGTCTGTTTACCAAGCCATTTTAAAGAAATAAAAAAATCAAAATCCCCGTACAGGGGAGATCATATTAAGAAGCCGTAAGATAATGAGTATATGATTAAGAAACCGAAAGGAAGGGGCCATATGATTAAGATGCCAAAACGAATTTAACATAGGCTTACAAAGCCGTAAGGGATGGAGCATAATTATGATTAAGAAGCTGTAAAGGAGGATCTCATGATTAATAGGTCGCTAGTAAGGGAGAAATATATTCAGCCGTTATGATGGAGTGAGCTTGTAAGGGAGGGGGTATATTATGAATAAACCGTAAAGGATGGAACCTACAATCAATCAGCAGTGAGGTAGGGTGCATATGATAAATGATTTATAAGGGAGGAATCATATTTCAAGAAGCCGTAATGGAGGGAGTATATGATTTAGAAGAACGAAGGGAGGGCTCATATTCATAAGAAGCCGTATGGGAAGAAGCATGTGATTAATAAACCGTAAGGGGGAGATTATGAATAAGAAGCCGTAGGGGAGGGACTGTACGATTAAGAGGCCGTAGCGGAGAGGGCGTATGATTAAGAAGCCTTAAGGGAGAGGGCATATGATTAAGAAGCCGTTAGATAGGCAGCAAAAAATATGGATCCGTAAGGAAGAATGCATGAGATTAAGAAGCCGTAAGGAAGAATGCATGAGATTAAGAAGCCGTAAGGAAGAATGCATGATATTAAGAAGCCGTAAGGAAGAATGCATGAGATTAAGAAGCCGTAAGGAAGAATGCATGAGATTAAGAAGCCGTAAGGAAGAATGCATGATATTAAGAAGCCGTAAGGAAGAATACATGAGATTAAGAAGCCGTAAGGAAAAAAGCATGATATTAAGAAGCCGTAAGGGAGAGAGCATATGATTATGAAACCGGAAGGGAGAAAACATATTAGTAAAAAGCTGAAAGGGGACGAGTTTGTTTAAGAAGCTGTCAGGGAGGGAGCATAAGATTAACAAGAACTACTAGCGACATAATGTTTGTTGTAGTAGAGGGAGCGTTTCATTAATAAGTCGTAAGAGAAGACGTCTAGCTTTCGACCGCGACTTCTTTATAATAAAGACTCTATTTATGTGTTCTGATAGATCAATCTAAGTGTATTCGTTTTTAGTATACTTAATCCAGAGGAGTATATTCCTCCGTCAAACGCAAGACTTCCCATAGCGGTTACTTTCCCTTACAGTATACAGGAGGGGATTTTCCCGAGAGGTATCCGCTTTTTCCTTTACCGAAAATAACAGTAAGTTTCCATTCTAACTGAATTTGTAGTGTTTGTTATTGCAGACGCATTACTGTAATAAGGCGTTTAGATGACATGTATCTTTGCACGTAAGTGTTTAATCTTATAAGGGTTTTAAATTGCAGAAAATTACATATGTACTTTCGGTTTTAACTAAATAATGTCGTCTGTGAATCTATGTAAGTAGTAGTATGACTCTTATGTAAAAATAGTTTAAAATTGATTCAATTAATTTAGATTAATAAGATTCTAACTTGTCTTTTTGCGCGCATGTGTGCGCGTGTATGCATGTATGTGTACATTTTTCTTCGTATATGTATTTGGGTTTTTTGTGTATTTGCCGACTTGTGCCTTTCTTTCGTAAAATATATATGTACCTATTAATGTCTCTCCTTCACGAAAAGTCTGTCAGGAAGCGTTCCTTTCTTTGCAGTATCATTGACAATACATACTGCACTATAAATATAACATATGTACTTTTGATTTAAAAATATTGTACAAATGTCGCCGGTAAAACTACATTACTATATTAGGAATTGTTGCATATGTTACTATAAATGGTATCAAATTTGCCTTGATTTTCGGTGATATCGGCCGATAAAACGATCACATGACGTAGTGTGCGGCACACTTGCTAGTGTGCCAGAAAAATCATATCGAGGCTATTTTCGGTCAACTGTGCATCAACGCTTGACCGTCAGCATGTGAAAACGTTGATGTAATTAACAACGTAGACGTAACAGAAAATGGCCTCCGAGAGACACAGAAGTCTCAATCTCATCGATGGGCTTATTGAGCAGCGAAATGCTGAAACTGACGCGTATGCTTTTGTGGATAGTATGATTAATTTATTCATTCAATGGTTTTTATTCGAGTATTGCAGGAATGTTTGTTTTGTATCTACTTGTCTTATCTTTTCCCATTTCTAGCAAAACCGATGTTCAACATATGCAATAAAAAGATAATTATACGGGACAGGTGTGCCTTAAGGCGATAAAGCCCGAGGGCCAATTTGAACCCAGTGTGCCAATATCGCCTTAAGGCACACCTGCCCCGTATAATAACCTCTACATATTATACAAATGATAATCAATGTCGCCGGAAATACTACTAGTGCTACGTGTAACTGTTACATCCAAAGTGATCATGTTTAGGTTTTCAAACAATTCAAGTATCACTGATAAACAGAAGTAAGCACAAGAAATATCTAAAAAGAAAATAAAAGAGAGATTCGTTGATAAAATTTGTTTTCCCTCAGATGTCCACGCGATTACAACTAAGAAATATCATCCTACTTATATCTTGTATCTCAATAACGGACGTCCCTTGTGGGAAAGTGCCGTACTGGGTTATGTTGCTGATCACTACCATCAGTATACAAGTGTAACAGGACTGACCGGCAAACAACATTTTGGTCATAATTCATAGAATGAACAGACGGATGAAAATGGTCACAATTTCCTGTTTTATATTAACCCAGGCTCATTGACAATTATTTTATACTGTCCATAACACAAACAAGTTCAGAGTCCAGATGAGTTTTATTTAATATCACAACTCTAGTCAGTATTTGATTTATGTGACTAAAAGTAACAAATACAAGTAGACAAAAAAAATAAAGTAGGTGAGAGAATGGGTAAAGGACCAGCCATTGACAGAAGGTAAACGTTACCTTAGACGTCTGCAGACTGGTCCCCCTTTGTACAAGGAGTGCTCAGCTTTTATAGCCAAAACTGCTAAATTAAAGACCTATGTGTACTAGTTTTAACCATCCAAGTTGAAACAAATTCTACAGAGTTATATCTATCACCTAATATGCAGAATATGATAAATACTGTGAACAATGCATTATACATGTACTGTGAAACAAGATTGAGTAACACTCTTAATTCCAAAATTATAGTTCAAAAAGTAAGTCTAGGGTTCCTGTTATACACTGCAAAATGAACAAAAATAAGGACAAGAGGCCTTTAACAGAAAAAGATATACCTGAGTGACTGTGCATGAAAATTTACTGTGTAAATAGGGAAAGCAAAAACTGGTTATACCGTGTTAAGATATAAAGCAAGAGATCACCATGTACCAGAGTAACTGGACTAGTTGTGTAAAGTAAAGAAAAAAGGCATCCCTGCTACACAAGAATTTACATAGAAACTTGTCAGCAAAATTGATACTTTCTGGATAAAACATATTTAAAGTTCAACTTTTCTAATAATCGATGTATTGGTACTTTTTCACATCAAACAAAGCAGGATAGAATCGGTTTAACCATCATGATTTTTAAACGGTATTATAAAACGTAATTGCAATTATCACAAAAGTTATTTATCTTTAACCTAAACGTTGATATAAATTTCAAAAAGATTAATTAAGAATTTAACTTAACCATTTTGTTTTTCAAACGACCACCCCGTTTCCCCAGTTACATTCTTAAGGCGTCTATTAAATTGCTTCAATTGTAATGTCATTTTGTTGAAAGTGTTCGTCTTTTTTCAGATTTAACTGTCACATATTTTATAACAGACAAACAGACAGACAGACATAAACAGACATTCTTTTTTTCAATTGGGTTAAAGTAACAACATGATGTAATCGAAATATTACCCGAAAAAAAGAGTATGGAACAGAGTCATTATTTACACATAGTTATACAGATACATGTACATATAATATGTATAATTATATTTAATTGGCTTCTATAGAGGTGTATTTGTATTTTGACATCTTAAAAGGCCAAGAGGTGGAACGTGTCACCTGTACGTGTTTTATAAGGTTTGGCTACTCTCACATGCACCCTCAACTTGCCAAAAAATGTGAATATTTTTGTTGATTGCACAAAGTGCGACACAATAGTTCATTTTCAGGTTATTAAAGCCATGATACTTTTGGACATTTTTTTCTGCAAGATTTCACTGAAAATAAAAGTAAAAGAAAATCAGAATGTTACAGTACTTTTTAATTTTTTTTATTATATACCTACTGATGTTTATCTGAATTTTCTTTAGTATTTGTGCAGTAAAATACAACGTCTCGTATCAAATTTTCCGTATCAGATGGATTTGGCCGTATCTAATCTGTCCACCGTGTAAGTTGTACACAAATGCATATTCATATCATATTCCTACGCTAAAAGTTGAAAATAGATCCACATTGATGCAGTAAAATAAGGTTAGTTTCATAGTCGTCACTTTATTTTTTAATGTCACATTTGAAGACAAATGAATACAACGTCTTTTTCGCATTAAATAAACCAGAAAGGTGATTTACATTTTGCATTTACTTTTTATTAATGTTGTTTGCATGTTTTGCTTTATATTTGAGATGAATTCAGTGTCAACGTTATCTTTTAACGCATCGACTACCGAAAAGGTTTCTTCCCGAATTGTATGCTTCATACTTTTTTTAATTATACACGGATTGCATACATCCATGTAACCATGATACTTTCTTCTTTGCATTTTTCAATAGTGTATGTACAATTTCTCTTTGCTTTGTGTTTTTAGAATATATAAGGAATATATATTTTGCATCATGATATCGATATTTAGGTGGTAAAAAAATCCCGTATTTTGTAACCTTGTTTTGACAAACCTCCCTGCTTCGTTGTAGATGAAAGAATTTACTTACTTTTGTGATAATTGCACTTACGATTTATAAAACCATTCAATAGTTATTATGATTTAATACTTCTTTGTTAATGTGAAAAGGTACCGATACATCGATAATTGGAAAAATTAAAAGTTCAATAATGAAGATATATTTGAAGAAACGTGTACGTATACTAATTATGAGAAGCGAGTAGTGTTTTATATGTATTTGTAAAATTAATTTATCAAGACTGAATGACGAGACAGTTGGCGCGAATAATTTACGATCACATAAGTGTGTAATGAAGGTAATGCCAGTCGAATACGACCGATAAAACATGCACCATCACGTGTGATTTGAAAGTCCGGAACTATGCACAGCAGAATACTTTTAATAAATCATATTCACTAACCAAACCTGCTTTTAGTATACTTCTGTTGCTCTTCGAAATATCAAGTCACTGAGAGATAATACTTGCTCCTTCTAAATCGAAAGATGTCCTGTGAAATAGTTTTAGACAAGAACTATCTTTCAAAAAGATGGTCGGCGAAATTTTGAGTGTATGAGAGCGATTGGTAGCTATGTTTCATAGTAAAACACCTATCGAGTTTAATTCTTACATGCCACAGAGTGAGAAAAGAATATGCACTCGAGACGCGCCTTTGCTTACAGGGTTGTTAAAGCAAATGCTCTCTCAGCTGAACTAACTGGCTACTTACAGAATTTCTCCCAAACTGTGATTAAATCTGTACAATAACATGTGCATCAGGAATTAATCCTTATTTTTCTTATCAAATATGTTACTCGAAATATTGACCGTTATTCACTGGTCGAGAAAGTATAATTACTATTGACTTAAAATTAACATTAGTTTGGTGGTAACAACAAATTATGTTTATAGATATGAACTATTTACGTACTAAAAATATAAAACCATTCAAGAAAGAATGAAAATGCAAGAGTATTTTATTGACCTTTTTCATTCTGTATTGTCCAATCAAACGTTGCCTTACAGAGTAAATTTCTCAATTATAAAAATGTTTAACATTTTATTTGTCATTTCATTGGCGGTTGAAAAGTTAAAAACGAGCTTAATACGGCTGCGACGGAAAAATCTTCAGCTGTTCCTGTATATCTTTAGAAGACGATATATATTCAAAAGAACAAATGGAATACTCACCTGAGGAGAAAACCGCCAATCAAAATATATGTAATTCATTTCGTTCACCGCGTTTTCAATAGCTACATTTGATTTGGTCCAGAAAGTAGGTCAAAACAGCTAACGCTGAAGAACAAAGGTGTTACCACATTAATTTTGTAATGTGTACTTCTGTGGCCATACTTGTAGCTTTGTTACAATATCTTTATGTCGCTTTTGAAACATTGTCAAAATGCCATAAATTTATTATACATATATCCATAAATCACTAGTTTGATAAATTGTAGTTGTATATTGAATTGAATCAAGCATAAGATCCAATGACCTGTTTTTCTTTGATCTGATACAATTTCTATTAGTAATACGTTTATTGCCTTCTGCAGGTTGATGCGAATACCCGCCGTGGTATGTTTGTGAATTTTACAGCGATGAATAAAAGTATAATACATTCAATAATTTATAAAGAAAGAGTTCCATGATGAGTCCAGACGTACCTACTAACGAAAGCTTCTGTGTTTATATTTACATAAATTTATTTTGTTAGGAGGTAACTCAGTAAGCCAAGGCAAACTTCGTTCTTCTCTATAAAAAACAAGTAATTTAACTGGATATAATAGATAAAAGTGTATATATTGGAATATAATTGATGTATAAACTATAGACAAAAGTGTATTGCTGAGATTTGGATTATAAATATGGATAAACAGAGTGAAATTGACCAAAATATGGAAAGGGACAAAAGTCAGGGTCATGAATCAGAACAAAATGGCGTTAGCGGTGGTCAAGATGAAACTGGTATAACTAGTGTACCTTTAGTATTTTTGCGAGAGAGAAGCGTATTTGGATTTCCTAAAACTAACAATACTGATTATATAAAACACGAGGAGATGTACATGGCAGTTGGGGACGTTATAGATCCCTCTCACATAACCGGGCTACAAAGAGTAAACGGCTTGTGGAGAATTTACGTAGATAATTTAACTGATAAAGCCGCTCTTATGGTCAATGGGGTGACACTAAGGGAAAAAAACATTCCCGTTCTTCAGACTAACCCATTTATCATGGACTATGAGCAGCTCACAAGGATAAGAATCCAAAATATACCGCTGTCTGCGGACGATAACATTATAAAACGGGTTTTGGTTCTAAAAGGACTAGACGTACGATCATGCATACGCGAGAAATTGCGGATAAATGGTAAACTGACTACCTGTCAAACTGGAGACCGCCTTGTAAACGTGAAATCGTCCACCCTTAAGGAACCTCTTGGCAGATTTATGCAGTTCGGTAGCTTCAAGGCAAAGGTCATACACAGAGGACAGGTGAATCAGTCGCTGAAATGCACGAAATGTCTTGAAGTAGGCCACACAATATATAACTGTAAAAATGATTGGAAATGCACAGAGTGTTTGAAGGTGGGGCACAAGAAGGGGCAGTGTGACATCTCTAGTCACGATTCGGAGTCAGATTCAGATTCTGGGTCCGACCCAGAAACCCAGCAAGTCAACACTAAGTACTACTCCCAGTCTGAACCAAAAGAGACCCAGGTGTCTTCAAACCAAGATTCCCTAGCCAAACCTGACAAAATTTCGCCTCTTGAGGCGCCCGCGTCAGGAAAGGTGAAGCGCAAAAAGAAAAAAGCAAAATCAAAAGCTCAGACAGACGAACACCGCGTACAGGCACAACAACATATTAACACATATTTCAAAACAAATGCGAACGAGACACCGAACAAAAACAAACAAGGATCAGTAACGAGGTCACCCCCTACACCATTGGAGGATCTTCGTGACAACACGAAAAAGGCGTGCAAATAACTGGTTAGTTTTTATTGCAGTATGACATTTAACGGTCAATCACATACCAGGCAAACGAATACGGACACACGACAAGGAACATTGATTTCACACAGACGAATGGATATTTACAAAACGCTGATTTCTTCTAAGGAGTCATTCCAGCGTATATTTAATAAATTCAAACACTTGTGTTTGTGACTAGCATGATATATTGATGTTATGACATTACACTGTTTGATGAATCTGAACTTATTATAATGATCTTCTTCATAAATATTAAGCTCAACATTAGAACCAAAACTACATTTATTGAACAACCATATACAAACATGTTGATAATGAATTGTCACTATATAAGTTATCTAATGGTAATGCAAAATGAAATGAAACTATTTTATAGCATACAAACCCGTTTAAATGTAATGAAGGCATTAATACATAGGATTTCAAATAGTGAATACAAAATGCGGAAATCTTGTTTTACATCGGGATTTTCAAAATCACTATCAAATCGAAAAGGAATAAGTCTAGTGTACATAAGTTTTTTTCTTTTGAGGAAGCTCGAAAGTTATATCACGAGTTTAGCCTTACATTGACATTTTTTAAATTAAGCGTAATGAATCTTATAACGGTAAAATTACTTGTGATACTAATCATGCTGTCCGGTTATTTGAATGATTGGCTGATCTCAGGCAAATTTAAGCATGCATTAACGATATCATGTAATTCTTGTTGCAGAAATGTTTTAGTTGAATATAATCTATCTTTCATGTATAAATATGTGTATAGCCTTAGCGGGTTTTTCGTGTCGTTTTATAGTAAAATGGCGCGAACAAACCACAAGCCGGGCGACCACGTGTATATAATCCAAGGGAAGAAATTGTCAAAATGCATTGTTACACTACCTGTCGGATTGTCTACCTTGTCAAATCTATTTTAGTACTTATTTTGTTCGAGCTCTCTGTATAAGCATTATGTCTCTACATACTCTTAGTCACTTTATTGAAAGTTATTTAAGAACACATGCATGGAGATTGTCTATTGCATCAGTTAAATACAATAGTTCTTGTTCCCTTATGTTTTTTTCGGTAAGGGTCAGTTCTTTGTATTCCACACAGGAGTTGTCGAACACTTTGCTTTTTATACATCTAGTAACAAATACATTTTTCAAATATTGTTCATAATCTCTACGATTAACAGTACAAAATGAGTAAATTTATTCATTTCTTATCCTTGAATGTTCAAGGCATTCGTGATAAAAATAAGCGGGGTAGGTTGCTTGAATACATTACATCGCAAAAAGTGCAAATTTTATTACTGCAAGAGACACACTTCACAAATGACATAACCGATTTGATTTCACAAGAATTTAAAGACTGGAATTTATTTCATTCATTCGGTACTTCTTCAAGCAGAGGATGTTCTATTTTTATCAGCAAATCACTTAGCTGTGAATTAATAAACTATTTCGTCGATGTAAACGGACGCTATATACTTATTAATATTTCCATAGACAATGATACCTATACGATTCTAAACATTTATGCAAACAATGACAAAGTAATGCGAAACAATTTCTTTACTAATTTAACTACATTACTGAGTGAAAACGCTCAAGGATATATCATAGCAGGTGGTGACATGAATGATACATTACAACTCTCTGACAGATATAACAAATATGATAATCGTAAATCCAAACCGGGTAAAGGTTTGGCGAATTTCATTAAATCAAACAATCTTAAGGATGTATGGAAGCTTTTTAATAATAATAAAACACAATATACTTGGAGAAGACGAAACGGCTCTGAAAAAAGTAGAATTGATTATTGGCTGATTGAAGAAAACGTAATGCCACTGATTTTAGGTGCGGATATAAGACCTGCGTGCATTAAATTTACAGATCACCAGGCTATTTCATTAAAAGTGAGAAAACCAACAAAACGCGGTAAAGGATATTGGAAACTTAATACAATGTATTTAAATGATAGCAATTTTAAAAATTCAATAGAACAAACAATAAAAAAGTGTGAAATCACTTACAAAAATAAAGTATCTAAAACTGATCTCTGGGAGTTCTGTAAAATTGAAATTAAAAATTCATCGATAAACTACTCAAAAATTAAAGCGAAGGAAAGAAGAAATGAAATTGATGAATTAGAGACTAAGCTGAAATTATTACTCGAAAAGGAAGAAACTGTTGTTATAAAAGAAGAAATAGAACATATGGAAACTAAAATACGAGAATTATATGATATTAAAGCTAAAGGCGCACAGATTAGATCAAGAATAAAATATATCGAAGAAGGTGAAAAGAATACAAAATATTTTTTAAACCTGGAAAAATCAAGACAGACAAAGAAATCTATACACTCGTTGAAAATTAATGATGAAATAGTCACAAAAGAAACGTCAATTTTAAACCAGACTGTTAATTATTATAAAACATTATATTCATCTAATAAAATTGATCAATATAAAATAATATCATATCTAGAAAACACGCCATATCAGCAAAAACTCTCTGAAACAGATGCAGATATTTGCGAAGGTCTATTTACAACAGAGGAAATTAAAAAATCAGTTTTTGGAATGAAATCTAATAAAAGTCCCGGAATTGATGGCCTCCCAGCTGAATTCTATAAAGTGTTCTGGTATTGCATTGGAAATATTCTTACAGATGCTTTTAATGAGAGCTTTGATAAAAAAGAGTTATCTCATTCCCAGAAAATTAGTTGTCTAGCTTTGGCTTACAAAAAAGGCGACCCTTTATTATTAGAGAATTATAGACCAATATCATTACTTTGTGTAGATTTAAAAATAGCAACTCGTGCTTTAGCAAATAGATTACAGAAAATCATCCACAAAATTGTAAGTTTAGACCAACAGGGCTATATTAAAAATAGATTTATTGGATATAATATAAGACTTATACAAGATGTTATTGATTATTCTGAAAAGCTTCAAACGGAAGGAGCCATCTTATTTTTAGACTTTCGAAAAGCATTCGATACGTTAGAATGGAATTTTTTAATAAATGCTTTGAAACATTTTGGATTCAAATCCAACTTTATTCAATGGGTTGAAACAATATATAATGATATCAAGTCTTGTATTTTTAATAATGGATACAGGTCACAAACATTTAATCTAAATCGAGGTATTAAACAAGGATGTCCACTTTCAGCCCTTTTATTTATAATAGCAGCTGAGATTCTAGCACTAAGAATACGAAATTCAAAAGAAATAACTGGTATCGAAATCAAAAATAGTAAAAAAAATATAAAAATATCACAACTTGCTGATGATACAACATTGTTTATGAAATCAAGTCAAGATATTAATAATGCAATAAAACTCGTTGAGCAATTTGGTAAACATTCGGGGCTTGAACTTAATAAAACCAAAACAGAAGCCATGTGGATAGGACGTAATAAGTCAAAAAAGGAAACCACAGGAAATATTACATGGCCGAACAAACCAATAAAGGCATTAGGAGTATATTTTGGCACAAATAAAGATGAATGCTCAGCTCTAAATTGGAAAAGAAAATTAACAGAATGTAAAAAATCAATAGAAACATGGAGCAAACGTAAGATGACCATTTATGGCAAAGTTGAAATCATTAAAACTCTACTAATACCAAAATTTACGTATCTATTTCATTCTCTAGTTGTACCAAAAGAAATAATAAAAGATATAAATACATTGATATTCAAGTTCCTATGGAATAATAAAAGAGAAAAAATAAAACGAACCACACTTATTGGAGGTAAAGTTTGTGGGGGAATAAATATGATAGATATTGAATCCTATGTTACTGCCATAAAACTAAAATGGGTTAAAGTGCTGACAGATAATAACAATGCAAGTTGGAAAATCATTCCAAATTACTATTTAAACGACTTTGGAAAGGACTTTCTAATCTTTCAATGTAATTTGAATAGTGTGAAAAGTATTCAATTAAATAAAATTTCAGATTTTTATAAAAACTTAATAGAACTCTGGTTGAGGGTTAATAATCTAGAAAAAAATCCTGAAGTAAAAACATTCGTCTGGATTAGAAGACAATTGTTATGGGGTAACAAATTCATACAAATAAATAATAAATGTATATTTTTTGATAGTTGGATTCAATCAAATATAATATTCGTAAATGACATAATAAACACAAAAGGAGAAATTGATCAAAATATTATACTGAATAAGCTGAAAGACAAAAGAAACTGTTTAGCTGAACTGAAGCAGATTTTCCAGGCTATACCAAAATCATGGAAGCAAAAACTCAAATATGAAGACTCGACTAAAACTAAAGTCAAAACAGATAGGATCTTAAAAATCGAAGGAAAATCTTTAGATACGCTAGACACAAAAGCTATTTATCAAGTATTAGTCAAAACAAAAGTTACAAAACCGATTACTCATAAATATTGGTCAACTAAAATAAACGAAGAAATAGAATGGAACTGCGTCTATCAATTTATAAAAAGAATTCCCGATAATCGACATAAAGAATTTAAATTCAGAATCATAAACAAAATATTTACAAGTGGAGACATACGATACTCCTGGAAAATTACTGAAACTCCATTATGTGTAAAGTGCAAAGTCCTAGAGGATTATGAACATCTTTTCATAAATTGTACAACAGTAGATATATTCTGGAGGAAAATACAAAATCTGCTTTATAAGTGTGGAATTCAAAGAAATATGCGCAACATAAAAAGCTTAATTTTCGGATACAAACTTTCTGAACCTAATTATTTTTATATCAACATTTTCTTAACCATAGTAGGGTTTAGCATTTACAAATCATATTTTGCAAGTGAAAATTGGACGAATGAATATGATATATATAAAGTTTTTAAATCAGAATTCGAAATCATGCATCATTATTATAAGTTCAAAAATGTAAATATAACTTTCTTCAATAAGATCCAAAACAATATTTAAACTGTATTTGAAAATGTTTTCTAGCTGTATATATGTATATAACTATATATGAATAAAAGAAGCTCTGCTTCACCAAAAAAAAAAAAAAAAAATTTATTTTGTTTCAGTGTTCGTTTGCAAATTGAAGACGAAGTAATTGTTATAAAGAAAGGCATCATGGGTGAGTACCATGCACGTTAACAGTTAAGTTGTAACGTATATGTTTCAAAAGCTCAAATGTAGAAATATTTGCGTATCTATGGGAAGTTGAAATTAGTATATCTTCAAACGCAAACCATTTACAGAAACAGAACAACGTTTATACACGGATAGACGGACGAACGCAAAGTTGCACTCCATATACACATTATGTTTACAAGCACTCACACAGTCAATCAACACAATATATTTACAGCCGGTTGTATGTAACAGTATAACATTATGCCTATTGACCGCCATATATATTATAATTCAAATACATTACTAGTATAAAAACATTGGGGTATTGCAACCTATAACAATCATGCTAATGAAAAATCACACGGTACTAAGCAATAATATCACATTAAAATTATTATCCGATTCCATGAATAATAGATAGAAATAGCATCGGTATGGATCAACTTAATATGTAGTAAAACTACCTTTAAAAGGTGGGAGGGATACCTGTGCCATAGCAACAAGAACAACTTCAATTGTCCCCGCTGCACGCGTTGACCATACTGTAGAAATGGCTGTAACTTGTCTCGTCATTTATGTGACGGGGTACATAACATGCCTGCCACGAAACGAAAAGATTTAACATGAGAATTTCAGGAGTCATCTAAAAGAGTAAAATGTTAGGTTTAAAATTAACACGTTCATTTAGATAAATAAATGCGACTGTTTAATTGATAAAATTAATATGTGTACATAATGTCTTAACGGCTGACTGCTTTGAGTGAAATGAAAGCTGAAGACCTTTGATACACCAATGATATTATTTGACTCTGGCGATGGATATAACTGGCTTGATGGATTTATGGAGAGCTTTATGGATAACCTAATTAAGGGCTGGTTAATAGGGTGGACCGATGGATGGATAGTTCGGGATACATATGCTAAACATAAGTACTGCACTAGAGGGAAGGAAGGAAGGAAGGAAGGAAGGAAGGAAGAAGGACGGACGGACGGACGGACGGACGGACGGACGGACGGACGGACGAACGGGAATGACTTCTATTTATAGAAGGTAACTCATTAAGTCTATATGTTTAAAACAAAACTTATCTAACATGAGGCCTTCTTACAAAATACATAGTATAAACAAAACAACAATAACAAGTTACGAGATTAATTTGAGCTAAATTCTAAAACCATAATACATTCACACTGTGTTATGGTAAAGTCAACGATCTGGATTCTCCATATAAATTATTTATGAGAAGCTTGAAAAATGAAGATTTGAACTGTTTGAAAGTTTTACTTTTCCTCGTTCTTACATCAGTGAAATGAAACAACCAACATCTACTGTTGATAGAGTCACCTAAACTGCATAACCGCAGTTTTTGGTAAATCAAATATTTTTTTAAAAATACAACATCCGTCATTTGGCTTATAAACATAGTCATTTCTTAATGTAACGGGCGTAATTGTGAAAAAAGGTAGGTGTGTAGGCGACCGGATAGCTCAGTTGGTAGAGCATTCGCCATGTAGGCGCAAGGTCCCGGTTTCGAGTCTCGGCCAGGCTGCACTTTTTCCTCACCCTATGACACTTTTTTATGCCGCATTTACAATGGCGCTATATATGAACCACGTTCGTCTGTTCGTCTGTGTGTCCATCTGTTGACAAAATATGTCTGTAAGGCTTGAAGTCAGTGAATCTTGACAACAAATGTATACCGGTAAACAGTATATTAAAAACCCACTTTTCTCTCATACAATGAAAAAGTAAAAACAGACAATAGAAATATATAAATGTAAGCGTTTTCAGAGAAAATCTCTTGTGCAACGTTATGTTGTATTGATAAACATTTTCTGTATAAATACAACCTAATGTTGCACTACATTTACTAGGATTTATTTCTCATCTTGGATTTCTCGGCCCGCATCAAAAAATTGCATTTTATGCCGGCGGTGCGATAAACTTCAGAGTATCGCAAACATCTTTATATATGACTCATTTTCTTCATTTTAGTGGCCCAATTACTTCTGAACGAAGCCACTTTTGGAAGCTTTGCTGCTCTTTTAACCTTACCCTTTACATCGTATAACAGAAAACTGGGGTTTTCATATACTGTATACCGTATACATTACTGTTTATTAATGAAATAACATCCACTCCAGGGGTAAACAATGAATTGGAGTCTGGTTCGCAGTTATAAACGGCCACTCAAGCCGATGGGAGACCTGAGTGGTTTTTAACTGCGCATCAGGATGACAAGACGATAACAACGCTGAAAAAGGGTGTTATTTCGATTCTAACATGACAAGAGACCAAGAAAATGAATAACTGCAAAGCGTTATTTTCTACGCGGATATTTATTTAACGTCATGCGGCACAATATGACATCATATTGACGGCATATCGTTTCCCACGTAGTTTATGGCACAAAACACAATTGTTCTACCCTTTGTATATAGAGACATAGCCGTGAGTCATGTTAAAATATGTTTTTGAAAACCATTACATTTTGTTATAAGTTCTTTTTGGAGTAAAACTTCAAAAATAACAGATGAGCTGATTTATTTTACAGCCGTGGTGTGGCTTGACATAAATGGGCTTTCTTAAAACCAAATTTGAAATATAATCTGTTTGTTTATCAACCTTCCTGTTTATTGCATGGTACCAGTTATACAACTTCAGCTGAAGTAGCTTCATTTAGAGCATAGATCCCCCCCACCCCCACCCCATTCTCATCCCCTATATTCGTGTTTTTGTGCAGTTTAATACTGCATTTGCAATGTTAAATCTTAATTTTTATTAAAACCGTTCTTAGGCAAAACAGTTTAAATTGACTTTTGCTTGCATATTCTCCATATTCTCCGACAAACGTCCAGGACCCGCGTGATTTACATGCACTAGGTAAAAGTGACATGCTGAAGATTAGAATAAGTTTGTCAATGCAGCGTGTTATCTATGCAATGCCAAATGCATTACCATTTCATGTAGTCAGTGTTAAATCAATCTCTGGATTTGGGTCAGCACTGGCTGCATTGACGAACAAACCATAAATGAACATACTTGCTTTTATCCTGTTTAACCCAATTAATATCTTCCTTTCTGCACAACAGATTATATATGTACATATTTGCAGGATAGGGATTTTACGGTGTTAGGTTTTGCACCATTTTTTTTCTCACACACTGTCATGAGATACCGGGTGGATTGAGTAGCTCAGGAAACCTGGCAGTTCTTTCTCTTTTTAACCTCCACGCATGGCCATAATGTTACAGTACTGAACGTTACCCATTAACATAGAAGAAGAATCTACATATTTGAAGAGCTCTACAAATAATTTGAGATATCTACAATTCATTTGAAGAGCTCTACAATTTTTTAAATGATATCATCAATTCAATTAGAGATCTCTCCAAATCATTTGGAGAGGTCTACAATTCAATTGAAGATATCTCTAAATCAAATCGATTGTAGAGCTCTTCGAATGAATTAGAGATTGTAGACCTCTCAAATTCAATTGGAGATATACCCAAATCAATGAGGATAATATTAGTGCTCTCAACAATTGAATTAAAGACATCATTAATGGAATAAGAGCTATCTTCAAATCAAATACGGATAAGTATGAATTTGCTGGAATTGGCGATATCTCCAAATCATTTGTTGCCCTCATTACTGAACTAGAGCTATCTTTAATTGATTTGATGATCTCTAAATATTTGGAGAGGTCTACATTTACACTTCATTTGAAGAGCTCTACAATTGAATTAATGATATCATCAATTAGATTCTAGTTATTTGCAGAGCACTTCAAATATTTGAGTTTATGTAGATTTGGCGTTCTATAGTTATTCACCACCATTAATGAAAGCTCTAGTTTCGTCGGACATTTGTATTACATAATTATCAATTTTACATCCATGTTTTGTTGATATTTAACAATTTTTCTGTAAAGTCGGCTACGAGTTTTCATACGAAATTATTACAAGGTTTCTTACATCCTTCATCTAAGTATTCATTTTACTTTGTCTTCACATGAATATAATTATTGAACGTGCATAAACTTCAACCATAACTTAAATAGACGAGAGCAAACAAGAGTGCTAAGAAAAACACATGCAAGTAGCATTTTAAAATAAAACTCAAAATCACGAACGTTTAAATTCGTTAGATATATTTTGCTCGCCAACGTATTTGGTTGATCATTGTGATAACGAGCTCTGGTCGTAAGCCAACGGTGGTTTTTACACAATATCATTTTCCGAAAACGAACTTTGCACGTCATTAATCTGCACAATGGGTTTATATATGTTGCAGGTTACAAGCTAGTGTTTATAACGACATTACAGACATAGCTATTGGTTTTACTGGAGAAATTACGAACACAATCTCGATATGGGTATGTTGATTTATATGATATAAACATATTAGAAATAGGTTTTTATTCACATTTTCTGCGTTGATACTATAATAATAACCGAAATCGTTATATCAAATATCGCATTTGAGCAGGATTTGGCCTGCAAAGTTTAACAACTTGTTTAAAGTACGACTTGGCGAATTTAGTGTGCCTCTGAAAAAGAAACGTAACACGGATATGTTTTTTGATATTGTTCAACTTAATTCCATATGACGGAGAACATGAGACAAGATAGCAATACATTTCGGGTTATTTATGGCCGTTAACGCCCTTGATTCAGTTATGTAACAAAAAAATAGGTTCCGACTAAGCGAAACAGGATATTTCTACATACACTCAGTTCCAAAAGAAAGTGTGCACTTCTTAATTTTAAATATTTTAACACCCCGTCCTTTCTTGTTTAAAAGCATCCACTTAAAACAAGCGCAACTCAAAATCTAAAATGTTCGTCATAACATTGTACGTAAACAGATCTCAATTTTGGTACCAAATATATAGGCTTTCAGAAAAGTAGTCGATGAAAAATCACAGAAAAAGTGCTCACTTTCTTTTGGAACTGAGTGTAGTAATAATAATTTATTCTGTATCTTTTATACATTTGGGCTGCTAATACACCGCTTTTTCGTTTAATAACAGCTGCTTATTTAGTTCCTAATCATTTATTATGCAACTGCCATGAAGACGACCCGATAACACCGGTCTGATATTGCCGCGCGACGTCTGATATCACAGGACAGTGTTATCATGACACTGTCCTGATATCACGTTTAGGCCCCGCCCACTTTACTATCTTTAGACATTTTAGTAAGTTTTATGAAATAATATCTAGGCTATTGTGGATTTCTAACACGCTACACTTTAAATTAAATTTTAAGTAGCTACTTCAGGCGACAGGGGTGCGTTTCATTAAAATTTCTATGAATACAAGCAAACAGCACATCACATAAAATCGAAAAATGACTGTAGACTTTTTATTTTTGAAATAAACATAATGTTGTGGGTATTCATTTTCTTAGTTGGATCATTACCTATCCATCTATAGCAATTTTGAAGTAAAAGTTTGAGAAAAAGTTGATTTTCATTTTTCACCCCCTTCCTTTTTTCACAGTTATGTTTTATCACTTGTATAAGAGCTGAAATGTTATAAACCGCCTGTTAAAGGTGTACAAATGCTTTTCCAGGTATGTTTAAATGTTCAACATTTCCTATGAAGCATACGTTATAGCATTAACGTTTCTTACATATCGGATGATTTTGCCCATGCCTCGGCTTTCCCCGGCCGATATCCACACTGTATCGGCAAAACGCACTGGCTCCAATTTAACGATAATGCTCCAACGAACGGTACGACACGGCTCCGATAAAAAATGGCTGATTTAGTAAACAAAGCCCAAGTCAGTATAACAGATTCGTGTATTTTACATTGTAAATCGCAAATTCTGAAGAAACGAATACTCTTACGGAATGCTCACTTCTTTCCTGCATGTCCGTAGCTAGTCGGCTGTTTCAGACATCGATGCGTGTGGAAGTAATGCAAGTTGAATGCAGAGGATGCAACGGTAAAAAGTGCAAAAAAGCATGGAATTTGCTCAAAATTATCGAAGTTAAGGTGTTGGCATAAAAGATATGCATTGGCATGTTACCTTGGGTCAAATGTCGAAAGCATACCAGTGCGTTTTACCGATACAGTGTGATATCATCCTTGTCCGATATCAACTGTTATCAAAAGACAGTAACCTTGTTTTCTCTATTTACAACTCCATCCAGCCTGGCTACGTGACCAAGTACATGTAGCTATTGCAGTTGTTTCAAAATATACCTGCGGTTTTTTAAATTCATTTCGTATCTACGAAATCTTATTTTCTCTTGTTTGCTTTCGGCGCAGCCGTATTAAGCTCGCTTTTGACCTGAAGTTGGCAACCTTTCAACCGCCAATGAAATGACAAGCAGAATGTATACCTTTTTTTTGGATTGCAAATGGCGCTTTTTAATTTGATAATCCCGCATGAAAAAGGTCAATAAAATACCCTTGCATTTTCAGTCTTCATGAATGGTTTTATAAATTTAGTACGTAAAAAGTTCATAATATTGTTACCTACAAACTTTTGTTAATTATGTGTGTGTTCTAGTAATTATAGTTTCTCGACCAGTGAAAAACGGTCAATATTTCGAGAAACATATTTGATAAGGAAAACAACTATACAATGTTAAGTCAACGAAAGTACCGAGGCTGTACTAAAACGCAAATAAATCTCACTTATACCACCCTCTATTGTAATGTTCATGATTGAATGCTAAATTATTTACAGATCAAGCAACACATAGCTCTAGCTTTACCGATTTATTAGATTTGTATGTAAGAGCCAGGAATTTCTCAGTTCAAGGACCATATCATTGTTCTTACTGAACGCAATTAAACAAAACTTTTGGTGTTATATTTCATGACTCTTGGTGAGATACATTTAAACATTACAATAGAGAGTGGTATAACTGAGATTT
This sequence comes from Saxidomus purpurata, assembly GCA_022818135.1. Lineage (NCBI taxonomy): Eukaryota > Metazoa > Mollusca > Bivalvia > Venerida > Veneridae > Saxidomus > Saxidomus purpurata. The sequence continues at coordinate 46,430,691 of JAFMSR010000012.1, forward strand.
ATTTGGGTTTTGGTACAGCCTCGGTACTTTCGTTGACATAACATTGTATCGTTATACATGTAAGTACAGTTCATCGGTTGACAATGGGTCAGCAATACAGACATTATCAATAAATAGTACATGTATTTCTTCTCTGTAGATTACATATCAAGATATATTGGTACCAGTCTGTATGTATGTTGTACAAATGTTACTTGAACTTGTTATGGGCCGGTGGCCGTTATCAAATAAAGCATTGTCATTGTCACATTATCAATGAGGAGTGTATGTGTCATCTGCACACATTTCTAGTATTAACTGAAAGCTATTCTAGCAGTGACAGAAAACAGTGACAGTTACTTGACCATTTCACTAAGGAAGAGCATATAGTAAACACTTTGTCCAGTTTGTCCTTCCGTCTGTCCATCACGCGAGTATAACTCCAAACTTATGACAGGTCTTTTGTTGAAAGGGCCGAGGACATTAAAAGACAGTGCAGTGTACAAGAACCATAACTCTATTGTGCTTGGTATTTGAATAATCTCTCCTTTCTACGCCCGAAGAGACGTATTATGTTATGACACTGGTCGTCCGTCCGTTTGTTTGTCCATCAGTCCGTCTATCCGTTTACAATTTCTGTCGGGAGACATAATTACCACATTCGCATTTTCAATCAAAATTTGTGGAAATTTTATTAATATATAGAGTTAATGCCCTTCTAGTTTCATTTGAATTACTTCAAAAACGCAGAAGGTGTGGGGCCCTTTGACCGTCTTGAGCCGTATCAACCAGATTGGTAATGTTTTAAGACTTTGAGGTAAATGCTTTAGTTCGGGGAGCATTCACCGTTTCCAATGATATCCTTGTTTTCCATTTTCAGAATCAAGCAGTGACGGAAGGATGTTTGATCCAGGAATTAGTTTTTCTTCAATGAAACAGCCTCCGCTTATCAAACAGCTTAAAGGAATTCTGTCAGAGTACCCGGATGGAGGACAAATCCTTAAGGTAAATGCAACCATGTCTTTAATTTTCAGTTACGTCGATTATTAAAATCATAATTATGTTGTTATAGATATAGGTTATAGAAACACAAAATGACAACTAAGGAAACATCATGGAATTCAACTGAAGTATATTATAAAAACACTCGCAACAGGTAAAAGGAAGTGAAATTTAAAACTTTTCAACGATTTGAATTGCTATACTACATAAGTATGTTATAGTATTCATGCTTTGTAGAACATTGATTTTTACATTTCACAAGTTTCTGAAATCAATAAACAGTGGATATAAATCAATGACTGTCTACTTTAATATGGATCGAAATTGTGCATGCTTTCATTCATTTCTTCACCTTTTGAAATATGCATAAAATGATAATACTATTTGTGTTCCGCTTTATTAAGCTTAGGTTTAACCGATCGAATTGACTAGTGCGCAGCTGAGATATTTCATACCCACCCTTGATGTATACATATTTTTGTAAAAATGTGTAACCAGTATACTTACTACGGTAAAGGTTGCAAAATTGTATTACTATAAATCTCCAAATTAAGAACATTGAGTATATACAATGTCAGTCTCTTCATTAACTCTACGACTTATATATAAAAGGCCATTTCAGGATGATATTCTGACATCGTGCAATTTCTAATTCTGACGTCAATGTCTTAACAGTGTCCCGAAATGCCCGGCACGATATTAACGCCTGAAGTACGATGCTTTTTTGTAACGCTCGATTTAAATATGCGTATTTAAATACGCATGTGAATGAAATTAATGAATATGAACAATATAATATCGCCCAAAGTTATGACAATAAAGCCTTTTTGCCAGGAATTATTTGCACAAGTCTTGAAAACATTGATTAATATCAGAATAATATCGCACAATGACATTGGGCCATATCATTAAATGCGCGATGTTAGAAAAGCATCCTTGATGTGCACGTTTTTATACAACAACAAACGATGTTTGCGCCTGAATACTGGTACTTTTCTGTTACGCTCGATATTTCAAATAAACATGTGTATACTATTACTGAATATGCACGCTATTTACCTTTTCTGATTCAATAACATTGCAAAATCTAAAGATATTCAAGTGTTTTAGAGAGATATTATTGTCACGAGTCACGATAAAAGATGGCTTCATGACAAAATATGTCGAACAATGACAGAGCAATCAGTATAAACTAAATACATGTGACTATAGTAATGCTCTTGACTATATTTCTCACGATTACGAGTAGCTGTCGTATCTTCAACAGGAACTGATACAAAATGCTGAGGACGCCGAAGCTACAGAAGTCAGCATTCTCTATGACGGGAGATGTATCAATGACCAATACAGTGGCTCCAAACAAACATACAACAAATTCTTTAAGGTAAAATTAATATTTTGAGTAACTGTCCTTTAGCTGTCGAAATGTTGCAGAAATATCACTGTCCACTTTGTTTATCTAATGAACACCAAACTTGAAAATCATATATATATATATGGGTATAATATCTCGGCGAAGTTTGACAATTTGGCTATTTTGACCCAGGCTCGTTAAGGTTACGGCTTTTGAATATTTGAAATTGCGCCCAAATAAGTTTGTGATTTCAGTAGTATGGAGTTATTACTCGATCATCATCAAACTTAGTCAAAGCGTTTTTTTTAATGGCATAATATCTTTTCCAAGATACTTTACCTAATTTCACTACAGAATCGTCCCCATTTGTTGAGGAAAACATAAACTACTGCAGCAAACTTATTCAGACTGTATAGAAATATATCTTAAGAAATTTACCGTGTAAAATAATAGTCTAGCTTACCGCCTTTTTACTCATCTCTTACCATACCCAAAACCAACTGTGTAGGGTGTCCTGTCCCCCTAACATAAACTTACTCATTATAACTTAAGATATCAGTGAGTTTCTGAAAGAAGACATGGTGCACTAGTAGTTCATATGGGGAAGAAGGTCTGATTTGCATTAGGGGTCACTGGAACCAAATTCATCTCATCTCATCGAATGCACCAGCTCCAGATCAAGGACTTTTATGAAACTTTGGTCAAATATTCATCATCCCGAGACGGCTAAAGGTCAAGGTTATATTAAGGGAAATAGTTCGCCTTTAGTTCTAAAAGGATTTTCATGAAACGTCAATGATATGTCAGCTGTCATTTTGCATGATAGGAGAGATAAACATAGCTAATGTCAGAAATGGAGAAGAGAGAGAATTCTTTAGACAGCAGTACTTATTTGGTCTTATATACATGTAGTAAGTTTAACAATACCTGTATAGTTATTGTATTAAACTACATGTATGTGTGTGAAAGTTCCTGATCAGTTCCTTCCAAATCTGATTTGGGTTGATTCTTTGTATTGTCTTATAACTCTTTGTACCATAGTGTCTTATCGGTCGCTTGCACTTGTGTGTTTCTTTTGCTTTTCTTTTTTTATACTCAACTTTTTATGGCAGTTTTTTAAATCTATTTAGACATGATCAGCAGTTTTCACGCATTTTTTAAAGTTTTTGAAAGGTGATTACCTTCCATAGTCTTTGAACCATAATTGGATTATATTGGAACTTATTCATACGCTTATCAATATTGAGCGATAAAATTAAAGTAAAATCTTCCTTACACTACTTTCATGTACAATCAGTTTGATGTAAAACTATAGTTTTGCCACTATTTTCAAACTACAATGTATTTTGAATTAATTAAACAAACAATAATTATTATTGTACATAAACAAATACTTCCTTTGTGCGCACTTGCGTATTATTCGATCTAAATATAGATATTATGTTCTTATTTTCGGAAAATCAGCTAGAAGGTTATGTACTAAAACTAGAAGTCGGTCTATATTTAGACATTGATCTGACGTAAGGTCAGGAATAATACCAATGATTTAGTAGGCTACTGGAATCTGTTTCATTACATTCCTCAATGTATATCATATGTGAACGACAACACAGTGATGATCCTACGGCTTTGAGTTCTGAGGGCTCTGAGCAGCTATTTTTAGCCTGGAAACGGGTGGTGTAGAATTTTCTTTGTTTTTTATAAGTATATGTGTCTCTGTGAACAGGTAACCTGCACAGACTTTGAGAGCAATGAAATACCTACATGCCAATTTATTTTTCTTGAAAACGGTTTTGCGTTTCTTTACTCGCCGTAATTGCTTGTTATTTCAAAGATATTCCAAGAAAAATACATTGGCATGTAGGTATTTCATTGCTCTCAAAGTCTGTGCAGGTTACCTGTTCATAGAGACACATACACTTATAAAAAACAAAGAAAATTCTACACCACCCGTTTCCAGGCTAAAAGAAGCTGCTCAGAGTTCGAGATGCCCTCAGAATTCAAAGCCGTAGGATCATCACTGTGGACAAGGACTCAGTATTTACAGTATATAAACGAAACTTGAAAGTAAATGTATAAAATTACGAAACAGTTTTGAAACTTCTGTATGCAAGTAATGAATTAAGGGGGGCGGTGGTATAGAGGTTAAGGTGTCTGCCGCTCATCCCGGAGGTAGTGCGTTCGAGCCCAATGGGGTCACGACCGTACCTCCTCATGACACCAGTACTGGTTTTTTTCCAGGAAGCGGACTCGAGACTGATTCGGTAAGCTTCAAGCTTTCTTCACAATCGAGCTAAAATAAATTAGTAAAAACTAATTAATATATGTGATGTTAACGATTGGACCCCGTGTGAAATAAGTTTTTGTATTTAGCATAAGCTTTACGGGTTATCCTGTGCAATATGTCAATACAAAGTAGTAATTAATGATATAAAAATCAGTATTAATCAAGTTAATTTAAGTATTTATATAAATATATTTCAAGCAGAGTCTGTGTTTAAGCTAATTCTGTCATAAGTATGAAATTAGTGTTATGTGTGGTGTAGTTTCTATTTATGTATACTACTGTATTTGGATTGTTGTTGTAATAAGACATTGCACAAATAAATACACCTATGTACTACTGGAGTTCTATATATGATAATTCAAATTAAGATTATGGAGTAGATTTTAAAAAAGTATGCATGCATTCAAAAATAACTTTTCTAGGGACCGGCTCTGTGTGTTTTTAATGACGCCATTTTCACCGATGAGGACTGGGACGGAATACGTATGATCTATAGTAGTGTGAAGGAAGAGGACCCACTCAAAGTTGGACGATTTGGGCTAGGGTTCAAGTCTGTTTTTCACATAACAGGTATTTTACATACCGAATATCATTAACATCTTACTCAGCTTTCCTGACAGTTTTCCCCTCACATTGCTCCGTGTTACTTCCCATTTTGACGTTCTGTAGCGATAGTTTGAACTGATGTTGCTCATGACCCTACGTCTTTTCCCCAAAAGCAGTGAGTCTGCCTTGGTTTCTCAAATTTAAACTGCTTCTAGTCGGTATTTGATACGTATGAACATATATAAGAAATCAACCTTATCAACTAGATTTTTAACAAATTCGGCTATTATGTACCTATGAAGTAGGGAGGAGGGACATTTTGATGTTGTCCAGACTGCCTCGATGTCACAACGTTTCTCTACGCAACTCCTCTTATACCGCTAGGCGGAGTTCAAGCATATTTCACATGAATGATCAGGTCCAAGCATAGCTGTGAATATTGTGGTATTTTCCGATTCAGTTACAATATTTAAGACGGAGTTAACGCTCTTGATTTTGTCTAATTTTACTATGTATGTGCTATTACTCTTAAACTACTCGTTGTTTTTCAACCGAAGTGATTAGTATAAAGTCTACATTTGCATATCATCAGCATGTTCCGGTTCAGTGACAAAGCCGTGTTATTGCCCTTGGTTTGACAGATTTTATTTTGTTTGGACTATTCTTATACTACTGGATGCATTTCAGTCAAAGTACACATAAGTGACGAGTACCACTTATGTATATCATCAGTCAGTTCCAGTTCATTGAGTTTTAGTGGAGTTGCTGCCCCTGGTTTTTCAATTTTTACTATGTCTGCGCAATATCTGCTATACGACTTAATAGTATTCAACCAAACTGCAATCGGTAAGGTATATGTTAATATGATTGAAAATAAAGTTTTACCCGCTCAGTATCTCCACACTGTATCGGCAAAACGCAACGGCTCCAATTTAACGATGCTGCTCCAACTAGCGTAACGACAAGGCTCCAATAAAACATGGCCGATTTCGTAAACAAAACACACACGAGTATAACAAATTCGTGTATTTTTTATAGTTATTCGCAAATTCTGATGAAATGAATACTCTTACGGAATGCCCACACCTGTCCTGCATGACCGTAGCTTGTCGGCTTTTTCAGACATCCGTGCGTGTGAAAGTAATGCAAGTTGAATGCAGAGGATTCAATGGTAAATAGTGCGAAAACAGACCAAAATACATGGATTTTGCACAAAATTATCGAAGTGAAGGTGTTTAGGATAAAACAAATGCACTGGCATGTAACTTTTAGTCAAATCTCGCAAGATTATACTCGTAGTTTACCGATCTAGTATGTCTATAGGCAAAAATCTACATTTTCAGCATTACAACGATTCAGACTCCAATTTAAGATACAACGAAACAGTTCCAATTCATTTTTCACCAACCATTTTCAAAGACGTTTTAGAACAATTGCAGTTATAAAAGAATCTCTTATCGAAAAATCTCACGTGTTTATGCCATTTTGTCCCTCCTCATTGTAAAATAAACATATAACATGAAAATATTCCAAATACTTTGCTAAAATGACAGGATTCATGAAGAGAGCAGAACATTTTTTTTATTTCAGACTTACACATAGTGTGCATCGTTTTGTTCATATGATATTATTACATATGATATTAACACGTAAATATTAACAGGTCATACAAACAATATGAAACTAGTAATTATGACTTTCAGAAGTCGAAAACGCGGATGAACATTATTATTCTTACCAGTTTGAACGGGAGTTCAAAATAACATTTCGTAAGAACAAAGCTTCTTCTATAAACACTGATACTTGTATCACAGATGATTTGTTTTGTAGAAGTTCTAAAACATTTAACATAGACGGTCTCGCATAAAAATATTTCCTTATGTATTTTCTACGGAGTTCATTATAAAGTGGACATTTATATATAAGGGGGTACTCATTTTCAAGAACTAAAGTGACATATTGCTACAAATTTCATTTGACCTGGAGCGTTAACTGCTAGCAATAATCGTTTATATATGCAGTCTTGAAATTATTTACAAATATTTTTCACTTTGGATTTTTATGTTGATATAAACGTCACATGTAGAAGGTGATGTTTCACTGTTTCAACGGAGTAAAAATATCAAAATCTTCTACCCGGATTGACATAAACAAGTGTACCAAGTATAACGAATAACTCTGACGTCGTTTAAATGATGTAACGTGCGTTATGCTTTCTGATGCTTTTTCCCATGGATTTCGAAATTTAATTGAAACAACTTAAAGTTCAGCTTTAAACCTAAAATAAACAGGAACGTTTTGGTATCGATTTCACACTCTATATTTGAAATACAATATATACAAGACATTTTGGCGGTAACGAGGCTCTAAACCGCGTGTTATATTACCCAGCTACAGTGGCCTTAACATTAGGCTTTGGAGGTTATACAAATACCTGTGGCCTTGACTTTGAGCTACTTGCCTTACATTCCAGTATGCATAAAGTAAACATAGATACCCAAGATTTCTGCCAGTTTTGATGAATTTCCAACAAGAGATTTTAGAGGTAAAGCGCAGACATTATTTTTAGAATTTATCCTTACACAAACATAAATCAGAGAAAGCGGTAGTGTAGACGTTAAGGTGTCGGTCGCTTATCCCGGATGTTGCAGATTCGAACCCCACTGGGGTCACGACTGTACTTTCTCATATGACACCAGCACTATTTTTTCCAGGAAGCGGACTTGAGAGTGATTCGATAAGCTTTCTTCACAGTCGAGCTAAAATAAAACACCGATTTCTGAACTAGCGCCAATGTTTTAATGCACTTTGTCGGGATTTTCCATCATCAACATCGTTCACTGTCCTTTTTTTAACTTTTAACAATTGATAATATATAAAGAAAAGGTGTCAATACAGTACAGTTATAGTCCATGATTTTCGGTTTACTACTACTATAAGACAAAAGCGCTAGACGCCCTCTCAGATTCTTTTATTTTCCGTTTACATTCGTTATATATAAATTTCTGCTTTTATTTTGTCATCATTTGCTATCAATGGCGAGCAAACACATTGAGAAAAAACGAATCGGAACTGTTTAATAATTGCAATTGTTCTAAAATGTCTATAAAAATGGTTGGTGAAAAACGAATTGGAACTGTTTCGTTGTATCCTAAATTGGAGTCTGAATCGTTGTATTGTTGAAAATGTAGATTTTTGCCTATAGACATACTAGATCGGTAAACTACGAGTATAATCTTGCGAGATTTGACTAAAAGTTACATGCCAGTGCATTTGTTTTATCCTAAACACCTTCACTTCGATAATTTTGTGCAAAATCCATGTATTTTGGTCTGTTTTCGCACTGTTTACCATTGAATCCTCTGCATTCAACTTGCATTACTTTCACACGCACGGATGTCTGAAAAGGCCGACAAGCTACGGTCATGCAGGACAGGTGTAGACATTCCGTAAGAGTATTCATTTCATCAGAATTTGCGAATAACTATAAAAAATACACGAATTTGTTATACTCGTGTGTGTTTTGTTTACGAAATCGGCCATGTTTTATTGGAGCCTTGTCGTTACGCTAGTTGTAGCAGCATCGTTAAATTGGAGCCGTTGCGTTTTGCCGATACAGTGTGATCTCTATAAATGCGATAAAACTTGCTAGTAGGTAGCTGTTTTCCGGTGGATAAACTAAGAATGGCACGTACTGGTGTATAACAGGCTTGTATAAAGACATAACTTGGGATTATTTTTGGAATCAACTACGGTCAAGATTAAACATTGTAGCTAAAATAATATTAAAATAAAAGTCACTTTGTAGGAAGTTTTAAACAGAGGAAAAGCTGTAATGAAATTTATACGACTTGGAAATATAATTAAAGGCCAATAACTCAAGCTTGTGAGACATAAACTGACCAAAGTTCTCACATGGAGCCTATCTTAAACATTAGTTATTATCAAAAGCCGGAAGGAAAGAGGTTTGGGTTTGTCAGTCCGACATCCATACATGCCCAATAGACATTAAGGGTTAAGGCTTGTGTGCAACTTTGCAAAGATGCTGCGTAGTGCGTAAGAATTGCAGTATTGGATGGAAGGTGTATTATTGGGTTAAGAAGATCAAAGAAAGAGAGGAAAGGGGTGACATCACAATGTCCATTTAGTGAGCTCGAACTTTATAAGACATGGCAAGCAGTATTTTGATAACTTGATAGAAATACTGGGTAGTTATTACTGAAGCATGAAGTTTCAGTGTTGTTGTTTTTATCGCACTAATATACAAAAACTTGAAATATCGAATTCTCTGAAATATTAAGGAGTGAAAGATAAATGCTAATTCTATGAAGATATTTGTAGTATCCGGCTCTTCTAGATAATGCCTATGTCCCTTTCAACCTTTATGATATGATATTGTAAACTTGTATTTTTTGAAAATTGTTTTCAGGGTTATAAACCGATTTGGGAAATATCGATTCGCTAGTCCCCATCTGCGTCTGTCTGTCCGTTGTTCCGTCAGTCCGCCAGCAGTATTATGTCAGAGTTATAACTTCTAAAAGTGGTTGCGACGTGCACCAAACACAAGTGGCTACATAAAAGATCAAAATTATCCAGGACGAAAAGATTTGAAGAATTGCAACGTTACATAATATGTATTACCATTACCAGTTGATATACGTCATATAGCATTTGGTGCCTTAGTAATTCTTGTTCACTGCCCGAAAGGTGTAGCAGGTAATTTATCATCCTTAGTGACAGCTTCTTCGGTTTATGAAGGATTGCAACGATGTGTTTTGCATATACATTGTATGTTGGTGTCTCAGTCAGAGGCTTTCTATCCTTTGCAGAATTATAGATCTTGCGCCTTGACATCTAGAGGTGTCGCACTTATTTGATCATCTTAAGTCCATGTTATATTGGTGAAAGAGAGACACGCCCAGAGGCATTTAGAGTGAATTCTTTCGTTATACGATACACATGTAGTGAATTGTCTATAAATTATAATTGAAAGAGAATTGAATTTAGATATTGATATGTAACAGTTACTCCAATTTATGAAGGCAGTGATTACATTAAAATTAGAATTAATGAAATGGTCCAATGTTATTTCCTTCGAGAAACTTCACAAATAATAGGTACTTATTTATGACTTGATTTACTCTTCGAACTTATTTTGAGTCCAAGCATGGGATCATTTGGCCTGTTTGAAGGATGAAAACCTAGTTTCGTAACATAGTAGTGTTTCGTGTATCACTTTTTATGATGCCCGAAGGGAGAGCAAAGAGTTCCCCTTTGTCCCTGTCTGCACGTAGGCAGTAATTGTTAGGGATTTGGGACAGCCGAGGATTACTATATTGTTCATTCCGTCATTGCAATGTTAAAAAATTGCATTGTTGGGTAAAAAGGGACAAAGATCAAGGGATTAGCATCACAACGTCAATTAAGTGAGTTTGTCCGTTTGTTTGTATGTAAGGATAATGCGGAGGTATTGTTTGAGAGGTATTGAACTTCATTTCGATGTAATACAAGTACCCTACACAAGCAGTTAATGGATAAGGATTAAGTTGTTTATGAGTTATTTTTCGAATAAGCCTTCAAACCAGAAGCATAACTCCATAACTGTTAAAGACTTTTTTAATTGAAACATCACAAAATGGCATAGGAAATTACGGGAAAGTCAAGACTGGGATGTAACATAAAAAGGTCAGGAAGGCTTGGAATGCAATATGAAATATTGTGATCTAAGTCACAATATTTTGTTAAGGGTTCATTTTCCTTACTCATCGTCGCCTTTGAACATGTCTTTCAGCTAGGGGCAGTCACCTATACCAGGCAGTTTTGTTGCATTTTATATTCCCTGCTTGGGAAATCGTGTCACATATTTTTTATTTCTGTCTTCAAATTAATTTATGCTCTTATATGTGCTATGATAGGAAGTTATACAAATGCAAAAACTGTCATAAAATTGTAACAAATAATATTTTCAAAAGTCTGTGACACAGCGCCTTTGGACAAGGTACACTGTATAAAGTGCTATAATATATATTTTGATTTAGGAAGCTACCTCTAGTTGTAAGGCTTGATCAAAAAGTGATGAATGATAAGAAATTTTATGCTAGGTTTATGTTCCCGGCGGCCACGGCAGCCTCGTTTGCCCGGTGGGACTTTGGCCTTTTTTTCTCTGTATTCAAGTTTTGTTTGGTCTTACCAAGTTTTCTCACTGTCTATCACGGTATATCCGTGACGGGCCATGGGTGGGAAAGGGGCTGAGTCCAGGAGGCTCCAAGGCGCACTACGGTTCGGCCCGCGGTCTACCACGGATGCCAGTACATTCCTTCCTGGCCCGTCACGTTCTGATGGTGAAATGCCGGGGAATACACATGCTTCCCGTCCCACTACGGACCGCCTCCAAGTTTTGTTACGGCCTATTGCGTACTGTCATGTTTTGTTGCGTTCATCCGTTTTACCGCGGCCTACCAGGTTTCTCATCCGCGTCAAATGTTTTGACAGTTTAAAAATCTGGCTCGGCAATCACGGCAATCACAGCCTGTAACGTTTGCCAATTCCGTTCCCACGCGTTGTTTCACGTCCATCCCGTTTTGTCCACGGCGGCCTGAAACGTGATTGCCGTGGCCGCCGGGAACATAATGTAAACCTAGCATTATTACAATTGATGACAAATGTCTAGTTATTTTTGTTGTCTTGAGCCTCATCGCTCGCTTAGAGATTGAAAAGACCTCCCAAAATTGTATTGTTTACATACTATCTAAACACACACATAAAAACGTAAAAAACGTTTAAAGATCTTGGCGAATAAAATTCTAGCTTTCACCAGGGTGCTCATATATTTTTGGCAACAGTTTAACATGTTTTATGTTTCCTTGAATTAATTTTTAGAGAAGTAGGATTTTGTTTGAAATGGGGGTCGTGGACTTGAGGCATATAAATCTGAAGAATCGAAGTTTTCAACAGGTTGCCTTGAGAAAATAACATCAGATTTGAACTGTTAGGTAGGATATCGTTTCTTGGAGAAACGATCTATGAGACCTTTACTAATTGACTTTACCGGGTTTGTTTTGAGTTAGCTTCGTAAACTTTAATTTAGAGAAATACTAAAATTTAATATCTTGTTTGACTGTCCTGGTCAAAACTTGATAATCCACAAACTTGGCAAGGTTTATCTTGACTTCTGTTCGCTGAATAGAGAAAGCATTTGTTTTGTTATACGTTAGTTTTAAATGTTTTCAAGACATTCCATAATTATGTTTCAGACATGGTAGTTGATAAGGACCATGTTTTTGACGAAACCGTTGAACAATATAGTTTAGCTTGAGGCCTTAGATTAGAAAATCCCTAACACAATTTTTTATCATAAAGTCAAGATGAATCAAAAGATTCGTCTATTCAAATAATATATTTCAGATTATCCTTGTGTGATAAGTGGAAATAAGCTTCTAATGATTGATCCCCAACAACCTACTGACAGAGTTAATGCAATGGTCAACCTTTCTAGAGTCGGAGCACTTGAAACCTCTGGCTTGACCTCTGAAGCGTTTTGGGCGGCATTCGACGGCATATTCGGAATGAGTAGAGAATCTATAAAAGACGGTCATTTTCAGGGAACAATATTTTGGTTTCCGCTTCGTCAGAAGGCATCGGAACTTTCTGAAACTCTGTATAACGAGTCGAAAGTTTTTGATTTGTTTGAAGATTTTAATTCGGAACAATCATGCATACTTCTTTTCTTGAAAACTTTGGAAAAAATTACCGTCTGTACACGTGAAAACCAGACAAAGATATTAGAGTTAATCAAAGTTGAGATAAAAGATGACACAGGCACAGTTAGACAGAGCAGACGTAACTTCAAAAAAAAGATTCAAGCAATAGACAAAGAATGCAATGGAAAAGATATAAAGAACGAGATGCACATATCCATATCAACCACGACACGTAGCAAGAGGCAAAGACATGATTGGATGGTAGTGAACTACTTTATTGGCAAAAGTGCAACGGCAGATTTTAAAAAATTAATCCAAGACGGGAGTTTACATTACAGCCCTTACGTTAGTGTTGCAGCACCACTTCACGGTTCTAAAGATGTTTTCGAAGGACATGTATTCTGTTTTCTTCCTTTGCCTAGAGAAGGATCCAGACTGACTGGACTTCCGGTGCATGTGAACGGATTTTTCGCGCTCAGCCAAAATCGTCATCATCTGAAATGGGTAACAGATGAGCAAAAAGGAAGGAAAATTGATGACAACGCTATTCTGTGGAACAAATATCTAATAGCAGAAGCGATTCCAAAGGCATACGAAATGCTAATACGTGCTCTTATCGCAAGATCAGTTTCAAGTGGAAACACACCCGAAATGGTAGCGCCTGTTTATTCATGCCTACCAATCTCTTCAAAAATGCATAATACATGGTTAGACTTGGAAATTGAGCTGTATGCAAGATTGTCAACGTGTCCTCTACTTTTCAATAAACACAAGAAAAAATGGGTTTCATTGCTTGAGTCTTGTTTTGCAACTTTCAGCAACATGCCGCATGACATGATGCATGTTCAAAATGCTGTGAAGATGTGTCTTCATGAAATAGGAAAACATTACGTTGACATTCCACCAGATCTGTTCCTTACTTTTAAACGGCATTATACACATATTCAAGATCTCACTCCTCAACTGCTGACTGCTTACCTTCTTCAAAATCCTGCATACAGAAATATGTCTCATGCTTGCAAGCTGGATATCTTGACATACATACTTTCAGACAAGGTCTACGAGAAATTAAATGGTGTCGAATTACTTCCACTGCATTCTGGACGATGGACAAGCTTTAACACGATTGGACAAGCGGTCTTCTTTTGCTCTGAAAGTGAGATGGAAATCCTTCACGGCCAAGAGCAAAGATTGGTACTGAGTGTTTCATCCCTTGGAAAACCTTTGGCAAACCATTTCAGGAAGCTATGTACGAGTGGTAAGTGTTTGTTTACGTTTAAGGAGCTAATGAAATTATTCTATGGCCCGCCATTTATGCGTTGAGGGGGTCTATTCGAAATTGAGCAAACAATCTTGAAACATTACCGAAATTATCTATTTTATCTGAAGTTTTAAAAATGGATCTTTATGATTGCACCATGTAAAAGGGGGATTTATTCGAAATTGAGCAAACAATAATGAAACATTACCGAAATACTTTGTTTCACCTGAAGTTCACAAATGAATCTTCACCAAATTTCACCATGTAAAAGCAGATATACGGCCCTTGACTACGCATATACCGTCATTTTTAGCTTGGGTCGCGCGTTCCTCAAGAAGTATATGATTAAGATGTATGCATTAATTCCAGAATTAAAGACTAGCATTTAAAATGTGGGTGCTGTTCATTGATTTACTAAATATTGGACATTTTCAGCTTTAGTTATTCATTTCGTAGGAAAATCTATTACCCTTTAAATATTTCTTGAAATAGACTTAAAATGTACTTAAATCTGACAACATTTTTCAGGTCTATCTCAAGTCAGAGAAATGACAACCTCGGCACTTATAGATCTGCTAGACTATACAATCAAATGTCACTTAGGAACATCCGGCGTACTACGTCTGACTAGGTCTACAAATTTATCCATACAATGGCTACAACAGGTGTGGCGCTTTATTAGTACAAATGGAAATATTTCAAGCTTTACACAACTTCAGATTATCCCAGTTTTGAAGAGCGGGACCTGGATAAATCCAAAGATTATTGATCTCGTAAGAATGTCAGATTTACTACTGGTGAAATCCAAAAGAGGGGATTGTTTCCCTGATGAAGTCTGCAGGTGTTTTCAAATCATGGGAGTTACTGTATTAGAAGAATTGCCAGAGTGGATTCCAGAGAATCTAATTTCACCGTATTGTTTTTGGCCTACATCTAAAAGTGCCATAGCTCTTCTTTCAAGAATTAGTTCAACTGTATACGTCACACATACAATAACAGCTTTCAATCAGCAGTGTTCGTGGAACGACAAGTTGGCTATGAGGAAATTGCTTGAGAGAAGTCAGTTTGAAATGACAAATGAAGCACGCTGTTTAATACGAGAGTTACAAATATTTCGTGCTATAAACTACACCAACGAGGATGGATATGACGCGTCCGTATCTCAGGTTCCTTGTTTCATCAGTGGTTCTGAATGTCTTCCGAAAACGGTACAGCTGCCTTTTACTTGCTTGCGCGTGAGAAATAGTTCATTGGAGATGTTTCTAACACAGCTAGGAGCCAGAAAGGTCACCGTTGACGAAATAGTCTCTCAAACGCTGAAATGTTTTGCGAGTGGAAGGATTCAGAAAAATGATGAGAAACGAATCTTCGTGGAATACTTTATAAGCAGTTTCAATTTATTCAAGAATAAGGAAACAATTGTGCATTATGCTCGAAACTTACCTTTCCTCAGAACTGGACCTAGCTCCCGTGAATACAAGGCTGTCGATTTGTTCGACCCATCTAATGAATTGATATGCAATTTACTTTTAGGTGAATCTCTCACTCCGGAATTGAATACTTGGAACAGTGAGGAGCACATTCTTGTACTTAGGTACCTCGGATTGAAAGAAATAAAAGATATCGATTCTCTGGTCGCTTGTCAAGTAGCTAAGACTCTAGATAAATTGTCTAGAAAAAGGAAGCATGACGATACACTTAAACTAAAGGCCGCAGCGTTTATGCAGTTACTGCATTGTAAACCATCGCTTCTAGGGGACTCGTGTATAAATGAGGTCAGACTAGCTGATTGTATAAAGTCGTTGTCCTGTATTCCAGTCCAAAACAAGGTACCTTCGTATTACCCAAAGTGCCTGAATTGGTATTCGCACAAACAATTACTTTGCAAACCATCGGAGGCAAAAGATGTCAGTTTGTGTATACTTATTGGAGCAACAATGCCAACTGTCGCCTGCAAGTCAAAACATATGATTGACATGTTCCGATGGAACGATCCTCCTGCGCTTTTATATGTCTTTGAACAGCTAAAAATGATTAGAAATTGCAATTCAAAGCATAACAGATCGGAAATTATGCCTGTCATAAAAGTTGTTTATGAACACCTGGGTAAACGGGAAGATGAAGTACTGCACCAGAAAAGCGAACTGTCAAGTGAGCAAGTAATATGGACCGGTGAAGAATTCGTTAGTGCTGACAAAGTGATCACCTACAAAAAGAAAGACAATCTGGACTTAAGGCCCCACTATTTTTGTTTACCTGAAGAATACAGTCATATTCGTAATCTTTTCATCAATCTTGGGTGTCCTCGTCAGCAGGACATTCGTATATTACAAAAAGCACTGTATGATATCAGCGTTCTACATGATACGCTTCAGAGTGAACAAATGGTTAGGCGGGATAGACGAATTGTCTGTGACATATTAGAAAAAATTGCTAAACAGGTTCTGGAAGGATTCTTTTCTAACGAAGATTTAGATATATTGATAATGGTACAAGACAGCGATCCAAACAAACTACGAATGCGACCTGTTGCAGAATGTACATATGATGATGATCCGGTCTGTTTTTACGAAGATGACGACAGTATTTGTCTAGTTCATGAAATGATACCATTTGAAATCGCTGAAACTCTTGGCGTTAAATCAATATCGAATAAAGCAGCTTTGGACGCGGAAGAATTAGGTGTTGAGAAATGGGGACAAAATGAACATTTGACAACTCGACTACATGCGCTCTTAAGAGATGGATACACCGACGGGCTTTCCGTTCCAAAAGAGTTAATACAGAATGCAGATGATGCCGGTGCATCTACAATGAAATTTCTTTATGATGAAAGACAAAACTTGCAGATGAGGGAACGGGTCCTTAGCAAAGGGATGAAGGCTTTTCAGGGACCTGCACTGTGGGTTTTCAACGACGCTAAATTTTCAGATGAAGATTTAAGAAATATCACAAAACTAAATGCGGCTACAAAGCAAAGAGATGTAAAAAAGATAGGAAAATTTGGGCTAGGATTTTGTTCAGTATATAATCTGACGGACATGCCGAGTTTTGTGACCGGTTCAAGTGTAGTATTTTTTGACCCTCATGAAAAAAATCTCGGAAGTGTCCTACGTAGCAAGGGAACTGGACTGAAGTACAGACTCCCAAATAAGAATTTAGTTTCAAGACATATTGATCAGTTCAAGCTTTACGAAGATGTTTTTGGATGTAATATTACTAGCGACTCGTTTTCTGAGTATAATGGAACTTTGTTCAGACTTCCACTGCGTACAGAGCACCAGGCAAAAGAAAGTAAGATCTACCCAGTGTCATACACACATGAAGAAATGATTCAACTTCTTCGGTTATTTATAAAAGCCGCAGGAAATATGCTTATCTTCTCACAAAATATTAAATCTATTGAAATACATCACTTAAGAGAGAATTCAAGACTCGCATCTGATGCAGAACTTCTTTTCAAGGTGCACAAAGTAACACAGCGATGGGAAAATCACATATTTAGACCAGTAACAGAATCTGTGCTCAGCAGAATGCCTGATTGCCTACTGAGAAATAGAAGTCTTCTTGAAATCCATAAGACGATTATCAGTCAGATTATAAAACCTTCTTGTAAAAATCTGGTTCAGTTTCTCGATGATGTTGCTGAAACTTCCGAAACAGTGTGGCTGATTTCATGGGCAAAAGGAAATAGCAGATCGCTGACAATGAGCAAGTCAATGGAATGGGAAGGTGCAGTTCCCCTTTCTGCTATTGCGGTTCCGTGTAAAAGTTTAGTAAATTGGACTCCGACTGTTTTGAGAGACGTCGGACCTGGTTTTTACCGGGATGGACATTTTTTCTGCTTTCTTCCGTTACCTTTATGCACAGAATTACAGATGCATATCAATGGGTGTTTTGCCGTGACTTCTGATAGACGCCAGCTTGTGTCTGTAACAGAGGATGATAAGGGGAACAGACGAAATGCATGGAATAGCACTCTACTTCAAGATGCATCGGTAGTATCTTTTGTTCATTTGCTAGAAACACTTGCAGAACAATCAATGAACATTGATCGATCTTATAAGTATTATGACCTTTGGCCCGCTTGCTCTTCAAAAGATATTCTACCATTCAAAAATGCTTTTTACACGCATATAATCGGTACAGAGGCCAAAGTGTTTCATGGCAGTCACTCCTGGGTCACCTTTCAAGAAGTGGTATTTCTAAACCCTAAAATTCTCCAACGGACATATGGAGACTTGGCTTTTGAAGTCATGTTACATTTCAAACCGAGAGGCGGCAAAATATTCATAGAAATGCCGGCTTATATCCTTGAAAACATACTGCAAAATAACAAGGACGAATTGGATCGTATACATTCAGCTGTAATTAGTGAAAAGCAATTTTTCTTGATATTCCTAGGAAATATTCAGGATAAGTTTTGGGCGGATCGTATGAATGATAGAAACTCGTTAATTGCAGCAGCAATTAATCTCTCGGAAAAAGATATAAGAAACACATTAAAAGCCATGAACTGTATACCAACTGAACCACTGCAAAATTTGAAGAATCCCAAGGAATTGATACATCCTAATTCCAAGGTCTCATATCTTTTTGACACTGAGGACGAGAGATTTCCAATTCACACAAAGGAGTTTCGCAGCGGCGCGTTTCTTGAAAAACTGGTTGAACTGGGAATGAATGATAAAATACTTCCAACAGATCTGTTTATCGACAGATGTGCGTCAATTTCGAAAATAGCTGAAACTTGCTGCAGCTGTGCTCGAAAACGATGTGTCACTGTGATTGAGTATACATGCAACGACGGTGTTTTAGCACAGCTTGAAAGTGAAGTTGGAACTTTAAGTATTATCACAAATTTGTGTATGTTTCCAGTGTTAGTCAAACCAAAAACATGGAAGTTTCCTTGGTTTGCAGAGGCAAAGGAAAGTTCACTTCTTTCGTTCATTCAATCCAGGCATTGCAGAAGCCACACGGCGATGGGAGAAGTTCTCTTACTCGGACAATCCAAGAACCTTTTCAGGGGAGATCTTTGTGACTATATCGGAAGTATACGGTGTTTAATTGATGAACGGGTGTTCCATTCCGTGAAGACCAAACAGGACAGTGTTAGGCGACTGTTTCAAATATTGGGTGTTAAAGACTTTTATGGAATTCCTATGCAAATATTAGTGGACCAGATATGCCTACTTTCACGTGAATATCTTGACAAATCAGTTCAATTTGAAGAACTAAGGAAACTACACAATAAGATCTTTGATGTTTTTGAAAACATTATGAAACTTAGGACCAATTCACAAAACAGTTTGGGGTGTCTCAATCTGCTACGTGATATTCCTGTGGTTCTGATAGGTAAAGACCTTGTTAGAACAGAAGAGGTTGCATTTTACGTAAAAGAAGAATATAAACCACTGCTCTGCAGACTTCCTGAAAATGATGGGTTGCGGTGGAAAACTATATACAGATATCTGGGAGTTAAGGAATATTTTGATATACAATATATATTAAGATTAATGGCTTCGTTAAAAGAAAACTGGCAGTCTGACGAAAAGTCTGTAGAACACATGACTGCATTACTTATAAATCTGAAAAATACTATGGAGAAAACAAATACTCAATACGAAGCTATTCAGGAATTTCATGATTTGATTTTTGCTCCAGACACATATTGTCGGCTATGGCCCACTTACGAACTGGCAACTGAAAATCTAGATTTTTCATCCAATGTTGCAATAAAAACATTGCACAAAGACATACCACCTTCTGTCGGAGAAGCTTTGGGTGTCAAAAGTAAGGAACTAAAATGCTTTGAACACATCTCTGTTGGTGTATCATTTGGTCAACGTGAAAACCTTTTAACTCGAATTAAAGGTCTTTTGAAAGCATATCCATGCGACGCTAGTATAATGAGAGAACTGC
Source organism: Saxidomus purpurata (assembly GCA_022818135.1). Classification (NCBI taxonomy): domain Eukaryota; kingdom Metazoa; phylum Mollusca; class Bivalvia; order Venerida; family Veneridae; genus Saxidomus; species Saxidomus purpurata. The sequence continues at coordinate 46,450,742 of JAFMSR010000012.1, forward strand.
TTCAAAATGCAGACGATGCTGGGGCAACAGAAATACACTTTGTCAAGGATTATCGCAAGCATGTCTCTGATAGACTTTTCAGTAAGACATGCGAACCACTGCAAGGCCCATCCTTATGCGTATACAATAACAGCTATTTCACACGTGAAGACCTTGAAGGTATACATAATCTAGGCCAGGGAAGTAAAAGTGATGATCCGAATAAAACTGGTCAGTACGGAGTCGGTTTTAACGCAGTATATCATTTGACAGATACTCCAGCCTTCGTCTCTAAAGGACCAGTTGAATCGGATAGTTTTTTGCTTATACTTGATCCGCTTTGTGAACATGTCCCAAGAGCAACTGTTTCCGAACCGGGTCAATTGTGCAAACTTACTGATGTGCAAAATAATTTTCCTGACCATTTACTTGGGTTTTCTCAAGACAAACTGATAACAGGAAAATGTGGCACAATATTTCGATTTCCTCTACGAAGCAAAAGATCCGAGATTGGACGTCAGTCAATAGACCCAAAACATATGGACTGTATACTTGACACATTCAAGGATGAAATGTATGAGGCAGTTATTTTTCTTAAGAATATTAAATTAGTTAAAGTTTCAAACATAAGCACAGGTGATCTGAAGGAAGAGTTTTCAGTTTCTGCACAATTATCAGACGCCGACAGTAAAAAAAGAAAACAGTTCAACGACAAGATAATTGCCATAACAAACAAAAACAAGGACAAAAAAGAAGATAATTTAGATACAGCTCCTCATGAAGTTTTCTATCCGCTAACAGTGATCGACAGCAATGACCGTTCCATGGAATGGTTTATTGTTCAAAAGTTTGGATCAAAAGATACCTCTACTAAAACTGACGAACTTAAACAAAGAATAAAAGACAAAGACTTGGGTCTCTTGCCTATAGGTGGTGTTGCAATACCTTTAGGTGACAATGTACTTTCAGCTAAGGTTGTAAAACGGCATGGCGCAAATCAAACATCTCACACTAATACGAGCAGTTCAACTCTAGGTTCTTTAGTCCATTGGTTTGCCTCATCTTATCAAAAACAAATTGGCAAGATAAAAGATTTTCCTGCAGATGAAAGAAGTTACAAGGCAAACAATGATTTTGGAAAAGCATTCTGTTTCTTGCCTTTGCCAGTTTCTACTGGATTGCCGGTTCATGTAAATGGTCACTTTGCACTTGATCACGAATCTAGAAGAGAGCTTTGGAAGGATGGATATAGAATGGACTGGAATACTTTTATTTTAGAATTTCTTGTAGTTCCATCGTGGATAGCTGGTCTTCTGCATATACGGAAAAGGGCAGAGACAGACGTTGGAGCAGCAAACACATGGCACAATGTGAATGAATCATTGAGGAAATACCACAAACTTTTTCCGTTACACGCCAAAACAGTGTCCAAATTGTGGGAGCATGTTGCTACACTTTTTTATTGTCAGATATTTAGAAACGATGCATCTCTATTTGCTTATGTTCAGGAAAGTAATGGTGATATATCTTTGAAAACTGATATCCCCGATAGCAGTCAAGACAGATTTTGTCTCAAGTGGACTCATTTGACATCTGCAGTGAATTCAGATCTAGGTGGTGTGTTCAATGATGTGACAAACTTGCTATCTTACATCAGCTCTCTATCGGATCGAGAAAAAACCTCACATTTAATTGGTCGCCTTTTAAAATCTTTTGGTATGAAACTGTTGGAAACTCCGAAAACAATTTTTGAAGAACTGCTCCGTGCTGGTATTGAAGATGTTCCGTCATCGTCTCCGGGTTTAGTAATATCTTTTATGAAAAGTTCGAACTGTGAAGTAGGTCCAGTCGATGTTGACATTTCACGCTCTAAATTTCTCACAACAAACAATCTGTACGTCTTCTTGCGTTTCATTTCAATGGACACAAATTTTGGAGGACAAATAGAAAACCTTCCTGTTCTGCAAACCGAAGACGGTACCTTTCGAGTATTTTCTCGGGAAAATGCAGTTTATTTAAGTAGATTTTCCCAGCTCCTTCCAAAGTCTTCTTGTCGGTTTGTCCATAGGGATTTAAGATCATTATTAAATGATAAAAAGCTTTTTGATTCAGGAGTATGTAAAAAACTTTGTTTAGAAGACTTTGTGAGGTTGTTATCACATTCAGTGGAAAGTAATGCGTATGCTGTTGGTTCCGAAATTCAGCTGAATGTAAGCTCGGAGGCGTGTCCGCGTATAGTGTCAAAGGAATGGTTGTGTTTGCTCTTTGATTTTCTTTGTGATCAGGCGCGAATTGAAAATGGAGATAATAAGTCACAGGTAAAGCAGCCGCCTTACATGCAAGAAACGCCAAAAACAGTTAATGCACTACAGTTTCGATCAAATATCAGTAAATTACAGGAATGGTCCTTTTTACCATGTATCAAAAATCAGAAAGGGGATACTTTCCTGATTCCTATCCGTGAGGCACCTCATTTGCTTTACTTAACGTACTTACAAAAGGTTGATGCTTTAGGTTGTGCACTTCAAAAATTATGTCTGCCGACCATTGACATGAAGGCGTTTTCGGAATGTTTAGAAAGAGAAGTAATTACATCAGTTGCTGAATTTATTCCTTCCCTTAATTCGCCTGCCGATGTTTTAGAGTGTTTGGTGTATCACAAATTCAAAATTAGCGGTTGTGGCGCAATAACAATTGATGATGCCTCCGAAATAATGGCATATTTTGGAAGAACGTTGTCTGTTCTTAAGGAAAATGCAGAAATAGATGTAGTTGCTAAGAAATTACGTGAAATACCGCTTTTCATAACATTACAAGGAACATTTACTAGCATTGATAGTAGCCATGATGTACTTGTTATACCGAGAGATATGCCATGTCATGGAATACAGGAGTGGGCTCGCAGATCCAGTATAATATTGTTACAAGAAAACGATTCTTTTGATGTTTTATATGAATTCGAGGGATTGCAGAAAGCAGACATTGAGTTTGTTTACGCAGAGAAAATTCTGCCAAATATTGATAAAATGCCAACGCAATACTGGTTACAGCATATTACTTTCCTGAGGGACCGATTCGGTCATCAAATATCAGACATACCTGCAAAGGCAAAACTAAAGCAAGAGCTCAAAAATATAGCTTTTGTAAATGTAAGAGGGGTAATGAAGACAGTGGATGAATTGTTCGATCCTGAAAATGAACTTTTTCTGTGTATGAAAGATTCTTCAGACTTTCCTCCCGAGAATTTTCAAACCAATGAATGGCGACATTTTCTGAAAGAGCTTGGATTGATATGTGATGTCAATGATAACATGATAATTGCTTTTGCATGTCAGATTGAATTGGAAGGAAGATCCCGATTGAGTGATACAGTGCAATGGAAATCTGAAAAACTTCTCAATCAATTCCTGAGAGATCGTGGTACAAAATGGAAACAAGCTACACTTAATAGAATAAAATCCATTCGATTCATTAAACCGAATACATTAGATGAGCAAAGAGTAAACATCTGGCCCCAGCATGGCAATGGCAATGCGTTTATTTGCTTTCAAGATTCTGTATCCAGTTCCTTAACCAGTTTATGTTGGACAAGCATTGACCTCCTTCCTCAAAACATATATCAGGAGCTCAAAACAAGTGTTAGAAACATGCTTGGAATTCACGACGAGCCGCCGCTCGACAAAGTTATCCTTCATTGCCAGAATGTATGCGATGCCCTGAAGCCTCTGGTAAAGGCTTCAAGTGTCAGTAGAGAGTTTGTGGAAGATCAGATGACTTGCTTTTATGAATATTTGACTAGACATATTCACTCAAAGTCATTGATACAGACCAGACTACAATATACGCCTTTCGTTCATTTATTCGACGTGAACGATCCCGATCTAGTTCTCGCGAATGAAGTCATCATTGATTTACCATCGTATTCTCAGATCAAACCGTATCTGTATCAAGCACCAAAGTACTATGGCAAATACCACGATTTGTTTCAGGTATTGGGCAGTAAACATAAGATTATGTGTTGTCATTACGCCACAATTCTTCAAAAGATTAAGGATAAATGTACAGATTCGGAGTTGAAGCTGCCTTTCGAAAAGAAAATCACACAAAAAGCTGTTAGAGGGTTACTTCGTCTCAACATAGATAGCGATGAAAGTACAGATGACGTACGACACATTTTTCTTCCGAACCAAGACCTTCATTTATTGAAGTCAACACAGCTAACTATACCGAATAGTTACTGGTTTGAGGACAGGCTTCGTGAACATGTAGAAATTAACTATTTTGCAGGTCAGTCATTTCTGCAAGTTTCTGACAATGATAAAATACCTCTCCATGAGATATTTTCAAAATGGCCGGATCACCTTAAACCCGTTTTATTGTCTGAAGTTGTCGAAGAAACTATTTGTCTAGAGAGCCGAGAACAGGGTATTTACAGCAATAAATCAATGGTGATTGAGAAATTTTTCCATTCCCAAGAATTTACAGCTTCTCTTGGTGGTATATTGCAGCAACAGGTCATGTTTGAGGGGACGTTCTGTGAAAAAACTTTTGTTTCTGAGACGGTTACAACCTTGAAAAGTATTAGAGTTTTTGAACTACCAATTTTGAAAACAGTTTTGAAATATCAAGGAAATATCGTAAGAGGGACTGATATGTCTATTCCTTACCATATTAAAATTGATTTAGATGATGAATCAAAACAAGTCATTTTCTATTTCACCGATACAAACGACACAGACGATGTAGACATGAGTCCAATATTAGATGGATTACTTGATCTACTTCTCACGTGTGTGCCTGAAATCGATAAGCGATCAACAACACGTTTGATGGCACTTTTACAGTGTATAGACACTCCTAACAAACTACCAGAAATTCTTAAGAGATTTCAAATAAAACCCTTTAATTTCGGTCTTACTTTCCGAAGGAACTACTTTCCAAAACCTGGAACATATGTAGAAACAAGATTAATTCCATTTCTTGAACAAGGAATTGAGCCATTCAGAGATTATGAGTATGATAGTGTCGCTATGGAAATTGATGATACAGTGTATGATATAGATGATATTGAAGATGCAGATCCAGTGTATATATATGTACAGATTTTACACGAATGTGACGATTCAAACTTGTTGGGGGATTTAGGAAAGGTATACAGTGTGAGAACTGGAAATCCGGACGTGTTTTCGGAATATGTACCAATATTTCGGCTATACAGATTTATACGAAGAGAGGAAAACCCTGTGACAGAATTACAAAGATACGACTCAGAACCGGTTAACTCGAGACCTTTCGACGAACACTGCCGCCGAATCAGAAAAGATTTAAAAGATGCATGGAAACTACCAGAAGATGATCGAAAACGAGTCATAAGAAGGTTATATCTAAAATGGCATCCGGACAGAAATCGTGAAAATGAGGATTATTGTAAAAAGATGTTTCAGTATATCAAAATAGTTCTAAGCCGCCTGGAAACAGGAGAGGATCTATCTGAAGATGTTGATGATGAGATGACACGAGGACCTTCGCATTTCTCGCAGTCATCTTCAAAATATTATCATAATATTAACAGAAGGGCACAACGTTATGCGCGTGCATTTTATGACAACTATGAAGAGTACAGTAGGTGTGAGAGAACAGGCAGTTACTGTCACTCTTCTGCCCAAAACAACTCCCGACCAGATGCAGATGAAGCCAAAAGATGGATGCGACAGGCCAAAAATGACCTAAGAGCTGCAGTGGCTATGTTTCCTGTAGCAAATGATGTCGATGGCTACAATTGGATATGTTATTTATGTCACCAGGTGAGTGAATATTGTACATTCTCATTGTAACTTCATTTTCCTCCACCAAAAGTAATAGGTTTCAGTTATTTTATATATATAGATATTTAAAAGAAAAAGTAGGAATTTGACCTTTTACCTTACGGAGCCATCACTTAACAGTTCTTTGTATTGTAATAAGACAGTATTGCTATAAATTGTATTTGACTAACTCGAACACTTTGCACGTGCCAATGGTGATGACTTGGCTTAGAACCATTTGATGAGTTTTTATATTCAAAAGTAGTAGACCTTGAATATATTCACGTGTTTATGGTCAAAGACCAGATATAAAAATCATACATATGATATTATTACGTAAATATGTTTAACCATCAATTAAAGGGGAGCGGTGGTACAGAGGTTAAGGTGTCTGCCGCTCATCCCGGATGTTGCGGGTTCGAGCCTCACTGAGGTCACGACCGTACCTCCTGTTATGACACCAGTACTGGTTTTTCCAGGAAGCGGGTTAAAGAGTGATTCAATAAGCTTCAAGCTTTCTTCACAATCGAACTAAAATAAATTAGTATAAACTATCAATTTTTCAGGCATGTGAAAAGGCTCTGAAGTCGGCGAAGTATTCGAACAATGCGAATGACGTTCCAAAGGGAAGCAAAAGCCATTATCTTGCATGGTTAACGTCAGAACCAGCAATTCTGGAACAGGTAATATTAAATAACTAACTTAAAGATATATATGAGTGCACAAAATCATATTGTAAAGTTCACATTCATGTGCAAAATACATGCAAGTGTGTCCGTACGATGTCTTTAACCTACCACAATGTGCCGTCGTGGGACCATTAACAAAAATCATCTCAGGGAAAATTTGAAACCTAAGTAAATGTTTCCCACTTAAGTGAACTGCCTTCTTGTCAATTTATTCTCTTTAAAAAATATTCGCCATGATTATTCCTGCATAAAGTTATACAACTGTAGAATCGTAATAAGAATAGCCATTGATATCCACTGAAATTGATATCCACTGAAGTCACTTGGTCTTATAAAAGAAAAGGTTGAAGAGTTTTTTTAACAAAATACGTAAAGGGATTCGCTAAGATGCGTCATGAATATGGTCCAAATTACAATTTGTAGCATTGCTATGAATCTCCATGAACGCCTAATAATTATTTCAGTTTTATTGAGAATGTTAATAATTACATGTGAACAGGCCTTACTTACAGCACCTCAGTGAATGAAACAGTTTAATTTTCAATCCTGGTAAATAGTAAGTATCAACTCTGAATTTAATGTCAAAGACTGGAAGAAATATTTTTTCAAGTTATTTTTATTTATAGTAGGAACATGACATAGCTTGATACTTCGCAACTATTTTTAGAACTAATTATACCTTGATTGTATATACACTTATTTAAAGACATCGTTTCGTCCGGGTGTACGATCTGAAAGTTAAGTGAATTTTTTCACACTGTAACTTTAAATGACCTTGATCTTTTATGTGACATATTTTTCTGTGTTATATGACACGTTTCTGTGACATTGTATTACATTACCTATTTTCTGTACATATGTATATTATGTCCGAATGCCATTAACAGGTTTATCGAATAGGTCTTACAGTAAAAGGGCACACTGAAAGAAAGATCAGTGTTCAAGAATCATACCTTTTTATAAGTATTCATTACGTTTGTCTTAGAAATAATCCAGATTATGTTCAATAGTTTAATATGATATTAAGTTAATGACGAAGGGCATTGTTAGAAAGTGCTATATGCAAAAACTAACACTCCGCCTTGTCTGGTCTTTTATCCAATTTATAAGTTTTATTATACTTGTCCAAAATAGAAATCAACTGTATTCTAGGGAGGGCGATTATGTGACCCTATTTTGGGCAAAATCTTTCCAGATTTAACGATAAATGATACTAGTAAAATGTGGCTATTATAAGTTTTCCATTTACTTTGCAGATATTTTCGATTTGGCGATATTTTTCATGAAAATGTTAGACAACTAAATGCAGGGTAAATGGGAAAACTACAATATTGAAACTGTAGTATTATATATTGTAGATACCAGCAAGATGTTAAAATATTATGCATTACGTAAGAAGTAGACGTCCGTCCCTATGTACGTCCATAGGTACCGAAATCTTATCTGTCCAACTCCTCTCACCTCTTGTTGGGATTACAGTCACTTATTTTCCTGTAGCGTGTAAGACGAAAATAAGGAATTCTGATATCACTTTCTTTCACTAAACGATGACAGATAGGTGCCATATTCCAAGCAAGTCAACGGTCAGTCACTCTATTTGATTCCTTTCCGACGTCGCTTCGAATTTTCATATTTGTGTTATAGTGTCGTCTTGCAGAAGAAATACTGATGCCTTTGTATCCCCTACACGTGTAACAGCTGCTTCTTTGTCCGAAATAAAACTAACTTCTTAAATTGATTGAAATAACTCTTTGCTTTTGCTCGTTTCACTACTTGTATAGGTTTACAATATTTGTTCCAGGTACAAAAGCTGGAAGCAAGGCTTGGTGATCATGCGCGCTTGAGATACCCGGACGCAGTATCTCGACCGAGGGTACCTTCGGATATATATCGCAAAGAAGACGCCCAATTTGCTATCGATGTAGCGCGAAAAGTGATAAGCCTTGTTGATGATGATATTTCATAAATATCCAACTGTTCGAAGGAAACGTTTTCATTTATGAACGCATACCTTATAGTTTATATTCAACTGACGAACCAATAAACTGCTTGTCAAAGATTTGTGTCCTGTAACAAACATGAGCTGATGCCTCGTGGTCAAGTAAAAGCACCTGGTATAGCAATATTATACACATGTAGAGACATTAGTTTATTTCAATATCTTAAAAACAGATTTGTTAGCTTCAACTATGCCTCTTTACAAGTACGTATATTGTTGTTTAATTTTCAGCTTGTAGTTTGTGTTTATAATTGTTTTGATTGAAAATTCATGTGTATCATATTTTGTAATTACATGTATTCTTAACAGGAAATTTTTTATACCCATAAACCGTAACTGATCCATTTCTCATGGCATGTCTAAAACTACCGGCAGCTTTTAAAAATAGCTTTAAAACTAAAAATATACACACAGAAAAAAGTTAAGAACCCCCTGAAAGTTTTAGATTGACTTATCTAACGAAGCTTTATCATGAAAATACCGTCAAATTGAGCTAGGGAAGAAGAATGTAATCCGTAACAACAACCCTCTGGCAAACAGAAAACGGCAAAAATGTAATATGTTGGGCTTTTCGGGTGATATTGTTGAACAATCAACGGGTGCCGTTTTATCCGAAATCAAAAACACATTTAAGTATGGAACTGCAGAGGTCATAGGAAGATTTTAGGTGGCGAATTAGAGTAAAAAATGCAATTTTGAGTCTTCAAATGACATCCGTACTTCATACGCTCAGTAGCAGAGTAAACCTTTACTGTGCCTGGTCGACCATCCTAACCCTGACTATTCTGCCTCCATATGAACCTCGGATCTTTTTTAAGACAATCTGCTTACACTTGTTTGCAGTTCGTGCAGAGGGTTGCTGTTATGATTTACAGCATTTTTTCCTTCGTTTATTTGAAGGTGATTTCATGAAAGAATTTTTTTTAAGACACTGCGTTACTTCCAGGGGGTGCATAACTTTTTTCTATGTGTACATTTCGTTATTGACATTTTTAGGATTGTTAAACAGAAACGGCCACCAATATTTTCACAAGCGTTCTATCAAGCGCAGTAGTTCTCTAATAGAGGGGATGAAACGATATATATAACGCAGAAATTTTTTCAATAATAAAATTAAAACAAAAATAATATCAAACAGGGAAAGCCACGTACCAAAAACGCAGCCTCCCCAAAACGAGCGCTTAGAGATAACACTTTCGTGAAGAAGCGAAATATATACTAAATCAAGGCATAAGTGAACATTGTTTTGAGTAAATAGAGCGCAGTTTTATCACTCTATCAGTAAATTCTTTAATCTTTATATTAGCAGTTTAAAAATGATCATGGGAATTCAAATATTTTTTTATAATCTTTAGATTCCATTCAAAACCCTACAGAAGAAATGTTGACATCAGATTCGAACGAGTTTTATTTTTGTATAATTTGTAAATAAGACATTTATCATGTTGTGCATCTTAATGATGTATAATATCTATGACCTTATAGCACGTTCTATTGTGTTTCCGATGTCTTTTCTAGCCCTGTATGTTGTTTCGTTTTATTGCAAACCTTTTTGCTGGACAATATGTTGTACTACAAACATTTAAATGTTTCGGTTTTGTAATTAAAAAATGTCTTTTCAAATATACGTTTAGTGCTGATTTTAGTATGCCATCAGTGATTTATATCTGTATGTAAATGAGCACTAAATTCAAATCTATCATTTTCATGTGGGTTTTTTTTTCAAGTATAATGGTGCTGAAAATGTGACTTTTTCAAAGTGTGTCATGGCGGTGTAAGAACATATGTCTGCTAATTTGCAGCGACAAAATGTGTTTAAAGTTTTGTTCATTGTATTTTTATTCCCTTTCGAATGTTTTAGTTATGCTTATAATGTATTGCATTGTACATACATTAAACTGTACCAAATGAATGCCAGTGACAAAAATGAAAGAGTAGCTGTACCAAAACTACTTGTATGTGTTAATTTGCAGTGAAAGCATTTGCTTAATTTTTACCTTATGTATGGATGTGCCCTTTAGAATGTTAAAATTACATTGTATGATAATAATGTGATGCCGCGTATATATTTAATATATACCCATATAATGCTAGTGACAAGAATTACATGTAAAAATGTATCGTACCATAATTACTTGTATATCTTAATTTGCAGTGACAACATGGGTTTAAAGTTTTACTCTATGATTATGTTCTTTAGAATGTTTTGATTTTTTTATAGTCTATTTCATTGTACATATTTTAGAATGTACCAAATGAATGCCAGCGACAAGAATTAAATGTGCTGTACCAAAATAACTTGTACGTAAAAACAGGCAACTGCTAATTTGCAATGACAAAATGTGTTTAAATTATTGCTTTATGTGTTATTATGCCCTTTATAATGTTTAATTATGTTTATTATGAATTGCATTGTACCTGTACATATTTTAAAATGTACCAGATGAATGTCAGTGCCAGAATTAAATTTGTGATGTACTAAACTAATTTTAAGTAAACGAATGTGACTGTTAATTTGCAGTGAAAGCATTTGCTTAAAATTTGTGATATGTATGGATGAGTCCTTAAGGATGTTTTAATAACTTTGTATAGTAGTAATATATCGCATTGTAAATTATCCAGTGACAAGAATCAAAGGCGTGTTGTACCAATATTATTTGTATGTAAGAACAGGTGTTTTTTTATAGTGACAACATTTGCTGAATCTTTACATTATGTATGTTTATGCCCTATAGAATGTTTTAATTATGATTATAATATCTTGTATTGTAGATACTTCTAAATGCACCAATGCCAGTGAAGTGAAAGCATTTGCTTAAATTTTACTATATATAGGTGTGCACTTTAGAATGTTTCAATAACATTATGGTTATAATGTGTCGAATTGTACATATTTTAAAATGCACTACATAAATGCTAGTGACAAGAATTCCTTATGCCTTTAGAATGTTTTAATTATGATTATTTTATACCTTACTATAAATAATCATAAATTTGTATAGAAAATGAAGCAATAACCATTGGCTACCGTGCCAACAGAGGCATTTCCGGTTGTTGGCACGCTTCCGGGGGTCCAAAATAACTCAACAAACTTAATGTACACCACAGCGCATATTATCAGTAAGGTTTTGCAGTGGAACACTTTATCAAACGATATGGTATAAAGAGTTTTTGTTGTAGTGAAATTATCGGCTGGACATTTTACTGTTTTCTCCAATACTTTAAAAAGACTACATGTACCATGAAACAAGCCAACGACGCTGGATTACAAACGCTAGTGACCTCATAAATATGACACAAACGTCGTTGTGCGCAATTTGAAACATCATAATCAATAGAGAAGATTACATTTGTATATCAACAACTTGTAAGTTCTACTTGAATTTTTAAATAAATCGTTTGTTAGAAGAAAGGTATATAATATACAATTTCTTAACGGTAACGAAGTACCTGCAATGGTTCTTGCCACTCAAAACTTGCTGAATCCCTCTAGCTAATACAGGTGTGTCGTGCCAGTAACCACCTTAGGCACGTCATAGCCGTTTATTAAGTTTTTATTATAGTGTAATGCATTGCACCAATGCTAGTACACAAGAATTAAATATGTGTTGTTCCAATATTATTTGTATATAAGAACATGTAAGTTTTATGTACAAAATATATAAAATAAGTGAATCATATACATCTACATTTAAAGTGAGTTTGAACATGTATTGCACCTTTTATATTGTTAAAATGTTTCGAAATCAAAATCATGTATATTAGTCCGTGTATGCACGTTATAAATTAATATCTTATGTTTTTGTTGATGTTTTAAAAGTATTCTGCAATGATGATTAGGGTAAGGAGGCGGAAGTGGATATGATATGTTAACGGTGAGAATTTTTAGATATGTACTTCAGTCTTAATTAGAGCTGAGTTCATTGTAAGTATCATACTTTCCAAGTGTATTTTGTACATTTTGTAAATTGTCAGTATCACGATTATCTTGATTGATTATTCTTGTGAGTTCTGCCTAGGTAAGTGTATGTATAGGGATATACTTTAGATTAATAGGGACTAAAGATGTGTCCTAGCTGCCACTAATTGCTTGACTTACTGAGGTGCCTGTATGATTTTTGACTGATTATTATTGTCATTTTTTCTATGTAGTTTTGGTATGTTCTTTAGACAAATAAGACTGAAAGTATGCCCTACTTGACCGTAATTCTTAATACTATGTTATACTTACATATATACCTGTATGATTGTCATGGTCAATTATTCATGTGAAATTTGTATAAATATGTTAAGTGTTAAGGGATGTACTTAAGTCTAAATAAGAACTTAAGGTGCGCCCTACTTAACAAGAATTCTAAATATCTTGATTTACTTACTGATATACCTTTATGATTGTCATGGTCAATTATTCATGTGAATTTTGTCTAAATATGTTAAGTGTTAAGGGATGTACTTAAGTCTAAATAAGAAATTAAGGTGCGCCCTACTTAACAAGAATTCTAAATATCTTGATTTACTTACTGATATACCTTTATGATTGTCATGGTTAATTATTCATGTGAATTTTGTCTAAAAAAGTTAAGTGTTTAGGGATGTACTTAAGTCTAAATAAGAACTTAAGGTGCGCCCTACTTAACAATAATTCTAAATATCTTGATTTACTTACTGATATACCTTTATGATTGTCATGGTTAATTATTCATGTGAATTTTGTCTAAATATGTTAAGTGTTTAGGGATGTACTTAAGTCTAAATAAGAACTTAAGGTGCGCCCTACTTAACAAGAATTCTAAATATCTTGATTTACTTACTGATATACCTTTATGATTGTCATGGTTAATTATTCATGTGAATTTTGTCTAAATAAGTTAAGTGTTTAGGGATGTACTTAAGTCTAAATAAGAACTTAAGGTGCGCCCTACTTAACAAGAATTCTAAATATCTTGATTTACTTACTGATATACGTTTATAATTGCCATGGTTAATTATTCATTTGAATTTTGTCTAAAAAAAGTTAAGTGTTTAGGGATGTACTTAAGTCTAAATAAGAAATTAAGGTGCGCCCTACTTAACAAGAATTCTAAATATCTTGATTTACCTACTGATATACCTTTATGATTGTCATGGTTAATTATTCATGTGAATTTTGTCTAAATAAGTTAAGTGTTTAGGGATGTACTTAAGTCTAAATAAGAACTTAAGGTGCGCCCTACTTAACAATAATTCTAAGTATCATGTTATACATACTGATATACCTGTGTGATTGTCATGGTTAAGTAATCGTGTGAAATTTGTCTAAATAATGTTTAGGGATGTACTTAAGACTAAATAGTCTTAAGACTGCATAAGAACTTAAGGTGCGCCCTACTTAACAGTAAATCTAAATATCATGTTAAACTTGCTGATGTACCTGTATGATTTTCATAGTTAGGTAAGTTGATATATAGGGATGTACTTAAGACTGAATAAAAACTTAAGGTGCGCCCTACTTACATGTTATTGTTATCATATTATACTTACCGAGGAACTATGTGGTTTTCTTGGTTATTGTTTTCTTACTTTGTCTATGTAAGTTGATATATAGAGATGTATTTAAGACTAAATTTGGAATTTAAGTATTATTACCATGTTATATTTACTGATGTACCTATATGATTTTTATGGTTATTAATGTGAATTTGATATATAGGGAACTTAAGTCTAACTAAGATCTCTTAAGATGCGCCATACTTAACAGTAATTGTACCTCCAGATACGAAGTATATAGAGGATAGTTGTTGTTTTCGGTGTAATATCACGTTATAATTTCACCGAGTGGGCACCAAAAGTGATATTTTCACGAGTGGCGCAGCCACGAGTGAAAATAACTATTTTGGTGTTCACGAGTGAAATTATCGTGATATTACATCGATACCAACAATTTTCTGTTTATTTTATATCTCAAACTCTACGTTTCTTGAGTTTATTTCAATAAAATGTCGAAAATCGCAGGAAACGTCATCAGAAAGCGTCGCAAACATGACGTCATTTTAACGACGTCATCGTCATATGGTTTCCGGCATTCATTACGCTCGGTATACTTTTTGACGTTAATCCGGGTAACAGATTTTGATAATTTTCACTGAGTGGACAGTGAGCTTATCGGGATATAATCCACCGTTACATTTCGATAAACCACCGATAAACATAAAATAAATGTGTGTTATATTGAAATCACGCTCGTACGTCCGTCTGTCTGTAAACATAAAAATATCATGACTATTAATGTGACTGTGACTCAGAAAATGGGTCCAGATGAGTAAAATTCACACATTTTGTTTTCAATGTCTTCTTAAGGTGTGAAGTCTGTTGACTATAAGTTGAAAATTTCAAGTGAATCTAAAGTTATGATTATTTTCAGATAACACCCATCGCCATTCTTCATGACGTTCGTAACGTCAAAAAGCAATTTAGTCCCAGAGCCCAGGTCGATTTATTTACACTTTTGTAGCGTCAGCATATTTGACGTTGTGGATTGCGAAGTTACACATTCATAATGAAGGTATTTTCCTTGAAACTTCAGATGTAACACATAGTTTGTCAACAAGTATTATGCTTGTTTCAATTTTTTTGTCATTTCTTAGCTTTTCAATAGATCCTCATTTTGAATTACTGTACCCTAATTTTCTCTCTTTCGAATGTGAAAGAATAAGTGGTTGCTATGGCAATATGTTTTATGATAAAGACTTGATAGAATCATTTCCATGCGTATTTATGAATGCTACTACCAATAAACATCATTTTTCTAATGATTACGTCTAGTCAAAATATCTAATGCTCATTTGGACCCATTTTCCCAGTCACAATTTTCTTGACAACCACAATCCGGAATTCAACTTTACCATAGTGATTAGTTCTAGCCCCGTTGTGCATATGAAGGTATGTTGCGCTCACATATTATTTCATTCAGTTTTTGCCCTTTGGTATTTTTCAACCACACAGTGTACATAGAGATGTTTGTTTGGGCTATTTCTAGACATTCACTGGCCAGACACAGGAGTGATTAGTACCAATAGTATGTTAAGCGAGGATACATTTTCATTGAGTTATGGCTCTCTTGTGTTTTCATACATGTAGTTAGCCTTGAGTTGTTTGTTTGGGCCCGCTGTTTCTTAGCAACCATTTGCTGAAAATCAATGAAACTTCAAACCAAAGATTAGCACCAAGCTTAGTTGTGCATATCGGCATGTTGTACCGTACTCAATTGGAACTTCTATCGTATTCTCGAACAAGCAGCCTCAGCCAAGCATCAAACACCCACATGATGTGCTCTAATTCCTCTTCTGTGTCAAATCAGCTAGCAAAAAAAAGAACTGTGCCATGGCAGCATCTTAGAGTACTCATTATTTTCAGAGATGAGACATATTGTTTTCCCCTTGTCGTCTGTCTGTCTTTCCGGCTGTCCACTTTACCATGTCCGCCAATCATCTCCAAAATCCCCTCGTAGCGAGTTATAATAAAACTCAAGTCAGATGTTCACCTCATCAAGACTATGTGCAGAACCAACGTCCGCTCCATATCTCCTTAGCCCCTAAAGGGATTTTGATAAAGCGCCGGTCAGATGACAATGTGCAGAATACTTGAGCCGGCTCAAGGTCAGGGTCACTACTTAAGGTCAAGAGTTTGAGTCTTGAATTTCCTATCCGCTTCGTATTTCCTTAACACCTTGAAAGTTTTTTATGAAACGCAGGTCAGATGTTCACCACATCAAGATATTGTGCAGAACTCATGAGCCGGTCACGCTGGCTCAAGATTGAGGACACAACTTAGGGTCAAAGGGTTGAGTCTTGAATAATTTGTTTCCGCTCAATATATCCTAAACCGCTTCATCGATTTGAATGAAATTCTGGCCAAATGTTCACCTCATCAAGATGATGTGCAGAATTCATCAATCAAATACAGCTAGGTGATGTGTAGTACACTCTTTTTAACTACATATATAATCCTTCATTTGCTTGTAGCTTACTTCACACATGCCTTTTCTTTAACCACTTGAAGAGATCGGTAAATTTATTTGCCTTTTAGAAATCCACGCTGTGCACCTCTGAGAGAAAACTATATTACATCTTGGGGTCATAAAGACTAGGTCAAATTGGCCTGCAATGTGAAAAATTCTTGTCGGCTCTTTATCTCCAAAACCCTTTCTTTGATTTTCATCAAACTTGCTTGGAAGCATCAATATGAAATCTAGTTGTGAATATCGTAATTTTGGGTCATAAGGTTAAAGTTCAAAGTCACGGATGCCTGAAAGTTTTCATCAAACTTGTTTAACAGGTGTAGTTTTGCATATTACAAGATGGGGTCATTCAGTCAAAGGTCAAGGTCACACGGGCCTGAAAGTTGAAAATCTTGATTTTCATCAGTATAAAGTCTAGTTGTGCATATTATAATATGGGATCATAGACTCAAAATGGACAGAAAATGCTCTTCATTTTAAAAAGAAAGCATCAGTGTGAAGTAGTGTTATGCTCGTATAATTTGGGTTCATTATATGGTCAAAAGTTCAAACTCAGAGGTTATTGTAGATAGAAAATCTTGTTGCTGTTCATTTTCAAAACCTCTTGTTGGATTTACATCAAACATGGTCTGAAGCGTAGGAAATGAAGTTGTGCATATTATAATAATATATGACTTCGGGGTTTCTTACCCCAGCTAATTGATTAATTTGGGAGAGGCGGTCATACCCAGGTGAGGTTTTTTCATCGGAATGGATTGCACAGGGAAAACATGTGTTGTTTTGTTTTGGTTTTTTAGTGTTGTTGTTTGTGTCTTGTTGGGTTTTTTTTCAAAAGAAAATTCTAGTTCTAGTTATAATCATACTATACATTTTGACGTATCAAAGCGGTAAACGCCATTTATGTTTCAACCATACCAGATTAAGGTCAATGTCTCGTTCAATACTTCCATGTTTATAAGCATCGCTTTATTGTCCACTTCATTACTTTTAATCATCAAACTTGGACAGATATTTCATTCACCGAGGCGCGGTTCAGAGTCAAATTAACATGACGCCTGATGTAAATCAAGTAATAAATCAATACGAATCAATTGAACTTTCCAAACAATACATAAATGCAAATTTAAATATTTGTAATGATTTCTTTTGTTATAAAATACTGTGACATCAACACATGCGCAAGATCATCGCCTCATTGTCTTCGTGTGAACTTAATATCAGCTACGCCGGGTAAACGTCGAACTCACAATCAAAACTTCGTAATGTAAGCGTTATGTCTGTGTCCACTTCATATTTCCTAAACGCCTGAACCAACGGTGTTGATGTGTATGCAGAACCCAGTTTCTAGTGGATGTATTTAGACTGAATAAGAACTAAAGGTGTTATGTAGAAGCGTGTAATTGTAATGTTCGCCTTATACTCTCTTAATAAGTGTGTGTATCATTTTCTTGATGTCTATGTTTTTGCTTAAACGATCTGTTAATTAAACACACGATAAAACTTATCAAAAAATGATTTTATGAAAATTGAGACAATAAACTTTCTTTACTATCTACTACAAGCGTTACTATTTTTGTTACTGTGTTACAAGAATGATGAAGATGGAAGTTGTGTGTGTCTGAAATTAAAGAGAGAACCCCATAACTCCATCTGCAAAAGAAGATATTGATAGTCCGACAGCAAGCAAATATGGTCCTTATGTGCATAGATATTTTAACTAGATGTATGATGGCACCGTTTCAATATGGACATTTTAACAAACCTTGAAAATGTTTGTAATATCGGACATTTGTGCCGTTTTTCCACTGAACAATACTACAACGAGAAACCTATCATATATGAATCGAACTTTTTCTTACACTCTGTTTTAAAAGAAACTAACTTATCTTAAAAGATAGATTGTATGGATAGATTATGGCGAGGGATCCGCAGTTACTGACATTTAATTGCCGAAAATCATCAAATTAGCAGTGGTCGCTCTTTTACTCGAACAGTGTCTATGCATATTGGCCAGGCCTAGTCACAGTATTCATAGGCATTGTATTCTTATAGGAAGCCGCCTGCACCAGTCAATGTGTACATGTGTTCTAAATTGTCAAGCTATAGCGTTATGTCATTCTGTTCAGATGAGGTGTTATTCTGTTGGTCTGACGTGTTAATTTGTTAAAGAAATGTACCGTCAAACATTAATGTTGTCTTGTTTATGGCAAATGTGGTAGAATTGCAACCTGCATGAACAAGACAGTGTGCCGGTTTGACAAAATAACATTCTTTCTGAAGAAGAAAACATATTGGTTTGACATGACTCAAGATAACATACAGCTTTGACGGAACAACATCGCCTACACACTTTTTAAATAGGGCATTACTGTTGTATCCTAGTCCTAGAAAGTACATGTGAGTCCATATGACAATAGAAGTCGTATATGGTCATGGAGTCCATGTAAACACAATGCTTATCTGACCCTTATGTTGTGATTTCCTAGCTTTTGTTTATTATTTCTTTGTACCCAGATTTTCATTTATTATTGATTATATTACCCTCTCGCTTATAATATAAGAGACCCTTAAATCCCACTTTCTCATCCTACATAGTCCCAGTTCTAACTAGCACTTTGCCTCGAATTTTTGCCCAAACCAGTACATGTACTTATCTAAGGTGAATCGCGGATTTCTTCGCTGATAATAAAGGTGGTTTACTTGCAGTTACATGTATTAATTAAAAAAAGTTTATGTTTTCCGAATATGTCATTACTTTTGCTAATGGCGTATCTCTGGCGATGTTAAGTAGCCACCTAAATACATTTTCATTAATGCTGTTATTTATCGTACTTTGAACAATTGTCAACAATACGCAAAGGAGTATTTTTTTTCTTTCTGTGCCTAACTTAATTCCGCTCTTTCTTTCTTTTCTTTTTCTTTATCATTGTTCGACGGAATTTTCTTTGAAACGGTTAATCAGCTCATTTTCAAACATTTTTTCAATAATCCTTTTCACTCAGTCATTCATGTGAGAGTTGACCAACTTCGAATCGATTAAAAGTAGTTGACGTATATTCAAGTGTAAAATTTGACAGTGTTATAGCGTCGTGCAATGTTCTTATTTGAGATCCAACTACTAATGATCATCGGACAGGGTTCGGATGGTGCTGATGATGGCTACTCATGATTTTGGTCTACAAGCTTAAAAATCGTTAGCCATTATGTTAAAGTTTGGCCTATGGATGTCGGTCCAGAAAGGCCAAATGCAAAAAAGGCCCAGTACCAAAAAGGGTAAGTTCCAGAATGGTCCGGCCCAAAAGGACCAACTTGTGACCGGAAAGGACCTGCTCTTTTTAAATATATATTCCAGATAAGATAAAAGTTTAATCTGTTTCTTTTTCCAAAAAAAATCAGAAAACAACAAATTTCGGAATGTTTTTTGTTTGACTATCTAATTAACAAATCAAACAAAACAAACATACATTTCGACAGGGAGCTGATAAATCGACGCATCAAAGACAACAGCAACGACATTGTACTTACTATCCCATACACCTAATTAAAAAATATTTTAATCACCTTTCCTATCCTCAAAAAGGTTCAGGTACAGAAAGCCCCACTGCCACTTGTCACTACATTTACTGTGAATTGCTATAAATAAAAGGTAACTACATGTATTTAAAGAGCAAATGTCACTGTGTATTTCGCTGCCAGGTAATACCTAAAGATACAAAACTATCTACATGCTACACATGTGCAGGTGTTCCCATCCCAGAATCCCAGTTGGTTTTTGAACTGATTGAAATTGCGACAGAGGGCAACATGTTCCACTGACTTACTGTTCTGGGATAAAAAGAGTATTTATAAAAAAACTTTAGATGTTCCAACATGTCTGAAGCTATATATGTTACTATGCCATGTTCTGGAAGTCAAGTAATATTTATTTATAAAGTCGGGTTTAGTCATAACATTGGTACACAAATAAACACAAGCTCTGAAGAGCTTTTACAGCCGACTTAAATACACATTACAATTTAACATACATAATGAGAAAGAAATTATTTAGTAAGACATGGTATTGCAGTGTTATTAATATCACATGACCATAGCAAATATCACAAGTAAATTATTCTCATATTTTATATAACCAGTATTAGTATACCTTACATGTATTAAATCACAAGTAGCACATTCTATATTAAATTATCATAAAGCACAAATGGAAAGAATTGGTTTTTAAAAAAAAAAAACAATAAAACAAGTGGTAATTTAAAAGCTGCTTATCCTGACCTAAGTCTAAGAACTGTCATAAAGAAAAATATAAATAAAACTCTAAGAAGGAAAGGAAACAAAAAAGTGTGACCGCTAACGTGGAATTTCCGGGTTACGGGCTTAGCTTTTAGCCACCGAAAGAGAGTCGGTGGTCATGTGACAGTTTAAAATGGCGGATGACGCTCAGCAGAGGTAAACAAATGTTTTGAATCAAATGTCCTAATTATTGCTCTTATTTTTAACCGGGACGCTGTTGCGTCAGGAGAAAATGTACTAAGACTTTTAAAATACACAGGAATAAAATGGACGTTAAACGGCAGGAAAATAAGTAAGATTTTTTTCAAAGTCATGTATCGATAGAACGTTACGTAACATTCTTTTTACTGTTACAACAAATTAAACAAATTAAAAAGGATATTTTTTGTTTTGAGATTGTCGCATTATCATTATGTTTAAAACATTGTTATTACACCTAAGATACATGTATTAAACACTCGGTACAAAATGGGGGCTCTAAAATTTACTCTTCCCGTCTTTGCCCTCATCACGCACAGTCACATGTACAGTAGTCTATTTCAACTTCGAAGGCAAACCGAATATATAGGCTGATATTTTATAGTTGTTCACCTTCTACATGTGACAGTTATAAAATATCTGATCTGTGAAAGGGGTCACACTGAAACGCCAAATTAATTAGGCTAAGTCACATGAAGTTTGGGCAATAAACATCATTTCTGAAAAAACATTATATCAAGCATATATATTCTCGGCTTCGCCATGATGTCATACAAGCAAGTTAACCAATCTAGTTATTAAATCGCATTCATTTCTTCACTCAGTAAAAGGTGAAACTCGGTTTTTAACTTTTTACACTACAGTAGGCTCATATATATGCAAGTTTAAATTAGGAAGTGGCTGCTCGTCCGGTAACCGGACGCCTAGAATTATTTCTAGTCGTCCGGTTACCGGACGAGCAGCCTATACTAGTATACTAGGCTAGTCGTCCGGTAAGCATTTTCTTTGTATATGAATGTAAGAGCAATGGTAAAGCAAAAAAATATGTGTTATATGTATTATATACCTTTCCCATGACAGTTGTTTGTTAACCTCATAAAATGATTTCCATCTTGTGTAGAAGTAGTCTGGGGGTTTAGTCTCGAACCCAAAATTAGCGATGTTCGCGGATTTAGGATCCTGGTACAATAATTTCTAGGCAATAAAATGGATAATAAAAGAAACACATAATGCTGTGTGTGTAACCATTTTTTTATGTACAACAGTAGTTTTGACAGATTTGAAATGGAATTGTGTTGTAAAGTTTGGTTGCATTCTAAGAGATAACTCTTTAAATACGAGACTATCATAATTATTGAAATATTAATGTTCGCTCCAATAAACATTTTTTTCCTGATGATACAAAAATAGGTTCAAATACTTACGGATGCCGAAGTCAGCAAGTAACTGACATCTTCATTTACAGGGCGATAATATCGGCAACGTTCATAATACGCAATTGCATCTCCTGCAGGAATTGATAATTGTTTAAGCCCGTTTACTAGACTGTAAACATGGAGCACTTACATTTTAAACATTTTCAAATCTAATTATCCAATTCCTCAGTTCAAGGTCTTTCAAATAGTACTACTATACTAATACCATTTGGAAGACCTTGCTCAGTTATAAGACTTAATACCACGTGCATTTGTTCAGGGAATCAAACAGTCCACATCAAAGTTTTTTATAACAATATCGTGCAAAAAACAAAGTCGTTTGTTAAACTCGGCATCTTTGAATAATTAGAACTTATATTATTAGTTATTACTAAGTGCTTACAAACCTCAATTAAAACCATTTCTAACGGATCAAACGGTTTTATTACCATGCGAATTGAAACACGCTTTTGAAAGTCTTTGACTGACTAACGTATTATTTCATCTTTATACATTGACTAAGAAAAATCTCGCAGTCTGAATGTTCGCCGTAAGTACTGATACTATTTCCTTCAGCGCTTACTGGGTTTGAGGTACTTATTCAGTTCCAATTCAGTTCATAGCCTTTTAAATAAGTTCCAAGATGCAAACAAAATTCATACTTTCATAAACAGAAGTAGTTGAATCTTGTAAACAAACAAATGTCATAGGAAAAGTTAAGGTATATGATATATCATATATAGCACATATATTTTTGCTTTACTACTGCTCTTACATTCATAAAGATAAACTCATATACAAAGAAATTGATTACCGGACGACTAGCCTAGTATACTAGTATAGGCTGCTCGTCCGGTTACCGGACGTCTAGAAAAAAATCTAGGCGTCGGGTTACCGGACGAGCAGCCACTTCCTTTAAATTAATTTTAAATGAAACAAAAAGCTTTTGACAACATAGAATTACTATAAATTCAATTCTATGATTAGATTTAGAAGCTAATGGTAGGCATATTATTGGAGTTTACACATTTTAAAATTAAAGATGCATAGAGACCAACAATGAAAGCCGAGGAATCACCTTTCCCGAATATAAGTAATTTACCAGTACCTGGATGTGCAAAGCCGAGAATACAAGTTATGCAACATTCTCAACAAACTTACAAGATTCCCCTTTGTTTAATACAGTTTATTGCTCGAGTTTCTCGAGAAATCTAAACAGCCTGGAATATCCACTGGTGTCTATCAATAAGGTAATAATTATGCTCTAGAACCATGCTAGTCTCAATAGTTTAAGTCCACACATTCCATCTGAATTTTGTCAAAATTTCATGAAATACATGTATTATATTTCTCCTGGTCACTGATTTAATGATGACACAGTTAAACCCCTTGCTGATTCCGTGCAACATATATTTGCTGTATTGTGTTTTCGGGTACCAGTACCGGTATTTAAAGGTAAAAACAGTAAATGAATCTGACTATTTGAAATTTTACTGGTACCCGAAAACACAATACAGCAAATATTTGTTGCACGGAATCAGCAAGGGGGTTAACTGTGTCGTCATTAAATCAGTAATAATATATTACTAACATAACTTAAGAAGTTTAATTGGGTAAAGATAAACTGAATTGGCTACAACTTTTAAAGAGAAAATGTTTAGTGTGCTAGGCGACAGTGCCACATGGAAAAAATGGCTCACAGAAAAAACAGGTCAAAGCTTACCCAGGTTATAACTTTTACATGTAGATTTCAACTTCAACATTGGTTGACCTTGACCTACTGATCTACATTCTTGTTTTTGAAGCTATATCAATGAAATTTGAACTTTTTGCACTGACCTTGACCCACTGACCTATTTTCTGTCTTTGAAGCTACAGCAATGAAATTTGAAGCATGTAATGCCATGTATACAGTATTACGTGTAGATTTCAACTTCGACATTGGCCGACCTTCTGAACTTGAGTCTTGACCTTCTTTCTACTTTTTGAAGCGGCAGCAGTGAAATTTAAACCGTATGGATACTTTTACATGCAGATTTCAACTTTGACCTTGGACCTTGAATGACCTTAACCTACTGTCTGTGACATTTTGACCTACTAATAATACATGTACTTTCTTCTTTTTAAAGTGCAATGATAGTCAGGTTAGCAATATAGGGCAATCATGGCCCTCTTAAGTCTTAGCATGTGAGCTGTTTCAGAGCTGTCCATTTATAAGTTTTAAAAAAAAACATCTTTTATACTATTCACTACACCAGAGTTAACCAGGGGGTCGAGTACTGGGGGTTAGTACTCAAGTAAGTACTGACTACTGGATGCTTTAGATGTACTTGAGTAAGTACTGATTCACTTTTTGTGTACTTGAGTAAGTACTGAGTACAGAGTACTACTTAAAGTACTCACAAGTACTTTCTGAGTACAGAATTATTTTAATATTTAATTTATCTATTATATGGTATAAAACTGTCTAAATGTAGACAATGATGGGTCACAAATAAAAACATGATATGTAATTCAAATTTTATATAGAATAAATTTGATAGTGCATATTGTCAGTATATAGACAAAAAATAAATTAACCCAGAAAAATATTTTTATTAAATATGTTTTGCAATATCGAGAAAACTACTGCTCTAATAATTATATTTCAAACATCATTAATACATCAATTTAAAAAGCTAAGTTAGGAAAGTGTTTGGTACAAATAAAGGTCATTTCGGCCGGTAAGACATCTTTCTTGGTAAAATAAAAGCTTATGTAATTGTGGTCCTGACTGAGTGGGGTTGTTTACCCTCGGTACTTGGCTGTTGCCATATGACCGAGCGTTAGTGGTCCTGGGACTTTAAACACCATTTAAAATAAACCTTCTATTCACCAATGTGTGAAAATGAAATCTGTCTGTTGGTAAAGGTGATAAATTCATAATACCATAATTGATTGCTATTAGCAAATTGCTATCATTCGCGGCTCGAAATGCCCTTTTTTCACCAGCACACTGCCCTTTTCAAATCCTAGCTGGAACACTGCGCATAAATATAAAACTAAAGTCTAAAATCAACAATAGAAGAAAAAAATCTAGGTAGGTATTAGCCTTAATCAATTGAAAATGCTGGTTTTACGGCACCGCTACGCTATATGTTAGTATTGGAACTTCAAAAGAGTTTGCAACGCTTTATTATTTGGTAGCGTATTATTTTAAATCTACAGATATACTTGACAGGAATTTATACTGGAACCTTTTTATATGACTATATGTACTAAAATATGTTATCTTCATACAGTTTGAAGACATGGTTGGCAGAGTATTGCCCGCCCGGGAAAACCCGGGAAATCTCGGGCTGGGCAATATCCCTAAAATGGGCAGTCCTGGGTAATACTGGGTAATATAATTTCTTTTAAACTAAAACATGATTTTTTTCAACTGTACTGGGGTTTAATTGCCTCATTTAACATATATATTACATTAGAGTAGATGATATAATAGTGTATTATGAATATGTTTGGATGTAAGAATCTGATAACAACTACACAAAATATATTTTTTTATTCTGAACTATGAAACTTTATTTTCATCATGTGTACATTTCCCATGCCAAATGTCAATTTAAAGCAGACTAAACGACAAACTGACATTATTAAGTACATAATCACTGTCTCTGATTCATATCAAGTAATATTGTACATTATTAAACAGTGATTACCAGTCTAATTCCTCTTTTCCCCTCAGCATTCTGTAACAAAACACTAACTTTGCACATTTCTGAAAGCCCAATTTGTTTCTGAGATTGTTCTGGATCAAACCAGTTTGAAAAGATCCTTTCAATTGAGGCGGAACTTGCAGGCATTTTCAACAGCACTAGATTTCTCTACACTTGACCACCATACCATTAGTATTTATTCAGATTTGAAAGGGGCTATTGTTAACATATGGTTCATACATAGTGTCAAGCTGAAAACCTGTTCAAGGCAGAGTTTGAGTTCACTCTTTAACTGTTATCTCCTTACCAGTACCAATACTCCCATGCTGTTTTCGGGGTTAATCATTACATAATAGACAATACCCTGGGGCAGGTGTGAATTCTACAGGTACAGGTGACTTTATTTGTGTCTTTAAGTAGGGATAAAGATGTCAGCCACACAACATTTTTATTGCCCAGTATTACCCAGTAAAACCCAGGTTTTCCCAGTATTACCCACTGGGCTGTATGGCAATATGATAAAACCTGGGTTTTATGCCAACCCTGTTTGAAGAACTTTATTTTTTTTACCAAAATCTGAGAGTGAGCAGCTTTAAAAGCCGGCATGGATTTAAAGTACTGTTAGATTATGAAATCTTTAACCATATGTTTATAAATTTATTACAAAACTGACTTTCTGTATTTTATCCTGTCTGACAGTAATTTTGAATGTTTATTTAATTTTCTGCAATAACTGTCAAGTTGTTTTGTTTTTTTTCAGTCAGGTAGTTGCACAAGAAAATACAGGTTGGTTTCACTGGGTACCTACATCAATGGCACAGCTAGCACAGATTGAGTCTCGTATTCTCAGTAGTAAGTGTCAGTTCCGGTGTATTACATTCATTTTTGTCTGATCTCATTGAGACCTGACCCTGGTACCTGGCAATGAAAGCTCGGCTCTCTTTAAGCTACATCTCTTTCCTTTGGTCAAAGTTAAAGTTGCTTGATTGGTCATAGTTCACGGTGATAAAAACACTCTCCAAAATGATATACTATTGCTAAAACATAAAATAACCAACAACACAAGTAAATATCTAGGTAGCAATTTGAGAAAATGTGTTAAAATGTTGGTTAGCTACACTGTATGTTTATATTGGAATTTCAAAAGCATTTGTAATGCTTTATAATTTGGAAGTGTATAATTTCAAATACAGTCGACTCTCGTTATCTCGATTTTTTTGGGACCGAAGATAATAAGTCGAGATAACGAAAAATCGAGATAACCGAAGTTGAGTAAAATATGCTCGATAGGGGATAGGAAGGGGGTAAGGAAGATTATTGTTGTTAGAAAGATGTTTGCTTCTTTTTACCATCTTATGATCTGTGTAATACACAGGTTGTAAAACGAAACTAGCTCGTAGGTTTAAATCAACTAAATGTTCAATTCATCTGATTTATGTTGCCTTGCACCTTGGTGCCGAAAGATTGAATTCCCCCCGGGTCCTTCTCCAAAACTCTCAGCGTTTGCTGATCCAGATATCCTCCCGGGTTGGTTACCGAGCCCTTCACTAGATTGTTCGACTGGCGCTCGGACAAGTTCATGACTTCCGCCCTCCGGCATGACTCTTCCGCTTTTTTTCAATATCGAGATGTTATCTGTCTAATTTTTCTCAGTTTTGACACAATTCAATACAAATTACCCATTCCGCATATTACACAACTTACGTCGCAAACAAAAAATTTAATTAATTTTGGGTCGTTAACCGAATCACTGAGTGAATAGCCGCGCATGGTGTTTTTTGCACCTCTGACAGCAGACGACAATTGAGCGAATACAATCGCGTGCAGCTTTTTGCACCTTGTTTGGGTGATAAATGTCAAATCGAGGTATCGGATGTCAAAATAGAGGAAATTTCATAGTCGGGGATCAAAAATTTAGTCGAGATAACGAAAAAATCGAGATAAACAAATCGAGATATCCGTAGTTGATTTATATAGAACAAGAAGGGAAAAAATCGGGACCGAGAAAATCCAGTCGAGATATCGAAAAATCGAGATAACCGTAGTCGAGATAACGAGAGTCGACTGTATACAGATACACTTTACAAGAGTTTGTACTTGAACTTCTTTATTTGACTTTTCGTTTTGTTTTTTTTCGGGAAGTTTGAAGAACTTAATTTCTTCACCAAAATCTGAGAGCGAGCAGCTTTAATAGATGTTAAGAAATTTTTTTACTTTTGCTGGCCAGTGGTGTTTGTTTACAGGTTTGACTGTATTCAAATGATCCTGTTGCAGCAAGGCCTGATTATTCCGGTACATATCAATTGTAATTTTCACTTTGTATTTTAGGTTTGAAAAGTGCATTGGACAAAAGATTTGTAACTCTACCTCAAAGTCAACACAGAATATGGACAGTGGTTGCAAACAAAGACAAGCCCAATGTTCCACTGGTGATGGTGCATGGAATGGGTGGAGGGGTAGGACTTTGGGCACAAAACATTGATTTACTAGCCAAAAAAAGACCAGTTTACACTTTCGATTTGTTAGGTTTCGGCAGGAGTTCCAGACCCAAATTTAGTAATAGTGCAAGACTAGTTGAAATGGAATTTGTTGAAGCAATTGAAGAATGGAGGCAAGAGATGCAGATAGACAAAATGGCACTGTTAGGCCATAGTTTAGGGGCCTATCTTGTGAGTGCATATGCTTTGAAATATCCAGAGAAGATACAGCATTTGTTTTTAGTAGACCCCTGGGGCTTCCCTGATCGTCCTAAAGATAACGAAAGAAGTAGAAGAATACCTGTCTGGGTAAAGGCAGTCGCCAAGGTGCTGTCACCGTTCAATCCTCTAGCTGTCGTGAGGGCCTCTGGACCTTGGGGTAAGTATAAATAATTAAAAGATTAAATCTCTTAATAAACTAAAGCTGATACAATAAACACTCTTCAATATCATCATATAAAATACATGAATGTTGGAGTAAATAAAAAAGAACTTGGATGCAGATCTTTGTGATGCATTCTTAAATACTAGTAAAAAATAAAGATTTCAAAAACATATAATATTTAATTTTAAAATGGATCATGTTTATCTATATGATATTTTCCAAACATGACATGTTATCAGCTTTAAAATTCATGTGTTGTTAGTCTATTGCCATAACAGAGATCACAATAAAACAAGAAAGTAATTCTTTTACAGGGCCCGGCTTAATCAAAAGATTCCGTCCTGACCTACAGGCTAAATTCGCAGATATGTTTGACGATGATACAATGCTAGATTACATCTACCACTGTAATGCACAAACCCCAAGGTAAGCAACATATAGATGCAGTGTTTGGTTGAGAAGGAAATACTTTAAATTCCAACTGTATTCAGAGTAGAAGTGCGACATCAACACAGAAAAAGTGCAGGTGAATAACCCTCAGCAAGTTATAATTACTAATATTGTATTAAATTATAACCTATACCATATCCATTCCTCTCACTTCAAATTTCTTGGTCATAGAAAGAGCACTCAGTGGGGGGATGGCCAAGTCTAACATGGCTCCTATTTTCTTTGTTAAAAGTTACTTTGATATTATACATATTCAGTCTGTGACATTTTTATTTAAGTGGAGAAACAGCTTTCAGGACTCTTTCCATGACTCTTGGCTGGGCAAAGCGTCCTATGATACAACGTATAGCTGACATTGATAAGAATCTTCCTATCACATTTATCTATGGATCCCGCACTTGGATGGATAGAGAATGTGGGAACCAGTCGAGATATCTTCGTAATGAAAGTAGAGTTGATGTAGAGGTTTGTAAATCATTTTTTTCACAAAGGTGTTGTTTAAGTTCCGTGAGCACTCTGAATGTACTCATATATAGAGAATGATAAATTAACCAATAAAACTGAACTATTAAAATAATGATATAATTGTTTTCTGTTTACCCTAAAACAATGTTGCCATTGCCACTTTCTTTCCTATTCATTTTTGTTGACCACTGTTCTCTACTTACTTATACATTGTTGGAAAGAGAAAGTGCTGAACTGTAGACTACTAAGTCAACTTTAGTCAAATGGTTGTGATCTCATACATTTCAGACTTGCTATTCAAATCTTTGATCAAATAGCTAAAAGTGTGTTGAGGAAGAGTTTGTTTCATAATGGGCATAATCATTCATTTTGGCATTCCCACCAGTACTTGTACATTAATACTTCCACTAGACACATTTCCCATCTATTTCAGGTGATTGTTGGTGCTGGCCATCATGTATATGCTGACAGATCTGAAAATTTCAACACTTTATTAAACCAGTATTTGGACACAATGGATAAGCATGCTGACAATGAAAAAACTGCCAAGGCAGAACTGAACAGAATTGAGACAGAGACAGATTTAGAAGAATATCCCATCACACAAGTGTAATAATTCTACAAAGTCATGCTTATTAGTGACTTTTCAAGATACAAAATTTTAGCAGCAAGTAACAGTGGCATTTTTAAAGTACAACATTTTTGCAGCTTTTAAAGGGACATACCCTACATCTAGCAGATTATATTCTCGAAACATAGATAATGTGTTCAATAAACATAAAATGATAAATAAATAAAAATTTAAAGAACAACATATGGGGAAAAATGCCTCATTTTACCACAATTAATCAATATAGAGGCCTTCTGTAATAAATCGCTATCCACCCATTAATTGTACAACAACAAATCTACATAGATTATTGAATGGTTTACGGTACTGCAACATATTTTAAAACGCTGATTTTATCAATAATGACTGGATTGCATAGCTTAAACTTTTAGGTTGTTATATTACTTCTGAATATTCTGTTATACTTTGAGGTTATTTAGTTTGACATCAGTTATAGGGTATGTCCCTTTAAAGTACAAAATTTTAGCAGCAAGTAACAGTGACTTTTTTATATACAAAATTTAAGCAACAAGCTACTGAAGAAGCAGCTTCGGAATGCTATATATTTTTAAGAAAACCTTCAAGGTGTTAGCTGTACCCATATTTATGTGTTTTTCATCATATAAGAGATATGCTAGAATGTTTGTTTGTCTATGAAAATAGAGTTTCAAGCCTCCACCATCCCAAATGTCTAAATGAGGGATAACATTACCTGACACCTTAAATACAGAATTTATCAACCCTTTAGGGTTGACTGAGTTATGGTGGGAGTAGATTGTTGCTGTTTTTGTTACATTTTGAATGTAGACTACAGTATTGTCTACAATGTTACTTCTGTTCTTTTGAATATTGAATTTAAAAAAAATAGTACATTGTATTTGTAACACTCAGAATTGAGCCATGGACTAATCCATTTCAGAAACTAAGCAAAGCAATGGTTAGGTAAGTCAGGTACATTCACCTAATAGTCAGATATGTTCACCAAAAATGGATAAAGGCCATGAAACGGTCTTGTTCTTGCCTCCAATTCAGTAATCATATTGAAACATGTATTTCAAAAGTTACTGGCCCTGGTAGAGGAAAAGATATTCAAGTTAAGTCTTACTGCAACTGATAAAACAGAGAATATGTCCCCAAGTCACTCAGACTGTCTAATTAGGCTGCCTTTGTCAGTAGATTGGTTATTATCAGTTAACTAGACAGTAGGATGAGGTCAAAGTTCACAGTGACCTCAACAGTCCTTTAGCAAAGGGTCTAAAGGAAACAGTCCTCGGAGGCAAGGTTAACTGGTTGATGTAAATCAACTTGGACATATCTGATTTGCCCATTGTGAAAAAGATTTGTTGACTTAACATTCAAATAGTCTTCAATTCTTGATTGTGAGCTGCTTATTTTTTACATGCATCTGTAGGAACGTTCTCATAAGGAATGTGCCTTCAATGTTCTTCTAAATTATGACCGAGTCAACATTGAAACCCATTCCTGCTCAATGGAGTGCAATATGACAACCTTGCCAGAATATGGTTTTAAGTGCTATGCTCAATAAGTCTGAGTCACAGTGACAGTTTTAATGAGAACCTTGAGGTGTAAAGTCCTCAAAAGTTCAACATGTTGCTAAAATTAGCTAGCTAAAGTTACTTTTGCATTGCTTCAAAACCATTGTAACATTTGTTGTTAGTTGCAGTCTTAGTTGTTAGTTGCTAGTCTTTTTTGGCCATTTGTATTTATATTACATGTAGATTGAGTAGTGTGTCACGTTTACAAATGGCTGTCAAAATTACCGAATTTTTATGCCTGTTTTTAACACTAATATTTGACATGGATTGTTGTACACACTTTTATCTCATCTTAACAATAGGAAAACAAATAGGGATGATCAACCATTAAGATTTATTCACAGTATTATGATAACTTTCGAGCATAGCAATTATAGACATGATAGAAGCTGCAGAACTCTACCTATAGTTAAACAATGGATAGAGAATTTCTATGTAAGATCAACCACAGACTCAAAATGATTTATAATAATCAAGTACTAGAAAATATCTGTTTATGTTTAGGGCGTTCACACCGAGGCTCAGCTTTGTAAACATGTATTTGTAGTTACTGAAACGGCACAGTGTACACATGTAAACTTGACAGCCCAATAATTGAGAATACAATTTACGTTACTTAAAGCGATGTTACCCTGCAAGCTGACAAATTTAGTTGTTGTTTTGTAAAGACATTTAGGACTGATTACACTCCCAGAAAAATGAATAATCACTTTAAATTTGCTAAGATAGAGAAATGAATTGACTGATAAGGTAATGAAGGTAATGCTAGAACTGTCTTCTAGTTACTCTAATACAGTGTTGATTCTGCCTTTCAATCATAGTCATGATGTTTCTTCTAGAAAAAAGGGGTTGTGAGAAAGCATTTCTTATTTTATGCAATATCATTGTAAAAACAGCGCACTATATTTATAACATGTACTTTTGATGTGAAAAGCAACATTTGAAACATTATAAGAACAATGGTCACTTTCACTGGTAATACATTTAGTGCTGTGAGTGATAGTAACAACCAATGTGACCACTTGCTTTTAAAAGTCAAACGTGTTTTATAGTTGTAATAAAAACATTTCATTTACCATTTTTTTATAAGTTACCCAGAGCAATGCTGAAGACCTAAAAACAGACTAGCTGTGCAATTTATATCATTTATTTTCTTGCATCTGTATTTTGAATTCACTATAAACAAAGTTATTATGTTGCCTTCCCTTCATTGACTCAATAATCTTATGCTGTTGTTACCTCAGTGTTTTTAAATTGTGATGTACAGTATTTTTATAATTATTTAAATAAAACCTTTTAAGTTTATCCATTGTTGTTTTAGCTAGATTATCGGGGGGTCAGTCAAAGTTGTTGTACCCACCATAGTGTTGTGGTGGCTTGTATGTATGATGTCAAAGGTAATAGTTGAAATCCATGTCTCGCTTTCTGATATGTCACATGTTCATGTTTTTTGTATTGCAATACAGTTGACCATCTTTCTATGCCCCATTTAAATAACATTGCTCATGCCTGTCATTAGCTTCAAATGCTCATATCATTAAGTTGGTGCACATGTCAAACAAGTTTTTTGTTACATTTTTCAGCCAATAGTTATTTAATCTCACAAAACTTGGTACATCAATTAGTCACAAGTCTTGGCCTTATCTACAGTCTCTTCTAATTGCAGTAAAATGGGAGGCCACAAATGGAACATGATTGAGATGGACATTTTAAACCTATTACAAATTTGTGAAAACAATATTCAAGACATTTCATAAGTGGTTATGGAAACATAAACATTCTAAGAAACAAATTTTACAATAAACAGGAATATTTGCTAGAAAATTCTGTTTATCTTCTTTTTGTTGAAATAGAAATTGATTACACTTTTCTTATTTCCATGCTGAGGACAGATAGAACAGTGAGACAGAGTGTGATCAACATCATTGCTTATTTTTCATCAGATATTGCAGGTGAAAAACTTTTGAATTTGATCAGTTGGAAGCAAGCTATCTGTATACAGGTTCACCTTGATAATTCTAAATGGACAGTATCTGGAACCTCTAAACCTCCATCTATTACAAATCTGACATTTCAAGAAAATTTTTAATAACATAGATAAAATTTACTGTAAATATGACAACATCGTGGTAATTGGTGACCTCAACTACATTATGTTAATAGGTGAAAAGTACCAGACTCTGAAAAAATGTGAATTTTTTTTAGGCATGGTAAAGTTATGGTTTTTGTACACTGCACTTCCTCTAATTTTGCATTATCACTTTCTGAAGTTTCAAGAAGTTCCCATCTATCCTTTGCAGTTAAGCTCTGAACAAGAAATTTCAATAAAGGGAGATAATTAAAAAATGAGGCAATATAGGGACATAGTTCCTGGGTATTGCACTTCCACTTAATGTCCTCTCTCGTTATATGCAATTTGAACGACTTACCTTCAGTACTTTCAAAGCTTTGCTCCAGAAAATGTTACACAGGCAGATAATTCAAAAAGTAGATAAGGTAGAGTTATGGTTCTTGTACATTGCACCTCTTTTCGATCATTTTGCTCGATCACTGAATTAAGTACATGTATATCACGCATAACTGAAACAACACAAAATTGTCTAGATCTTTTATCTATAAGCAAATCTACTCTTGTTGACAATGTCCAAGTGATTCCAGGATTCAGTAACCATTGCATTCCCTTCTAATCCAAGAATTAACTTTAAAGAAAGAAAAAATATACATGTACTTTTGTTTCATAAAGCTGACTGGAACAGTACTAAAAATGAGTGAGTTTCTTATGGAAATAAATTAAAATCTACTGCACATAAGCTGTATTGTCCACGAGATTTTGGATAATTTCACGGCTTATCAAAACATATATACATTGTACCTACTAAAACAGTACTGAAATGGCAAACAACAGCACCAATGGATAAATGCAGATATCAGGGAATGTATTTAAAGAGGGATATGCTTCCCTACAAAAAAGGAAAGTACATTAACAAGGAACTAATAAAACATTCGCGGGTAACGTTAAAATACTTAGAAATACTCATGTGGTTTAGCACATCTTGGAGATGAGGGTATCTTAAAGTGACATTATGCGCATCTTACTGCACATAGTGTATTTTTGGTGACAGTTTTATAAAAGCAATTTTTGGTTGCTGTGCATTTAAATGTGTTAAATCAATGAGTATGCCGCATTAGTATTTGAAGTTGGTGCTTAAGATATAAAAAAATCGGACTGATAAAATGTAGTTGATTGTGTCGTTGTTGATGTTGGTAGAGATTTCGGCAGTGGAAGGGAGCACTCCTGCATGCAGTTGTTCTTTTCTTTAAATTGACTCTCCCAGTCAAATAAGAAAATCAATATTTGGAAAGTTATATTTTCATACTGGTAGCGGGAAGAGTTTGGTGTATTGGGTTAAAAGCTATTATTTCCTCTACGCTTTTGTACACACAACTTTTCAGCTGGATTTTTACTTGAAAAAAATGCGCATAATGTCAGTTTAAGATTTAATTCTAGTGACAAGGCAAGTATCCTTAATCGTCAAATTCGTCAGTTTTTACTAAACCAGGTCATGTCTGTACACCCGGAGCCCGACAACAGTCCATTCCCTGATTTGCAGAATATACATTTTACTGAGAATGGAGTTACTCAAAAACCTGAATCCACAAAAGACAGCAGGGCCTGATACTATTAAACACAGAGTACTCAAAGAATGTGTTGAAGAAATTACACACATTTAACAAGCCCCATATTTGCTTGTACCATCAGATTGTTAAACCTATCTTCAAAACAATTGTGGAAAAAAGTAGGGCTAGCAATTACCATCCGGTATACTTGACATGTACCGCATGTAAATTACTTAAACACATACTGGTCAGTATCACTCTTGATTCCCATAACATATTGGTAGACAAACATATCTTCATGTTAAACGCAGTTGGTATGTTTCCAGTATTAATTTACTATGTCCATTAAACGGGACCAAGTTGGTGTTGCTGTAATAGATTTCACCAAAGTCTTTCATGTGGTTCATCATAGGATGCTCCTTTATAAACTTGATTACTACGGGATGGTGGGGAAAACACAGCAGTCACTTCCCCTTACTGTAAACAGTTATTTGAGAGCGGAGCTCATCCAATGAAATCGCCGTGACGAGTTTGGGAAAACCCATGCTTGGATTCAAGCTTTTCTTAACAATAGAACACAGAAAATTGTTGCAGATGGGGCAATTGCATCAGAAGCCACTGTAGATTCAGGAGTTTCCGAAGGTTTTGTTCTAGGTCATCTTTTTATTAATGACCTGCTTCAAACTGTTCTTTCCCGTGTTCAACCCTTTGCTGACGACTGTATTTTATATCGTGAAATTCGCTCAGCTAGAGATACCCAGATACTAAAGAAAAACCTGAACAGCCTTGAAGAGTGGGAGAAGAAATGGAAGATGTCCTTCTACGTGGACAAGTGTCATATCATACATGTCACCAAGTCTCGGCAAACCATCACGACTAACTACTCTTTCCGTAACATGCCAATATCAACAGTTCAACAAGCTAAATTCCTCGGTCTTGGAACCTCGGTCCTCGGTTCAACCTCTCCACAACAACACCAAAGGGAATATCAATTTTTGTTTGGTGTGGAGAGGTTGTTGCTCTTGGGAGTTCTAATATATCTGCTTTGAGAAATAAAACATCTGGCTTTGTAGAGAGGTTTTTGCTCTTCGGATGTGTTGTTTAGAGAGGTTGGACTGTATCTGACACCTCGCAGAAACAAGATAACCTGTAAAGACAAGCCACATACCTCGGTCTCGAACTATCTTCAAATCTCTCTCGGACACCTCACTTAAACAAGATAACCAGTTAAGCCAGCCAGAACTCGGCAAAACCTGAAACAAAAGTAGCAGTATACAAATCCATAGTCAGGCCCATTTTGGGAATACAGTTCCATTCCATGTTATCGACTTTTAAAAACTCCAAGTACAAAGAAAAGCCGCGAGATGTTTCACAAACAACTACTTTAAATCTCCAGGAACTGTAACAAAGACATTCTTAACCAGCTTGACTAAAAAGCCCTTGAAATACAGAGATAGAACAACCGTCTCGGTGGCCTCTTATATAAGATTCATTACGGACTAGTTGAAATAACACCTATCAAAATATGACCCCTTATACAGAACAACCTCTACATTCCCATCACTCGGCATATCAAATACCACACTCACCATGAGACTACATAAAATACTCTTTCTTTACACGCACTGATGTTGAATGGACCTCACTACTGACTCATGTAGTCAGCGTTGACACTGAAGCTGCGTTAAGGCAGCACTGGCTACATTGCCACACACCCTCAACACTCTTGTTTTCTTCACTATGTCCATAGTCGATATCTGCAGTGTACATGCATTTTAAGGCTACTTGAGGCTTTGCACCAATTGTTTTTATTGTGTAGTTTTCAATGTGTGCGGACGTGTAAAATTCGCTCTGATAAAATCACCTTTTAAACATGGAATACGATTTGCTACATATGTAATTTTTACATGTGGATAATTGTCTTTGCATGGAGGACAGGATTTTTGTAATAAAACTGTTGTAAAATATGTGATTTTGGAATAATTTATGAAAAACTAGTTTGCCTTTGTCTTACAAAGGGTATAAAATGTGCAAATTTTGACTGTGATTTGTTCACTATTCAGACCATCGGGGGATATTACTAATCTGTAAATAATCGTAAACACCCCTGGCAAAACATTTGTAGTGTCGACCATTATATTGGATTTACCGTTTTGTATCAAGCATACTATGATGTCAGATCTCGGGAATCTAACGGAATTTGAACCACAAATGATCACCGATCAAACGGAGATAAAGATCCCGGTGCAATTAGCGAGACAGGACATGAACCAGGGAACTGCAAATGACTTTAGTGACCTGTCACCGATGCTCATAAGCAATAATGAAATGTTCTCAGGTACCTTTGATCAAAGTTCCTTAAATACCGAAGAGGCTGTAAAATCTGAGGACATGATCGTTCGAGATACAAAAAATGATCTTGCAGAATTACATAAACTCCGCTCCTGGCTTTCGCAATACCCAGGGGATATGTTTGTAGATAAGCTTCTGATAGAGTACCACAAATCAGAGACAATGCTAGGGCAGGTTAGAAATATGTTATTTAACATTCTGCGAGAGTCAGATGGGTTCCCATATGAAGATGACGCATGTTTAAAGCGTAGAGTCGGTTCAAGAAACGGTGACTCGGCAGACGTTAAGCTTGCGAACGATATTCGATCAATACTGATGGTAATTGAGGGTGAGGACTACTCCATATTAAAGGATATTATTACATGGCCGAAGAAGTCTGCCCGGCGTAAGTCAACTTCCCAATCAGTAGACCTTGGCCAAAATAAGTGCTCACACAGTGTTGAGATCAGGGAACTTAAAACGCTGATCGCTGATCTGCAGTCGGAAATTCTGTTAATGAAACAGAGACACAGTGCTACAGAGAACATTCACAATGAAGATATCAAATCCATTAGAGATGATTTCAACAACTTCGAGTATGATATAAATGCAAAGAGCTCATCTTTGCAAACTTGTGTGGACAATGTCAAGGTACGTGTGACAAAACTTGAGGCCGTGGTGCCAGAAGATGTTAGACTTTGTAAGACATATATCGCTTCGAATAGTGAGTCCATTAAGCAATTACAGGGCAGTTTGTTAAAGAACTCATTCAACCTTGCGCATATAAAATCTTGTGTTGATAGAGTCGAATTACAATCACAGGATCATCAGCCTTATGCAGGTTCGAACCCCAACAATGCCCTCATCGATACTGTTTCTATCCATAGAAAGGAGGTTGCGATGACTGCATACGGTGATGAATCCTTAGAAAATGCACCTGAATCCGACTTCCCCAATGACGATGATCTACCCCATTCCTTAATGGAACCAGGTAACCAGTCCTTAGAAACAAATGGTATGGAGAGGAATGATTCCTATGGCAACATCCCAATACCTACCATAATAACGTCCAGAGAAAGGCCCAAATCTAAACAAAAGAAAAATGTTTCATTTGCAGACATCTTTAAGGAGATAGGGCACAGTGCCAAGTTCAATGAAAAATCAAGTATTAAGAGTAATTCTTGTAATATGTATGTTGCTACATTGGCCAATGAGCACACATTTGTGCATGCAAGAAACTCCTATCACCCAAACCAGAAAGAATGTTCTAAGACTCAGAAAACAAAATCAGATCAAAACCATAAAACTGACATATCATGCCCCATCCCATCATATGCGCATGCGCTAACCAACGTAGGCGCCATATCTCAGTTTCCCGAAAATAACGAGAATACGAATATGACGCATTCTGGTGGCTATGATCCATGTTTAGTCAGTCACATTAAACATAGCAGCCAATCACAGTCAAGTCATAATCAAAATGAACATAGTTGCTCAGATATAACACAAAATGGCATGCATGCAAACTCCCAGACTATTGGTCAGTATGAACCCAATACCGATGAAGCCGACGACTTCTCCCAATATGTTAGGAGGCGCACTAAGAGGTTTTATCTAGGGGGCTTTAAGCAAACAATCACAGAGGAAAAATTAACAACATTTGTGAAAGATAAGGGTCCAAAAGTGACTAAAGTAACGATATTCCGAAATAGAAAGTTTAAAACAGCTGTTATTCGTATCAATGTCGAGGATGATGGTAACGCTTCCTTGCTGACCAGCGACCCACATTTTTGGCCCCGGGGAATTACATGTAGACCATGGCTTACATATAACTCGTACAAAAGTCGTAATAATAACCAATCTAGTTACGGTACCCGCAGATCCCAATCCAGTGCTAACGAAAGAGCAGATCATGACTCGATTCATGATAATAATCCTTTTTCAGGGCTAGAAGTAGATGTTGAGTGACATTACCATGGCTTATCAAAATACTGTTAGTTGTTTAAATATTGGTACATGGAACTCAAACGGCATTATGTCAAGCTCTAGTTACATGTCCGACCTACTTACGGACATGAAAATAGATATATTTGGTATATCGGAACACTGGCTATATAGGAAAGATCTACGTTTTCTTGATTGTATTAATAGTAATTATGTATCCTATTCAGTGTCAGACCCAGACCTCGATATCCCCAGTAACCGAAAGGTTGGAAAAGGGGGCATCGCCATTCTATGGCAGAGACGGTTGTCAGAGTATATATCATGTTTAGAGATTGACTCCAAACATTTTATTGGGGTACAGGTCGCCATTAGACCAGGTGTTTATTTGTATATTTTTCAGGTATACTTCCCGTGCAAAAACTATAATGCACATGTGTATAAAAATTGTCTAGATGAATTAGAAAATATTATATTAATGTACCAAGATAAGGGAACTTTGATAATAATGGGAGATTACAATACTGAACTTTTATCTGAGCGGGTTAGTTTACCTTCTGTGAGTGTAGATGGTAGAAGCAGTATGCTCTCGATTCTCTTGAAACGGTACAGTCTCATTTCTGTAAATACGCTGAATGCCTGTAAAGGGGCTAAATTTAGTAATGCTCCTTATAAAACCAAAAGGGAAACCTTAATTGATCACATTGTCGTACAGAATGCATTACTTGGTAGCGTAAATCATTGCCTAATTATAGACGATGAATGTCTTAACTTGTCAACCCATCGTCCTATTGTATTTTCGATCTGCCTTGAGGGAGAAACTCTTTTCAACTCCCAAACTATCTTGCATCGAGTCATAAACTGGCGCAGCGTAAAGCAATATCAAATTGATCAGTATAAAAGCTTTCTAGAAAATAGTGAAGTGCTGCAAACAGCAAAGGACCTTTCGGTAAAATCCGAGAAAGACATAAATGATCTCTACTCTGGTTTAGTCGTCATTCTGAATTTAGCAACAGATCTGTATATACCGCGGGTAAAATTCAAACCATTCATAAAACCTTACTGGAACGGTGCATTAAGCCAAACCCATAAGGAAATGGTTATAAAACGCCGAGTTTGGATAAACGAGGGTAGAAATAAAGATTCTATTAACAACTCGTACAATGTATTTAAAATCGCCAAAAATAAATTCAGGTCACAACATCGGCGAGTTGTGAAGGCATATCTAGCTAACCAAGAGGCAGAAATCGATAAAGCCGCAGAATTCGACAGTAATGAGTTTTGGCGACTTGTAAATA
Source organism: Saxidomus purpurata (assembly GCA_022818135.1). Lineage (NCBI taxonomy): Eukaryota > Metazoa > Mollusca > Bivalvia > Venerida > Veneridae > Saxidomus > Saxidomus purpurata. The sequence continues at coordinate 46,491,722 of JAFMSR010000012.1, forward strand.
AGCGCCGTCATAAAAATAAAGCTACAAAAGGTTTTGAAATGTGCTTTAATGGCGCTACATATAAAGACCCTGAAATAATTAACCAAGAATGGCAAAAATATTTCAGTGAACTCTACTCACCTAGCGGAAATGATCAATTCAATGAAAGCTATAAGGTCTGTGTTGAAATAGAACTCTCGGCTATTAATGAGCGTATATATTCTGAGAATGTGCAGGGTTATGATGTTATTACGGAAGAGCTAGTTCAGAAAGCTCTTAATTCATGTCAGTTGCGAAAGGCATGTGGCAATGATCGCATCCATTACGAAAACATAAAATATGGAGGTCCCTTACTTATGTCAGTAGTTACAAAACTTTACAACGGTATGCTGCGTCTTTCATATACACCAGTTGACATGAAAAGAGGTGTTATTGTCACATTATTCAAGGGTGGAACTAAAAAGAAAAATGATCCAAATAGTTATAGAGCAATTTCACTGTGCTCAGTTGTCTTAAAACTCTATGAAAAAGTGTTACTCTTAATACTTGAGAAAGACAAAAAGCTGAATTTCAATGCATCCCAAGGCGGCTTTCAGAAGAATGTTAGTTGTCTCATGACATCGTTTATGCTCAGAGAATGTGCTTATTACGGTTTCGAAAATCATTCGCCCGTCTATGCTTGTTTTCTTGATACGAAACGGCGTTTGATCGTACATGGATCAGTTCGTTGCTTGTTAAACTGTATAAGATGGGAATAAATGTAATGGTATTTAAAGCAATAGCGAATTTTTTCACAGATTGCTATAGTTGTGTCAAGTCCCAAGGTTATACGTCTGAGTGGTTCATGGTAAGACAAGGTACGCGTCAAGGTCAATGCTTGAGCCCTTACTTATACTTAGCGTTCATAAATAACTTGTTGAACGAAATAGAAAATAGTCAATATTGTTTTTAAACTTGGTAATATTACCTGCGCTTGTCCCACATCTGCTGACGACATGGTTATATTATCAAACGTTAAATCTGGTCTTGATGCACTCATTGATGTATGTAATACGTACTCAAAAGATGAAAGATTTAGCTATAATGCCAGCAAGTGCAATACAATTGTTTTCAATGATCCTTTATCAGTTGCTCGGAAATGGAATCTTGGAACTGAATCTATAGCAGAAACCAATAGTTATCTTCACTTAGGTGTCATCTGTAATAAATCGCTAGATTTAAGGCAAAACATTACTGATAGCTGTGATAAACTTAGAAAAACGTTCTTTAGTTTAGTTGACAGTGGGATATACAGAAACGGTTTACATCCTATGACCTGCAAGAAAATATACAGATCAGTTGTGTTGCCAAAAGCGCTATACGGGAGCGAACTTTGGAATGGGGTATCTGACACACAGCTACGTCCTTTAAGAAAGCTGCATATACAATGCGTCAAACGAATTCAATCGATTCCAACGTCTACAAGGACTGACATTGCCTTGAGCTGCATTGCTATCCTTCCAATAGAACATATAATTGATAATAGAAAGTTGCTCTTATTTGGACAACTCTGTAATTTACAGACAAAATTTAAAATTAAAGAGGTGTTTCTGTTCAGGTTTACATCATTTATGTTAGCTCCTAGAAAACACGAAGGTTTCATTCCTGACCTGTACAGATTTTTGGCAATATAAGTTGTCACAATTCTGGTTTGAATTTCTGAATAATGGGAAATTCCCTAGCAAAATTGTGTGGAAAAAAACAATAAAAGCTGCTATCATAGATACTGTAACATTCGACTGGAAAAACCGTGTTCTCTGTGATAAAGTTTAAAACAATTTTATTTAGGACATTCAAAATATGAAACATGTAATTTATGGAACTTCAGTCGCACGTACAGTAATTTGCAACAGCAGTGTACATCAACATTCATACTGTTATGTAAATTTTTCTCAAGAAAATATGATTCAAAATGTATCAAGTGTGCACTGGTAACAGATGATATAGCTAAACATATTTTTACTGTTTTTGCAAAAGCAAAGAAATACAAAGAAGTAAATTGTGGACAAACCTTTCAATAACATTGGGAAGCGATAATTTTGAACGATTTTGCTCCTTAAGTATCGACATGCAAATTATTGAAATGTTTCGAGGTTTTACCTCTTTCCAGTTAAGCGACGAAGCTAGGGTATTAAGCTTCAAGACCGTTGTTAACGGTGTCTACTCAATCAGCTGGTTGTAAAGCAGAAACTCACTTGAATAACATTCATCTATATTCCGTTTCCTATTTCGCTTTCGTGGTAACGGTTGAAATAAAGGTGAATTGTTCATTCTATTTCGAACAAATCGATTCAGATTTTTTTCTACTCCACGCGTGACTCTTTGATTTTGTTCAACAGTGACCTAAGCTGCAAAGTATTTCCTCTGTTTAACATCATCTATAAAACTAATCACTAAATCTATATAGTACTGATATGACTTTATGTACATTGCTTTCAGCATGATGATTAGTCTATTACTTACTGCTTACATCTATTAATTTTTTATCTAAATATTAATATTATTTTCAATTTTTGTTATCATACTGTTTTGCTACAATTACAATATGAAAAGACTACATTATCTTTCCAGTGATTATCTAATATCCAAATGAGATTATGTATAGTGTATTGGTTCATAGGCACTTGATACTGCTTTTGTTCATTGCTTAAACTACTTTTTAGTGCGTTTCAGGTCTATTTTGTGATGTTCATTATTTATTTGCGGTGTTTAATATTATTTGTTCATTCCCCCCCCCCCCCCCCCCCCCCCCCCCCCCCACCCCCCCCCCCCCCCCCCCCCCCCCCACCAACCCCCCCCCCCCCCCCCCCAAAAACCCAAACACCCCCCCCCCCCCCCCCCCCCCCCCCCCCCCCCCCCCCCCCCCCCCCCCCCCCCCCCCCCCCCCCCCCCCCCCCCCCCCCCCCCTTTGTATTGATCAATTTTTGTAAATATTTTTCTCGCATAAACTATTATGCATTGAATTTGTTAAACTCCCGAATTTTGTATAATATCATGCCTTTATTTGTTCATTTGTATTTATGTATATGTACCACTCTTCAAATTTGGAGGAAATAAAGATATATATAGTATAGCAAGTTATAGTCTACTGTCGAGAAATCGCGGTTAGTTTTTAAAGATACATTTTTATCGGTTTTAAATAGTATAGCTCCTTTAAAAGAAGTTCGACATAAACAGAGAAGTATTAGCCATGGATTAACTCTGATATTTTGGAACTCTTTAACAAAAGATGTATGTATTTGTACAAAAAAAAAACAGGTTAGAAGTTTCAAGTTGCAAGCTAGTCAGTATATTGTGTGTTGTCTCAAAGATGTTAGAACCATATTGAATTTATCTTCTTTTGTTTTGTTTTGTTTTTGTTTGTTTGTTACAAATGACCAACTGTATGAACATCAAAGTGGTTTCAGGGGTAACTTCTCCGCAGACTCATGCCTCATTCACCTTATGTACAGATCACGTTAGGAATCATACTTCAAAAGATTTGTTTACAGGTATGATCATGCTCGACCGTCATATTTGATCATGTGATTCTGTGTAAAACGTTTCAAGCTATGGGAGTTTAATATGTGGATATCTTACACATCGAACTCAATCAATTCATGTCATTGGAATAATGTAAAATCAGGTTTTGACAGTAGTGTCTGTTGAGTTCACCAGGGTTGTATACTGTGTCAGTTGTTATTTTATGTTATGTTAATGACATGGACAAAAGCTTACGTCCGTTATGTAAACTGTCTCTCTATACAGATAATTGTGCAATTCTCTTTTCTCATGAGGACCCAGATGGGATTATATATAGTAGAATATTAGGTCAAGATCTTCGAGCTAGAAAGTTGCAATACGGTAAGTGGCTTGTTGATAATGAACTCTCACCCCACCTTGGTAAAACAGAAATTAGTCTCTGTTGCTCTAAACGTAAATTAAGCAAGTTAAGACGTTTTTCTGTAAAATGCAATGGGTATGTAATTAAGTCCCAGAACCGGGTCTGTCCTAGATAATGACCTGTCTGGCATCTCCATTGTAAACAGTGTTGTGAAGAAAATTAACTCAAGAATAAAATGCATGTATAGACAAGGAAGCTTAAGGTTTTTAAATAAGTCTCTCGGGAAAACTTTTTTAACTCATTCACGCACTGTCATTTTGATTACGCTGTTCTTTGTCGTTTTACGGTCTAACTGAACAATCAAAAGATAATCTTCAGGCAGCTCAAAATAGGGTTATCAGGTTTATTAATAATGTTGGTTGTAGAACTTCTTGAAGAGTTGCTGATTTTAAAGTGCTTAAAATTGGTGTTTTTCATATTGAGCAGAGACGTCCATAAGATATATTTCCAAACAAATGTCCAAGTATTACATGTAAGAAAAAAATTATCTACATTCTTATGGAAATAAAGCAATTTCTATGTAGATCTACCACATCAGCTACTTTTAATTATAATAGCATAGCCATTTGGAACCATTTGCCTGAGAACACAAAACATATCAGTGGTGTCAACGTAACTCATGCCAGTGTTCATATTTTGTAAATTTATGTTTTAGCAGGAACGTAGAATCGTATATTCTACGTTCCTGGTTTCAGTTAATAAAATATTCTTTAAACTAGAGACGGAGAATAGAGGAAATTCTTTGTTTGGATATTCTAGTCAACATTATATTATCAGGTAAGTAATTTTAACAATACACTAAACAAAACTTCTAACGCACCACCTGCCATTTTCCTTCTTTATTTAATTATCAGCCCTTCCAATATCTGCCAGCTTATTTTTAGCTATTGGTGCACGAAAGCTATCATATCTTGCATTTATGAAGACACTAGGTAGATACTTCAGTCACACGAATTTCATAAAGATCGAGTGGCCCAAATCAGGAGGCAGAGAATTTTACTTTAACGTTTAAACCTCCGTAGATTTAACATGTGTTTTTGCCTTGATGCTCTTCCTTGGGAAAACCACTCTTAAAATTCTCTTCCATATGAAATTTGCACCGCTCAATCATTTTGAAATTTCGTATAACAGAAGTATCTACCAAATGCCTTCATAATTGCAAGATATAATGCCGTTCGTGCAGCGATAGCTTAAAATAAGAGGACATAAATGGGGACTCTCGGTAATTAAATAAAGAAGGAAAAGGGCAGGTGGCGCGTTAGAAGTTTTGTTTAGTGTAGGCCTACTATAGGGCCTCTCAACGGCAAGCACAATCTCAGAGCTTTCAATATTATTCAGTCATTTAAGTATATTTGAAAAACGTAATTGCCTAAGTTGTAATCATTATAATTGTAATAGCAATTCATTTGTGTTATATATATCAGCTGTTATTTAAGTAAATCAGAATTAAGCCGTTGTAAATTACTCTATTCTATTCTATTCATATTAAATTGCCTGGTTCCGTTATCTTTATGTAGCTGATTGAATTTAGGCAACCAATGATGAAAGTAGTGCTTGTTATTGCATAAGCATGATAATTATAAATTTATTGTAAATTTGCAAAATGATAATCAATTGAACATTTTGAAGAATAAGATAAATCTGAGTTTTGCGGAAAGAAATCATTACTTAAAATAGAAATCGAACTAATTCAACGAACTTAGTTCTATGCAACTGCATATACCAGACGTTGTTATAAGGTTCATCCTCTTGCGTAAAGGTCGTCGCGAACGTGACAAGATATCTAGGAAGTGGACAAGTTTCTCCTTTTGATTCAGCGAGATACACCATAATCATGAAAATTTGGAGCTCAGAACACATATTTGAGTAAGTGTTATTATAACTGAATTAAAAATCTGTATGAAAACACCATTGATTTAATGTAAAACATGTTTAAAAAATTGCGAGGTAACTCTGCACATTACCGCAACGTGACTGTAAATTTATGCATCACTTGGCTCATTCTGATTCAAATATCTAGGTCTTTATATACTTCGTATTCTGAATAACCTTTGTTTTATAAATATAGTATTCTTTCATTGACGTGGAACCACAATCTTACACAAAACTAAATTTAGGTAACACGTTTTGACTGCTGTTCGTTACACATTGTGACCTGTTTATTTTGTAAGAAATGTGTACTGGTATGAGACCAGTTTCCGACAAAAAATCAAAGTTTCTGTATATTTGTTTTTAAAATGTGTCTTGTAAACAAAAGTCATATACACATTTACAAACGTAAGTTTATCCCCTTTTCAATGATGTAAACAAGACCAGTGTCTTTGGGCATGCGTACCAAATTGGGGCTCCGAAAGGACAGCCTAATTAATGTTAATTACTTAAGGTACAGTACCAGTTTCCGACATAATTTTATCCCGAACAGTTTTGGAGTCATAAGTTATTTAAATCTATGAGAACTTTCATTCTCTAAAATGTAAATTCCTTTCCCTACTTTTCCGACGCTCGTAATAAGTGTTTGTCTTTTTTCCGCTCCGTGCCGCTCCATTTCGTACATCTGTGTATTATCATTGCACAACACTTGAACTGTGCTATAGTTTGCAAGCAATTTGTGTTTATCAGAACACTTTGACTTAAAAAAAGTAAATTGATGATAGCCATGATAGTTTAAATGACAAATAAGCATTTCAGAGGAGTTTTAGAAATTCGTCTGTTTTTCCGATGCCAAACTGGAAAACTACCATTTAGATTGGGCACACTTTGCGGTTATCTCCCATGCATGTGCAAATCCCCCACATGTCATATGTAAACAAATTCAGTGACAGATGTAAAGTGTAGAATTTTATTGGAAGTACTATCTTCAGAAAATGAAATTTCATTTGCTGCTTGTTTGGATGATGTTGTTCGAAAGTATATGGTAATCCCATTCTGAAGAGTTACGCAAAAGCTATGATTACGAGTAGTCGGAAACTGGTATGATTTGGAAACTGGTCTCATGCCAGTAAATCGATTGGTTATCTATTCTCCTGCAACTTCAGTGTTGTCTTATAGTCACAAAATTGATTGTCAGATAAATCAAAGACGGTTCTTTTTCTCTGGTGATGGTTAACAGTCAATGATTGACTATTCTTGGCTTCCCACATCCGGGTACTGATAAATCATTTACATTCAGGAAAGGTGATTCCTCTGCTGTCATTGCTGGTCTCTATGCATCTTTGACTTTGAATAATAGTTTTAATACAATGACCAAGATTAGAAATGAAAGAAGACAACGTTCTTCCATTACCTTGAAACTATCAGATTGTTTTTATAATAATTTTTGTTGTTAAAAGCATTTTGTTTAATTTCCGAATGAAGAAATGAACGCGACCTAATAATCCGATTGGTTAACAGGTCAGTATGACGTCATGGCAAAGCCGAGAATTATGACCTTGTGTGAGGATAAAGTGGCTGTTCTTCGAGTGGTTTCACAGGATAATTAACGGGTTTATGCGACATTAATTATTTTCAGTAGAGATGTTTATACATATGAATTGTTTTTGTGTTGTTCATGAAATAACATCCGCTCCAGCGGTGTTCATCGTTTAATAAACTGCACATCAGTATGACAAATCATTGTTTATTAGACTATAACAATGCTGAAACAGATGCTATTTCAATTCTAACATGACCAGATATTACAAAAGGTAAATAAATGCAAAGCGTTATTTTCTACGTGTACCCTCATTTAACATCATGAGGCGCAATATGACATCATGTTAACAGCATATCGGTTCCCGCGTTGTTTATGGTTTAATATAACATATTTTTTCTACTCTTTATATATAGAGACAAAATCTTGAGTCATGTTAGAATATGTAATTTAGCATGACTTGTTTTATTATCAATTACAGAAATCCTTGGGAGCTTGTAGTGAGGGCACAATGGAGAAAATACCCAAATAAATTTAATCAAGCTGTTGAAGGAATAGATGTTGTAGACAGGAAAGTTGATGAGAAAGGAGTTTTAAGGAGTCATAGACTTATGAGTACAAGATGGGGTATTCCAGACTGGGCTACTAAGGTATTCAACAAACACCAATTTCTGACATAGTTCTCTTTGAGAAATTCTTAAGCTTCCCTAAGCTTGTAGTATAGTGATCAAGACAGAAGTGGTATGGTCGAAGATTTTAAGATAATTTGTTTTTGGTTTCACAGTTAATTCTTTTAAACTGAAAATCAAGTCTGAGTTCATGAATTTTTAAAAATTCTGCTGATGCTCATCAGATATGGTTTCATATGGAAGGTTGAAATTAACCTAAGTCGGTATACTTTTATGCATCTTCATACTAGAGGACAGAGAAATTACTGTTAATGTTTGAAACGAGTCTTATTGCTGATAAGTTTTAAAAACCAGGTGTATATGAATTTCAAAAAATGAATTTAACCTCAGTCATGGGAATGTTGAGTAATTAATAAAGAAAGGGCAGTTTACCTCTGGATGCAGTTGTATATTTTGAACAAAACCTCCTTTATTATATTTTATATTGTGGTCAGAATGACTGCTTGTTCAAGTTTGAGGTAACTTTTTGAAAAATGTTCAGGATATAACGTTTACTGTTGAGAATTTACAGATTTTAGGTGCGTCTGGTCTAGTATTTGCTAGTGAGATATCAGTGGTTGATCCGCTAGCCCGTAATATGCACATCAAATCTCATAATGTGAGTACATGTAAAACATGTAAACTGATATTTTCCTCTCTCATGCAGAGTTTGCAGGCTGACCAGTTAAACTAAATACTTATGTTGAGGTCGGTAGATCTGTCAGTTTTAAAATTAATGAAAGTTTCTAAACTGTCTGAAGGTACATTGCTAAATACTAAAACTTGAGGCAAACTATCTGAAGTTTTCATAGTTGATGTTGTAATACCCAAGTTTTTGGAGACTATCGTGAGAATTCCTTTTATTTTTAAATCTAGCATCGTTCATTAAAGGACTGAGTGCTAGTACTATTTTTAATTTGCAATTTGGGGTAGGAGCATTGAAAAAACTGTTTGGAAACTTTCTCAAATTACATAATACATAGGTTTGATAATGACTGGTTTTATTCATGACTGTCAAGTGTACCTTACATTCAGGTTGGCATAATTATGCACTTAAAAAAATCTTTCAATATTGAGATTATAACTGATAATGTGGAGGAATCTTTTCATGAATTCAAATTAGAGATCATCTTACGATGATAACACATATATTTCAGTTTAACTTGTCAGTCTGTGGCCTGTTTTAGTTTGGTTTTCTGCATGTTATTTAAAGACTGAATATGAATCTTATATCAATGTTAGCTAATGTTTTACTTTTCCATACAGCATGGTTATTTTTTGTTTATTTTTGTCTCATCACAGCTTATTGGTGCAGATGGAGTGGGCCATGCCAGTGAACATTCTGCTGTTGACCCCAAGAACAAAAGCATGGAATTAAAAACACGCAATGTATGTTGTGAAGTGGCTTCATTGTCTTGTTATCTTTAATAATAAGTTCATACATAATTTATGTAAATTCTTAAATCATGATTTTAATTGTCACCCATAGTTTTAGTTGCAAATCTTTGTTGTTGTTGTTTGTTGTTACACATAAAATGTTTTCTACATTTCAATATTTTCATGGTTTCAAGTTTAAAATGGAAGTTTCACACTTATTGAAATGAATGCAGCTGTTTCAAGAAATGATTATACTTCCCACCGTAAACTGTGATAGCAGAACATTATTTGAGAAGAATTTTATTCTAATTGAAAAGGAGTACTGTAAAGGGTGTATTCATCGTGGAGTTTTTATTCTCGCTATATTCACGGACATTGATATTCCACTAATTCAACAACCGTGATTTATGTCCATACATTAGTAGTAATAAAAATAATCTGGAAATGGAAATTTATTACTTGTACTTGAAACGGAAATTTATTCAGTGTCTATTGTAGGACGCACGATTGCGGGAATCACGCTATTTTTTCAAAGATCGCGCATATTTTTGTAACATGTGTGTGAAAAATCCCGCAAACAAATCAATAAACTCAAACTCTGCTAAATTCCCAGTCAGCGTATTTGTTTACATGAGCACCGGAAAAGCGGAAGGGAGGTAACTCTAAGCGGCATTAATGTCATTTTTTTCGTTCAAAAGATTAAGGGAGGCGACTCTTGTCACTATAACTAAATATTTTCGTTCAAACAATTTTGATCGGTTCGATTTACATGTAAACAAAGTGCAGAGTGACAAAATCATGTTATGTCAAAGAAAAGAATCACGTTATATTCCGTTAAAGCAACAAATGAATAGTCTAGCAGAAGCAAAGAATCTTTTTTTCCAAAACTGTCCTTTGATAAATGCATGTAAAACTGAAAGGTCTTTACACAATAAAACCTGTACAATAATTAAAAAAGGTATTTGATATTGGCCCCCCATATTTTTGAAAATCCCCCCTATTTTTTAAAGTGAGGGTGGAAATTCACCCCTACTTTTGAATTTCTAGAATAGACACTGCTAATTGAAACAGGAAGAAATACATAATGCATTCACCGCAGACCAGTTGAAATTTATCAAATATAAACGTGCTGTAGAAACTTGAAACAAATGGATAACCTATTTAACTTTAAATTTGCTGGTTTGTATTTATTTTCCTCACCAAGGATAACTTCAATTTGTAAGCACACAACATAATGCGTGATATGCAATTGTATTTCTCTTTACACTTTATCAGGCGTAGACGGCCCATCTAAACCAACTGTCTTCTTGAACATCTCAGTTTATTTTTGACAGTTTATTAAAAGAGTGAACTAGCCACTTTTTGTGTCTGTTTTACACTGATGGCTAATACTCGTGGTTAGATGAGATTAAGGGCCATTCTAGATTGAGAGATAGAGTTCACTAACAGAATACTGCGAAGTATAATGGGCTTAAGTAAAAAGCATTGATCATTGACTTCAGTTTTCAACATTTACATTGTTACAAAGAAAACATTTTCGCAGTAAAATGCATCTTTTAATGTACACACGTCCTTGAAAAATCAATTACGCGTTTTCCTAATATAAATGCATGAAATCAACGATCGGTTCATCCTTAAGAAATAGCGAAAAAAAGAACCAGCGAATTTATAGCTCTGTACAGTATTTTCGGTATTTAATACTATTTATCCCCTCCCCCAAAAAAATAAAGTTTTCAGGGGACAGTGGTTTCATTTGATGTTCCCTGTCAGTTGGGTGGTCAGTCCAATTTTATAACATAGGTAGTTAGTAGAGCAAACTTCTTCAGTGTCAAGGGATTGTATCAAATATTGGCACAAGCAATCACCATGGAGAAGATATATATGGAAGTCACAATTTTTGTGTTTATCCATCAAGGTTATGCCTCTTTGAACTGAGAGATTAGAATTCATGTAGTTCATGGAGCACACTCCTCATTCAGTTGTTAAAGCATTGCAATTAATATATATTGGCACAAACAGTATTGACACATACAATGAGTATTGGTATACCTTTTGACCATGTATTGTACATTTACAAGACCCAGTTTTAGCGGGTAGCCATCAAAGTGTTGTAGAGTTATACCTCTTCAAACTTCGACATTAATCTGTGACAAAACACCATTTTAGGGGTATTTAGCCACATCAGTCGGTGATAGCTCTAGTTTGTCTTGTTTTAAATTTTCTGTAAACACTTTTCCGAGTTTTAATCAATTGATATTCTGTGGAAAAAAAATACTTCATTGATATATTTGTGCATGCTATATTACTTAAAATGTAATTATTGAATTTAGATGTATGTAGTTCAGTCATTTGCATGTTTCCATTTCAGTTAACCTTTTGTAACATGATAACAATAGATGAGAAACTTGTGTACTCCCCACATCCTGAAGATAAAAATAAGTAAGTTTATTTCTCAGATGAAAGTATGAAAATATTTTAGTTTCAGTAAAACTTCCACTAATTTGTTAACAATTGCCATGCTGAAGTGCCAGGCCTTTGTAAACATAGGTGTACTCAGCTGAAACAGACCAGCTGAACAATCACAGTGTATACTGTAACAATATAGCTCAGATTAGTCATCTGACAAGGTAAACCATGAGTGTAGAGTTCAGATTTGCCAATTGACCATGGTTGAACACTGATCAAATCTGGAAATGTTGGCTCCGGCGAAGGGGGGTTTCATCAGTCAAGCAGTGTTAAAAGACATTGCATGATAATGAAATAGATTGCATTCATCTGTTTCTGGCAACAAACAGCCACAATGTGACCAATCCTATATTCCTACAAGGTAAATTTATCCTTTGAAACTGATTTTAGGTAGAAGCCAGTATTTAACTCGAATCTGCTGAGAAAATTGACACCAATAAATTTTGCAGTTTATAAATAAGTTTCTTTGAATTTTTCAGGACTTGTTTGAAACAAGAAGCTGTAGTAAATGTTAAAGGTGTCCCACTTGGCAGCTTTATTGAGTCTTTCGTATGTGATAGCATATCAAACAATGCTTCCAAGGTATGTGTATGCTACAATAATACCAGTTCAACATCTGTGTTTCCTAGTACAATGTATGTTCGCTGCAAGTTATGTTAAGAGGTTTGATGACGGGATTCTGAAATTTCCCGTAAAATCATGTACATTGTTCAGTGTAATATCTCGAACCTTGTTGATTGAGAACTATGAAACTATATATCTGGCTTTAGCAGGGGTATTTTCCATCAGAGAAAAAAATGGCCTTAACATTGTGTTATCTGGTGTAAATTGGTTAAAGTGATCAATTTTGTTGTAAGGGTTTGAATGATCTCCCTTTAGATTAAGTACTTTAGAAAAGAACAATGTAAAATTATAGTACTGGCGACAGTATACTTATGGCATGGCTTGTTATACTGGTTTTGTACAGATTGTATGCTTCAGTAATAGTGACTGAGTGTTTGGTCAGTCCATATTCCATACCCTATATAGGCAAATGTTGTTTGCCGGTATCAGTCCGAATGGTACTTTTGAAAACTTTTGAAAAGAACTAATATTTTTTCAGGGAAGAGATGCCATGGATCATGTTATGAACATTATTAAACAGGAAACCAGAGAACTACAACAGGAAGCAAAACATGCTATTGAATCCATCAACATTAACTTCCATGTTTGACGACCACGGAATCTAGGATCTTCAAATTCAATATCAGGCCCAATCATCTGTGTTTAATTTTTGAGATCTGATTTTGTAAGGACCATCTTTACTCTTCTATGTGCCATTGTTGCAGCACAGCAATTTGAAGCAGTGGGACACTGCTTAGACTGAATTTTTACAGCATTTATACCACCCTTGGTGACTGCTACACACATCAGAAAGATGCAATAAATCATTAAAACTCACACTAAGTAGTTATATATTAGGACTGTCATGAAAATTTTGTGATTTGTTGAACCATCTTTTATATTTAAATAGTGCTCAAGGTAATATAAATGCACAATTTTACCATCTATACTCAAAAATGTGCCTTACCAGACTTCAGACCAAACATGGCTAAAATAAAGTAGGAAAACAATTTTTGTAAGTGAAGAAATGCAAATCTTTTAAAAAATCTGAAAATAGAAATGGGAAAAGAAACAAAAGTTTCTAAATAATACAGTAACAAACATTAATTTTTTTTTATATTGGAACATCCTAATAACTAATAATTTTTCATTTCTCTTTTGTTTTCCAACACTTTAGTTTGTTACAGAGAGTCTAAAAATGCTGCTTGAAAGGTTAATGACTCTGTTTTACAGGATTAGAAGGGAAGATGTCTGTGTGAGATGATTGTGGCACTACTGTGAGTTTTGTCTGTACAAGGAGATATAGGCACATGTTTTAGAGGAGAGATTGCTGAAAACATAAAACCATTTAACGACTGTGATATATTTTAATATTTTAATTAAATCATACATGTCCATCTTTATGATTTTAATACATGTAGTTGTGCACTTTTTCTAACCTGTCACCCACATGTAACAAACTGCTTTCATTGATTGTGTTGAAATGCTTGTTTTGATTTCTTGCAATTTTCCTTGGCATGATTTCTAGTGTATTTTAGCAAGATCATTTACTGATACTTATCATCCGATACTTATTATAATGATATTACAAGTTTTCATTGAATTAATGGAAGAAAGGTTTCATTTTAAAACCCTGAAGTTCTGTAGAAGATGTTATGAATATAAGTGTACAAGAATATGATGTAGAAAATGCACAAGTAGATATTTTCACATAGTATATGATATGTATGTGCACTATAACTGATACACTACATCATACTGTAAATACTCTCGGGACCTAGGCAGCAATTTCTGTGTCATGACAAATACAATTGTTGTGTGGCATGCTAACATTGTGTATGGTTGTGAACTATACAACAGTAGGTAAGAGAGCTGTTTTAGAAGAAGAGATTTTTTATCAGTTTACTTCTATAATGTTCATTTTGTATTTTGACATGTTTCTGAACAAACTACCAACCAGAGTTTCAGATTACTCAGCTGTTTCAGAAAAAAAGATCTTGGCTTTGTTGTGAAGAAGTATATGTCAATGATATCAAAATTACAGTAATACAGTAATAGACATTTTACTTCAGATTCATATGAACTATTTAATGTTCTTATTTAGGGTTTCAATTGTCTTGAGCAGACTTAATTTTTGCAAGCTAAAAGATCCACCATTAAATTGAATTTTGTATTATTTTGAATTTAACATCAACTTATTGACTGAGCAACCATGGTTGCCTGAAAGACCATCTGAAATCCATTTATATGAAATAAGAAATAATACTGATGTTATTTTTCTGACTTGACTACATGCTGAAGGATTAGCTACAACATGGATGTGTTGTCTTTCCACTGTTCTACATATACTGGGTAGTGACTTACCCGATTCTTTTTGTTGCCTGCAAATCAGAGCAGATGCCTAGGGATCACTTTGTTTGTCGTCTCCCGTTCTCCACATCACAATTGGTGAAAGTTTGCTATCGAGGCCATGTCTCAATAATCGCACAAACTTCACAGAAGGCTTGCCAGTCACAAAAGATACTAATATACACAGGTTTGATAACTCTGGATGGAATTTTTTGCAAGTTATGGCCCTTTATAAAACTTGTACTCTTGTTAAAGTTTGGTTCAAGTTTTACATGCAACCATTATTAACAGTAACAGCTATTGGGAATGATTTGAAACTTCATTAATGTCCTCAGGGGTATTTAAAAAACTCATGTTAGATAACTCTTAATTGAATTTATCATGACTAATGGGCCTTGTCTAACTTAAAAAATTCGGTTAAAGTTTTGCATCCAACTAATTTAGTGCATATCACACTAACCATGAATGGGAATTTTTTTTAAACTTCATAACTGTCTCCAGGAGTATCAAACAATCAAGTTAGATAATTCTTGAATAAATTAATGATAATTTATGGCTGTGTCTTAACATAGACATTTTGTTTAAAAGTTTTCAGCACAGCTTTTGGTGTCTAGCAAATAAGTTAGGTAACTATTTAATTCATCACAAGTTATGGCCCTTTTCAGACTTTTTTTGCTTGAAGTCTTGCATGCATCTTTGAAATATTTTAAGAGTTTTTCAACCTTTGGCACTATATTACAATTATTTCATAGCTAAAAATCCTTTCAAAAATTTCATCATACTCTATTAAATTTGTCAGAATGTGTGAGAAAGCAGATTAATTTATCCAAAATTTGCTGTACATGTGTTTTAAATTAAATAAGGCATTTCTGTCATACTTGAGTTCATAACTGTTATTTACCAAATTCAATATCGGGACGTTATAGCAGGCGACACAATGTCATGTGTTTCATGGAACACCATTCTAGTTGAAATGTTCCAAACTGTACTATCTTGTTTCCTTTATTTATGCTTCGTCACTTTGTTGTTAAAGTTATATGCCAGTTTGTTGTTAAAGTTATACTCCAAAGATATACTCCGTAGAAAATTTCTGTTTGATGATCAAGTAACCTTAAACCTGGCTCATGTCAACATGATTGTATTATAATTTAAAATAGTTGTTAACAACTAAACTTGACCACAAGGTAACTATAACAACATGCTGGAATATATGAAGAGAGGAATATACCTTTGTCTTGGCTTCTACATCAGTTTCGACATCAAATTTTCATTCTTTGTGGTAGGGCAATGTTTCCATGGCAATCTTTTACAGTTTTTCAAGCAAAGCCTTGTGTTTGCATTTGAATGGATACCGATATGCAATATGATACAGTAAAAAAGTATATTACTTGAAATATTAATTTTGCATAAACCACTGAAAAATCTTTTACTTTTGCTTTTTGTTATGTATTTCGTTTTTTGTTGACACAATGCAATAGGCATTTTAACTTATTTGTATCATAGGTAAATCATGTTCCATTCAGAAAACGGGAAATAAATTGTTATTTTTTTATAAAATGTTGTTTGTTGTCTTTCAGGCATAGAGCTTAGATATTTAGCATGTAGCATTGCCGAGTGGACCTCTACCAAGATTGTTCAAACCATACCCTCTGGTCAATTTTGACCCTACAGCAGAGTCGCTTAACTTTACATATTATGCTTATTTAGGAAAAACTTTAAAAATCTCTGAAACTACAAAGTCAAGAGATTACAAACTGTTTGTTTCTTACATGAGCACGCGGTTCTGATGGAAAAATCCATCACTGTGGGTAGCTGTTTTGGGGGGAACGAGGCTCTGCCGAGTTCCCGCAAAGCAGTTATCCAAAGTGACAGATATTTCCATCTGAACCAAGTATCTCGTGGTAGAAACTTTTTCTTGCATACCGTCTTGCACTTTAAAATAGATGCTTTAAATACAAACATCAAAATGATGCATTTTAGTATAAAAACAAACATAATTCAGATGCTGTGTATGGGAAAGTGATGTCACATAGTTACAACGGATCGTCGCAAATAAGTAATTCACGCGAGTCGTCTTACATGGGGTGGGGGGGTTGTAAGATTAGATTTTCCAGCACTTGCAAAAACTGCAGATATCCCGATCTGTATATGGCATGTAGCATTGCCTGTAAACCTCTACCAGGATTGTTCAAATCATGGCCCCAAGATCAAAACTGGGGAGAGGTTGTCACTTGATTTTATATAGATTTCTAAATATATACATCAAGATTGTTCAAATCCTGAACCCCTGGTGAAAATTGACAGAGACTAGGGGTCACTAGATTTCACAGAGGTATATAATGAGGAAACCTTCAAAAATTTTGTCTAGAACCATAAGGCATGGAAATGTGACCTGTATTCGGACCTTTACAAAAAGTGTTCAAATCTGGACCCCCAAAATTTCACCTTTATGTGACATGATTATTGACCTTCATGGTAACTAGGTGAGCTATATACTTGATACTCTTGTTTAACTATCTCCATCATCTAAACTTATATCTGTCTGGAACATAACATTCTTGCATATCGGATCGGCATTTCTGGTGATTTTGCCCACGCCGGAAAAACCGGTCTTGCACCCCTGCTATGCCAGACGACTCTCAAGAATTACTTATGATGTAATGTTATAAACATTGTGACATCAATTTCCCAAACACAACGGCGGAAAATTGTTTGTTTTCATGATAATTTATCATTTCGATAAGTTTGCATTTAGAAATGTACTTAAAAGTGCAAGACGATATGCAAGAAAAGGTTTCCATCATAAGACACTTGACTCAGATGGAAATATCCGTCACCTCGGGTAACTGTTAAGTGGGAACTCGGCAGAGCCTCGTTCCAGCCAAAACAGTTGCCCCCTGTGATGGATATTTCGATCTGAACCTCGTGCTCATGAAAGAAAGTAATAATATCATGTGCAAATGTGCCATTATCTCAATTATGCTGTAATCGAAATCTTAGTATCCCTTAATACTGACTTGAGTTCAAGGAGCTCAACAGCAAGTTTTCAGGTCAATTGGCTGTCCATTGTCTACCAACATTCAGTGCTTTAGCACTCGTCTAGCCACTTTTCTACAGCAGACGCACCCCTTGTTTCTGGTGAATTTTTTTTATTTCTCCAAAAGTGAAAATCAACAGCAAATTGAGAAAATCCATTGAAAATGTTTGGTTTGATGGCACTGCTACACTATGTATTGTCATTTTAAAAGTCTTTTCACCTTATAATGTGGAATACCAGTAGTAGGATTTTGACCCACGAGCTATGGCCTATTATGGAATATATATACATGTAGATATCAAAGTGCATAGTCACTGCTAAATGCATAAAAACTAACTATAGCATATATTTTCAAAACTACAGAAAATACTTAACAGCTAATTATATTGAAATTTTATTAAATTCATTTTTAAATTCAGGTACTGGTATGTTGCCTTCAGAACCATAATTTTTCACCAAAATCCGAGGGTGACCAGGTCACACATTGAGATTTGAAGCTGAAGTAAAACTGCTGTTTTACTTTGTGGCAGCGCACTTGGAAATTACATTATCCTTATTTGAATAAAAGTTATGTTGCCACAATTTATCTTAGGCCAGGATTCAGGTTCCATCACTTATGACAGTTCTGTTGTCATGCGGTCAACCAATAGTGAGCCTGCTTCTAGAGCAGTCAAATGTTTATTGAAATTGTGATTGAAAATGTGACATCAAGGGTCATCAAGAGCTGTCAGTAGGACTGCATGCTCGACTTTTTTAGTGCTTGCCAATAACACAAAACTTGGACAGTTAAGGGCACACAAGACTTTAACTAGGAATTTCCGAGTACAAATCAAGGAACATTTTCACAGAGTTATCTTCTCTTGCTTACAGATAGGTCTCATGATGGGACATAAGTACTCCAACTTTCAAAGTAATATCTCAAATGGTTAAGTCATCAAGTTGACAAGAATAAAAAATTTAACCGAGTCAAAAAGGGCCATAATTCAAATAAAATCCTTGACAGAATTACCTTCTCCTGCCCACGTTTGGGGATCATGATGGTAAACAAGTATTCCAACTTTCAAATTAATATCTCAAACAGTTTAGTCAAAAAGTGGACTGGTACGAAAAACTTAACCAAGATTCTACGTAAATAAAGGGCCTTAATTTTTGTTAAAATAAATCTCTGACAGAGTTACCTTCTCTTGCCTACAGATGGGGGTAAAGATGTAAACAAGCATTCAAAGTTTCAAAGCCATATCTCAAAGGGTTAAAGCGACTGCACTCCAGATGGACAAGTTACGCTAAAAAAAGAAAATTTTCAATTTCAAGAAAACAATTGTCATTACTGTATCAGGGGCTTGTTGATAACGTGACAAGTTTTCTAACAAAAGAAACAATTAAAATGTGTTGTTTTGCTTACTTTTATTGTAGAATATATCACCCCGTGACTAACGGGGTGGGCTCTTTGGTATATCAATATTTTTAACTCGCATCAAATCAGCTGACTCCGTAGTGTAGTAGGTTAAGCCGCTGTAGATTTTTTGTAAGCGCAAATATCCGAGCTCAAAACCTGGCTCGGGTAAATTTTTTTTTTCTACCTTTATTTTTAGCTCTTACACAAAGAAAATAATCTTGATGCTGACAAATTGAATATATATTGATTTTACCAAAAAATTAAAATTTACTAAGAATTTGGAGTGCAGTCGCTTTAAGGCAATAAGTGGATTTTACCCATATTCAATGTATTTTCTAAGTAAAAAAGGGGCATAATTCTGTCAAAAACTCTTGTCTGTTGATGTAGGTCATGATGGTAAACAAGTATGGTTAGTTTCAAAGCAATACCTCTAATGGTTTTGAAATAAAGTGAGGTGGTACGAAAAACTTAACCAAGCTCAATACACATTCCAAGTCAAACAAGAGCTGTCACATGACAGCACGCTCGACTATCGAAAGCTTGTTGGTAAAATGGGTTTTTTGTATAAGAACAGGAGTATTGTGTAATTGTCTGTAAAAAATAAAGAAAAAAAAAAAAAAATTTTTAAAAAACCTTTTAAAAAAAAAAAAAAAAAAAAAAACCCCCCCTTTTTATTAAAAAAAAAAAAAGAGGGGGAGGGGGTAATTTCAAAGAAATACATGACCTTGTATATTTGATCATGAATAATTTTGTAACTTTTCAAATTGATATGTATAGAATAAAAAAAGCATGACCGCTTCAAGCTGCATAATTATTCTATGACATTTCAAAAGAAAGCCATTTTGAGTATTTCCATTTTAGTCTGGAAAAACTGTGACAAAATTCTAAGTTAAAAAGGGCATAAATATGTCAAAAATCAAAAACATTGGTGAAGATGTTGACAGTAAATACGTTCGATAGTATTCTATCTTTAACAAAAAATTCAAAGTTAAAAAGGGACACAAATCTATCAAAAATCAAAACAGAGTTATAGAGATTGTTTCCTCAGGTGTAAATGTTGATGGTTGACACATACTTTGAGTTTCAAGTCAATACTTTTGATAGTATTCAAGATATTTGACTTTATAAAATCTTTTACCAAAAATTCTAAGTTAAAAAGGGATATAAGTCTGTCAAAAATCATAACAGAGTTATGGGGATTGTTTCCTCAGGTGTAGATGTTGATGGTAAACATACATTTTGAGTTTCAAGTCAATACCTTATATAGTATTCAAGATATTTGAATTTACAAAAAAGAATTACCAAAAATTCTAAGTTAAAAAGGGGCATAAATCTGTCAAAAATCAAAACAGAGTTATGGGAATTGTTTCCTCATCTGTATATGTTGATGGTAGACACATACTTTGAGTTTCAAGTCAATACCTTCGATAGTTTTCAAGATATTTGAACTTTAAAAAAACTTTAACCAAAAATTCTAAGTTAAAAAGGGGCATAAATCTGTCAAAAATCAAAACAGAGTTATGGGTATTGTTTCGTCAGGTGTAGATGTTGATGGTAGACACATACTTTGAGTTTCAAGTCAATACCTTTGATAGTATTCAAGATATTTGAATTTATAAAAAACTTTAACCAAAAATTCTAAGTTAAAAAGGGGCATAAATCTGTCAAAAATCAAAACAGAGGTATGGGGATTGTTTCCCCAAGTGTAGATGTTGATGGTAAACATATAGTTTGAGTTTCAAGTCAATACCTTTGATAGTATTCAAGATATTTGAATTTATAAAAAACTTTAACCAACGCAGACGCCGCCAACGCCGGGGCGAGTGCAATAGCCTCCTTATTCTTCGAATAGTCGAGCTAAAAAGGGCCATAATTCTGTAAAAAACCTTGACAGAGTTATGTACTCTTGTCTGTAGATGGAGGTTATGATGGTAAACAAGTATGGTAAGTTTCAAAGCCATACCTCCAATAGTTTTGAAATAAAGTGGGGTGGTACGAAAAACTTGGTGACATTATGCGCATCTTACTGCACATAGTGAATTTTTGGTGACAGTTTTATAAAAGCAATTTTTGGTTGCTGTGCATTTAAAAGTGTTAAATTAATGAGTATGCCGCATTAGTATTTGAAGTTGGTGCTTTAGATATAAAAAAATCGGACTGATAAAATGATAGTCGATTGTGTCGTTATTGATGTTGGTAGAGATTTCGGCAGTGGAAGGGAAGCAACTCCTGCATGCAGTTGTTCTTTTCTTAAATTGACTCTCCCAGTCAAATACAACGCGTTGCAGTTGGGTTTGCCCTTACGCTGTTTTAGCAATCAATAGAGTTACAATCTTACGTCACACAAAGGCGAATCTGAAACTATTAATAGAGCTGTATATATCGGTTAACTCCTCCCTCCGTATTTTCAATGACAAGGCCAAAGGGGCGCTGCGATCAGTCTTTATTTGATTCTGACGTCACGTTCTGCCTAAACCGCATTTATGCACTCTTTGATCCGAAAAACGTGGAAAGAAAATATTAAAGTCATGACAGAATCAATATCGGATATTGTAGATATGAATGTGCACTTTAATTACAATGGAGTAGCTAGATGGAACTTTCTCCAAACATACGAAATGGACTATGAAAGTTTTATTGCGTACCTCCACCAGTAGCCCAACTAATTGTGCGCAAGAGCTTTTTGCTATATACGATGGCCGCCCTTAGCAAAGACAGACTAGATGTAACGTCAGTTGTAAAATGGGTCTGTCTTGCAGTCGAAATATTGAGGCTAATCCACGAGGGAATACATGTACATACAAAAACAGAAAAACACAACCAGCGCGCTCTCAAAATTAAAAGGTTTTCCCAATAGAATCTAGTGCAAATATATCTAGAGGGTCTCGGCGTAAACATGACTTTCGTACATTATTTATTCGTTTCTCATTTTCCCCTCAAAGCGGACAACCGGGACAGAAAAATCCGCCTGTCCGACGGCAGAAAATCCCGTGTCACACAAGTGGGACATAGGAATTCCACACCCCTGCTGTACTATCGGTTGGACATATACAGCAGCACTCCACCAACATGATCGTCACATATAACTTGTTTTTGTTTATTTTAAGTATAAGTAATATGCACAAGTTCTCGTATACGTACAATTTACTATATGCATTACTATGCATTGCTACATGTGTACTTAAATGTCTTTTCCGAAAACTTCTTGTGAGTTCACCGTCTCGCGTGCTGCGTGAGTTAATCATATGTCCTAGAACTTTACTAATGATTATCATAATTATGGATATGTGGATAGCCATTGACACTGGAAATAAATTAGTGTGCATAAGTATATCAAGGATTTATTAGTCTAAGATTAGTGTGTACATTTTACTTCAGTGACACTGACGACACAGCGGTCAGTGCAAAACAAAATGTTTGACTCCCGCAGATTCTTTTAAATGTTTTCTTTATCATTGGTCGAATGTTTCTGCACCAAAAAGGTGAACAATAGCCGAAAAAAATTGTAGTTAGTCAAAGAGTTAAACAATGTTTTGAGTAATCGTGTAACTCTGAAGTCATGTGTCCAACATTTCGCTCATGCGTGACACCTGGTTGTAAATTGCATTGGTCGAGTGCAGTATCCTACACTTATCTTGCGAACTGTAACAGTTTACTGTTAGACATCCAACATACACTTTATGGGTTGGCATATAAAAGAATGGAAATACATGTAAATGTATGAGATAAAGTACAATCAATTAGATAATCGTCAATAAACTACCGGTCCGACTGTCATGCCTGCCATTTCTTTTTATGTCCGAAGTAACTACGTCTCTGTTCATTGCTTTGGAATTTTTCCTCAGACTCAACAACCCGACCCCACTCCGAAGATTGAAGGAAGGGAGAAACCATTGACTTTGAAAATAAAAACACAGTTCATAAGCGAAAATATCTGTGTTCACTGTCTGCAGTATAGAAAGGAAACTTGGTTGTGATAACACAACAGAAAATGACCGTAAATTCACTTGTATACAAGTTAAGTTTTGGCGGCAAGCATTTTCAGATGCATGTGATATGTCAGTAGAATACGACACTAGAACTAGTATGTTGGTAGAATCGGCACTAGATACAAGTATGTCAGTAGAATACGACACTTCTACTCTTGTCCATGACCTTGCTTTTGTGGTGACGCTTTGCGAAATAAAGGTTCAGAGTCCCAGTCCCGTACTGCCGGAGGCAAACCTATTTTTCACGTTTACGATGGTGCTGCCATATCAATTATCGGTGTACTCAAATATTGATAATTTCGTAAATTTAGTTGGTTTCGTTGACATTTTGATAAGAAAAACAGACTGAAAACGCATTTTATGAAAAAAGCATTACAGTATATTTTTTTTCACCAGACGTCTTATGAATTATGTAAGTTCCGCAAACATAATTTACCTGTAGTATAATTCATAAACTTACGACGGACCTGTATAACGACGGGTACCCCCCCTATTTCGGTGTCTTCCTTTGTAGTACGCTTAAATTAAATGCAATGAATGATACCGTAGCTCAATCGCTGTGATTAAAAGAGATCTCGTTTAAAGGAGTATTAATCAACATTTTAAATAAAATAGTCTAGATCTATATAATTTCTCTCAAATTCACTCCAAAATACGCAAAGAACCCTATATTCAACCTTACTAAATACTGATTGCCACTTGCATTAAAATACTTAAGTGAAGATCGTTCAGTAGCTTACCGTGCAAGTTTTGGGCGGAGCAAATTGACGACGTGAACGCTCGTACCTAAATGTCCTTGAATGGGGAGGAGTTACCTATAAACTAGCTCTAATAATAGTTTCAAATTCGCGCTATGAGTGACGTAAGATTATAACTGTAATGATTGCCAAGATAGCGTGCGGGCAAACCCAACTGCAACGCGTTGTAAGAAAATCAATATTTGGAAAGTTATTTTTTCATACTGGTAGCTGGAAGAGTTTGGTGTATTGGGTTAAAAGCTATTATTTCCTCTACGCTTTTGTACACACACCATTTTCAGCTGGATTTTTACTTGAAAAAAATGTGCATAATGTCACTTTAACCAAGGTGCGACACCAACGCCGACGCCAGGGCGAGTAGGATAGCTCCCATTTTCTTTGAAAAGTTGAGCTAAAATGTACCCATTTACAACTACCTTTGGATGAACAGTTGTCTGGAAAATTGGCCTGTTTTGATGAACATTAGGAAAATTTTAAACCAAGCCAAATGAAAGGGAAAATCTTTTGATCAGTACATACCACTTTTTTCATCAAATTGTCATGAAAATTGCCAAAATATTTTTCATCACATTCATGTCTATATCCCATGTCAATCAAGCAGGTGTGACTTAGACGAGGAATATATGATAAACTAGATCACATCAACACTTGTGATGAATATATGATAATCTCGGTCACATGGACTCTTGTGATACATACAAAGACTATTTTGACACTCGTACAACTTTGTCACCTGTACAATCCACAGCAGAATTGACCGACAATTGGAGGGCATGTTTATCCATTTGAAACTGGTAAGGGAGTTTTATTCATGTACTTGACAAAGAATTTGTTAAGTTTTTCCAATGCAAGCCTATGTAAAATCGAGTGATCGCCCCAGGTAGGGTCAATTTTGACCCCAAGGTAATGATTTGAACAATCTAGGCAGAGGTCCATTAGGCAATGCTACACGCTAAATGTCTAAGCTCTAGGCTAATTCAAAGAGCTTTTAAAAAATTTTCCAAAATAAACCAATTTCAAAAAAAACCCCCCCCAACAGTGGTTAATTTTGACTCGGCTGGTGATTTGTACAATCTTGGTAGAGGTCCACTAGGCAATGCCACATGTCAAATCTCTGGGCCTTCAAAGTTTTTCCTTTCCATTGTCATGGTAACCAGAGTTCTGCATGAAATGGAATTATTTCAACAGTTATGGTAGGGCTTCATGCAAGGAACATCCACACAAAGTTTCATCAACATTGGCCCAGTGATTTCAGAGGGGATTATGTGAACTGACAACCAACTAAGGAGGGTGAGTGATTTAAAAAGTTCACACTGGCATTCCGTGCCAGGCAAGCTTAAAAGACAAACATGTTGTGCTGTTTCATCTTTAATCTTTTTTTAAAAATTTGATAGTTCATGAAGTATTTATAACATTACACATATGACTCTTGCAGCTTCACAATGTGCTTCATATATACAGCAGTAAAATATTTTGACATGTACACTATATTACATATTCTATATACATGAATTTAGTCTATGCGTTTAGTTCACCTTAACAACAAATGGTGTAACAGATACCGCAATACACGTAATAAATCAAACTTAGTTTTACACAGGTATTTTACTTCAAGAATCCAACAGGTACTAGGAATTTATTACAAAATCTACTTTGGAAGTACACAAACCAGCTGTAACATAAAGAGTGGTACACAAAACACTAACCAATTTTCCAGGAATCAGCAGGGACCGTCATATTCCATTAGAAACGACATTGCAGTTGATTTTCAATACAATTCAAGCTAAGTCCATTCTCCTTTTCAGCTTTAAATTCAGTTGAAGGTAGTTAATCTAACCTGTGCTCCAGCACAAACAAATACCCCTCCCAGCCACATTTTCACACTCAAAACAATACTTCAAACGCAACGTAAGAACTCCCCAAGTCAACTATGCTTCAAATAACAGGTAATTCCCCATATAAAGGTAAATCTTTCAACTACTACATCATAGGGTCACTTGTATATTAGGAACCAAGTGACAGGAGTAAATGGTATAGAAAACTAGGTTTCATGGTAAAACAATAGCATGAAAGTAAAACATAAAATAAGCAAGATTTACTTGCTATATTAAAAGCCTGTTACAAATGCAAGATGTACAGATCTATCAAATTGAAAAAGCAATGTAAAAATCCCTTCAGCATAAAACAAGTAGGTAGTATCAAATGAGAATGGAAACATTCATATGTACAAAATGACTAGGTATGAATGAACAGAAGTTTTTTTTTTTTTAAATAAAGTTGCTAGTAGTAAAAAAAATCCACACAAAGTGATTCCCTTACAAAAATGTACCCAAACCCATGTGCATGCACCTATAACTAACTTGTGTCAGTTCTAACACTAAATGTTAAGGTTTTAGTTAGTACTGGACCAAATTCTCAATTTGCTTACTGCACAAACTGCTATACTCATGCCAAAAACTATCAAATAAGCTATATAGTCCTTTGATAATTTCTCTTTAGTGTAACCTAGATAACCAAATTCTAATTCTTCTGACCACCTAGATTACACTGAAGCAGTACCTAACTAGACCTATATGTACATAGACCATTCAAATTAAAAGACCGTTTCAAACACATAGACATGATGAGGCACTACAGTCTTTCACTCAAGTAAAACGTCTTTACAGTATCTACATGTATGTAACAAAGGAAAAATGAAGTGCTGCCTAACGAGAAAATCTACCGGTGCTAGATAATACCTCGACATTTTTAAATGATAGTATGAAAAAGAAATGTAATGACAGAGTATCACGATGGAGAGTGAAGGAACATTTGCAAAGTATGTATAAATTGTGGAAAAAAACTGGCCACAACTGGCCGACTGAGATCAATCTGTCTGGAGCAGTATGGTGTGAAAGCATTATTTAACTGTTACCTACAATTCCATGTCAACAGGCTTCAAATCATTGGTTGCCTCAAATAATTCTGCTTTGATTTTATCTCTTGTATTTTCAATATACTTGGAAACCTCATACCCATTAAAGCACATTTAGCCTTCATTTTTAAATATCACCCTGAAACTGCTCTCCAAAATGCTTGCACAACACACTGGACCGTATCCCTGATAATTTCATAACATCAGACCCTCTTTTTAAAAGTCACTCAACTTTAATTTACAATGAAATGAGTAAAGCCAATGTTAATGTAGTAAACCTGTTTCAAACAAATTCGCAACAGCAATTAAGTTTCAAGTTTCATCATGAACGCTGTGAAGCTACAACAGATGTTCATTATCACAGTGCAGGAAGCATACACCAAATCTTTAAGGCTTATCTTTCACAAGAGAGCATCATACAAAAATATTTTTCTCTTCATAGAAAGAATTTTTGTCAAGTCCAGCTATATCATATCATACATATGTAATTAAGATTATGTATTTGACATTGTATTGTCTTAGTGTGCATGATAAAGAAGTGTAAACAATGCTCCAAATGCTGCCAACACATTACATTCCTGGTTAAAGATATTATTTTCTGACCTTTAAAGAATGTAAATTAATTTAATTTGCATGTGGGCACTTCTTGTACTATTCCATAGAACTACCACAATAAAGCTTTGTTTGTATAAAACTGACTGGAAAGGGTTTCAAAATTTGCAACTTCACATGATTTCATTTTGTATTCCTAGCTTTTAATATTTCCAATCAGTTCCGAGATTTTATTGTGTAATTTGATTCAAAGGATTTCTTTCTACTGCCAAATTGATGGAACAAATAAAGTGATTGTAGGACTGCGATGATAAAAATAAAAGTATTTCATATCTTATTCCGATCAAGAATGAACAAGTCACAACTACTTAAAGTCTTAAAGTTTAACATGAATACGACCCATTCCACATTATTTAAGTATTAAAGCACTGTCTTGATATTTTGCAGCAAAATCTTCAAGAATAAATCAGGCTGGCACAGAGTTTCCTGATTTACATTTCATGACTTATAATGCAGTCTAATTCTGTTAATATATTTGTCTCTAAAGAAATACTGCCTTTCCACCAAAGTTTTTTTTTTAATCACTTACAAATAAATACACATTAAAAGACAGTCTGTTCCCATAGAGCACTTCACCAAAGTAGTCCAGCAACTTTGTGTCTATTTCACGATCACAACTTTTGTAGCTTGTTCCTGACGGTCAGACGTGACATCCTGCAGGCGTTTTAATAAACTTATTCTCTTGGGAGACACTGCTGGCTCTTCATTCAAGTCTATCTGTAATGTACGCTTTCCAGAAAATTCTAGCTTGTTTTCACTCTTCAACCGTATCATGTTGTTGATAGCTTTTAAACTCTGGAAAAATAAAATTGTCAAATTCTAATAATTGTTCAACAAAGGACGCTAATCATCAGAAATAAAGCAAACATTTAGTTTTATTTGAAGCTGCACCAAAGAGAATTTCCAATGAATTCTAAGAGCTACCAATTTAGGTTGTGATGTAGCAAGTAAATGACAGAATAAATGGTCCAATGATCTTCAAAGATTCGGATGATAAAAACATTATTCTGTACCTTTGATGGACTTTTATTAAAGCAGTATAGCATCCTCTTTTCTTGAAGTCTTGGAGATATTTGAACTTTGTGTGGAGAGATGTACACAGAGTGTTTAGTGGATATACGTCGAGGTGATGTCGTATGACATCTTGTCGGTGGCAGGGGAGACAATGGTGGCGCATCCTGAAAAACATTTTGACAAAATTAACAATGTGCCTCTCATGAATTTTGAAAATAACTTAGTAGTTGCAGGAGAATTAACAACCAAATCGATTTTGATCACTCACGAAATATTGTGCTACAGCATCAGTAGTATCAGTATGTGGTCCGATATTTTTTATCAATTTGTCAACTACCCTTTTTAAGTCCATAAAAAGCTTACAATTCATAAAGTGAGCATTGGAGTTGATGCAATTTAATCATTGTGTAACAAGTTTATACTGAATACAAGAGGCCTTCAGCTGTTTAATGTATTACTAGATGGGTTTTCTGTAAAACACTTGTGTTGCCCTCTTACACTTTGTCAGAATAACCAATAATTTTGTGACAAAATTTAAGTACAACAAGAGCTGTCAGTAGGACTGCGCGTTCCACTTTTTTAGTGCTTGCCAATAAAACAAAACTTTGACAGTTAAGGGCACACAAGACTTTAACTAGGAATTTCTAAGTACAAATCAAGAAACATTTTCACAGAGTTATCTTCTCTTGCTTACAGATAGGTCTCATGATGGTACATAAGTACTCTAACTTTCAAAGTAATATCTCAAATGGTTAAGTCAACAAGTGGACAAGAATGAAAATTTTAACCGAGTTTCTAAGTCAAAAATGGCCATAATTCAAATAAAATCCTTGACAGAATTACCTTCTCCTGCCCATGTTTGAGAATCATGATGGTAAACAAGTATTCCAACTTTCAAATTAATATCTCAAACAGTTTAGTCAAAAAATGGACTGGTGCGAAAAACTTAACCAAGATTCTAAGTCGATAAAGGGCCTTAATTTTTAAAACAAATCCCTGACAGAGTTACCTTCTCTTGCCTACAGATGGGGGTAATGATGTAAACAAACATTCAAAGTTTCAAAACAATATCTCAAAGGGTTAAGGCAATAAGTGAATTTTACCCATATTCAATACACTTTCTAAGTCCAAAATGGGCCATAATTCTGTCAAAAATGTTACTCTTGTTATTATGTACTCTTGTCTGTACATGGAGGTTATGATGGTAAACAAGTATGGTAAGTTTCAAAGCCATACCTCTAATACTTTTGAAATAAAGTGGGGTGGTACGAAAAACTTAACCAAGGTGTGACGCCGACGCCGGGGCGAGTAGGATAGCTCCCCTTTTCTTCGAAAAGTCGAGCTAAAAAGGGGAATAACTCTGTCAAGAATGAACTTGATCAACAAAATTTGGTGGTATCACCACCCTTTTGTTGTAAACAATACAATTTTAAAGTTTGATAAAGAAATCTTAAGAAATGGCAAAGTTACAGTCAAAATCTAAGTACAAAAAGGGGCATAACTCAAATATGATTACAAATATCTCCGAAAGGGCGACACAAAAATTAATGATGTTACAAACATTCCTGTTGTACTTACTCCATTCTGACTTGCTGAGAATCTTAAGGCAAACCCTCGTATTTGTGTAATAAAAACCTGAAAATATGAGCACAAGTAAAATAAAAATTCAAATCATGATAAAACAAGAGGGCCATGATGGCCCTATATCGCTCACCTGACTACCATTGGCTATAATACAAGGGCTCATGATTCTAACAATTCGTAGAGGTCCACTACACAATGCTAAGTAACATTCCAAATATCTATATACCCGAGGGGGGGGGAGGTTCAATTTGACCCAGGGGTCATGATTTGAACAATTTTGCTAGAGGTCCACTAGCAAATGCTACATGCCAAATATCTAAGCTCTAGGCCTTGTGGTTTTAGAGAAGATTTTTTAAAGTTTTTCCTATATAAGCCTATGTAAAACTAAGTGAACCCACCGTGCGGGGTCAATTTTGATTTGGGAGTCATAATTTGAACAATCTTGGTAGAGGTCCACTAGACAATGCTACATGCCAAATATCTAAGTTCAAGGCCTTGTCGTTTCAAAAAAAGATTTTGTAAGTTTTTCCTATTTGTTGCCATAGCAACCAGAGTTCTGCATGGAATTGAATTCTTTGAACAACTTTGATAGAGCTTCATGCAAGGAACATCCCTGCAAAGTTTCATCAACATTGGCCCAGTGGTTTCAGAGGAGATGTCGTTTGAAGGAAATGGTGGACGGACGCCGGACGGAATGTGATCCTAATAGCTTACTCTGGCACTTTGTGCCAATTGAGCTAAAAAGCCAAAGTGGAATATATACCTAGTATACTAGTACATAAAAATTGATTATGTTTTGGTTTAAACAATATTTTATTGACAAATCAAATATAATATACTGGATTCCTACCAGTTGTCGGGCGCTACCAGATCTTCGGGCGTTTTTATGTTTGTACCGCACAGGTCTTATACCGTACTCAAGGTCCTAGATTACGCAACCGTGTCACTGGGACGATTGTTCTTTCGGTGTAAGTGACTAAATAGGTAACTCAAACTTCTCATATTTTTTAAATATCCCGCTTAAATCACTTCTCTATTGTGTTACTATTTATAACCTAAGCTGCCAGCAGTTGGGGTTTTTCTGATTTTATTGCGCATGCGCTGACATAGAAGCAGGGGTTCAGTTTGTAAAGGTACACTGAATATCGATATTGCAGACAATGTGAACGAAACTGTCAGATATATAATTATTTGAATAAAAATGTGTCGAAGTAAGTATATTCAAGAAATACAATTTAAACATAAAAAGACCGTGTAACGGATGAGGCGTAATATAAAATCGATATGACATAAATAGTTTTAAATACAGACGTATAAATAAGTTATCAGAAATGGTCGAGTGGTTACGCTAAGAGTTTGCCACCTACGCGGACAGGGTTCAAGGCTCACACTACGCTTAAATATTTTTTTTGCTTCCCTCTTTTTTTCTTTTTTAAGGATCAGCATGAGCAAGAAACATTATTACTGTTCATATTTTATCCTTGTGAACATGTAAACTATAAATGTAAATAATGCGAGTTAAATGATGTGTATCTTGATTGGAATATACTTATATTTATTGTTTTTCTTTCGTGCATGTATTTAGAATAGTAAAACATACTTTGTTGCGAATATTGCTTTGCACAAAGTTGAGTGCCCGATAATTGGTTGCCCGATATGGCTTTAAAGAGGGAAATTGTACCCCTTTTCTGGCCTCTTTTATAAACAAGCTCTGGTCGCAGTCGATAAACTGACAAGTTTATAATGTCATCAGAGAACCTAAGTTTATCCTGTGAAAATTTTATGGGTTTACTAGTATTTGTTGCTACACAAAATACAAAAATGTTCATTTTCCGCCCGAGAACTGGTAGGAATCCAGTATACTAATATACAACAGCATAAAGGATTGAGTAGAAAGCTCTAGGCTTATTTATAAACTCTCTCCTTGCATCTTCACAACTGAGCTCAAGATCACCTTCATGCTCAAATCAGTTCTATCTTTCACATTATTTTCATAGCACAAATTTGATGTAACAGTTATACCTCTATGTGAGCACAAGTTTGAGAAGTATAATGCAACCTGGTTGGGGACAAACATGGTAATAAAACTTGTACAGTTTCAAATAATGCATTAAATTCAGTTAATTTAAGACAGTAATACCAACAATAATAAAATGTATTATACGAGCACAAACTTGTTATCGTTTTGATTTTTTACCTTTGTTCGTTTTCAAAATAACTTGCTAGGTTGTCATTAAAATTTTGCAATCAACTATCTTATCCAGAGAGAAATATTTATACCAGAAAAAAAGAAAGGTATTTATTAATTATGCCTGCACAAATTATAAATTAAAACTAACCTGATTATAGAACTGTATGAGATCACCTCTTTCCTCTCCAAACTCAAAGTTTGAGCCTGTACCAACCATCCGTGTAGGGGTCGGTGGATGACTGCTTGGGTGTGGCACAGGTAACGTACTTGATGAACGTATTGGCATTGTTTCTGTGGAAAAGAACAAAACATCCTGTCTTATACCTCATACTGTTAAATTCTTGCAAATATATCTTTCAGATTCAAGAATTAAACTACATGTACTTCAGAAAACATGGATCAAACACGTTCATAAATACTTTTATACCCCTATTCTAAACAGAAGCTTCAAATTTCAGTTAACCCGGATGTCTATAACTAAACGGCCATTGACAGACTATGCGATAAACTCTCAAATTAAACATAACACACATTTTCATGTGACAGACCCAAATCAAACAGAATGTGTAAACATACTTCTTTCCTTGTTTTCCTCCTTTTCCCCATTGACAGGTGAAGAGTTACGACTGGCCTCTGCTCTACTCCCATCACTGCTGCCTGAGGTGTGCCGGTATCTACTTGTTAGTAGTACACTTCTATATACCTACACATAACACAAAGTATACTTCAATGAGCAAGGATAGTTTAAGATCAGACATCACAAAAAATCTGGTTCCTGACTCATCAGTTTAACCACTATATTTAGATTATAGATCAATTAAGTCCCCTACATGAGCATATGTTACATGACAACCCAGATAATCATATCAGAATGATTTATTTTTTTGAGAAATTGGAGAACTGTATTTATTGCCTGGCTGTCCAATGCAGAGTATATTGTTTTATCTTTAGATCAGTAAAGTAGCAGTTATGTAGTACATTGCACTGTATTGCACTTGCAATGTATGAAATTTGTAGCAAAAATAATTGATAACTTACATGACTTTGTGCCTGAGGCTGTAATCTATAGCACTTCATGATATTCTGGAAAGACTGTGCTTTATCGGTCACCTGTAACATACAATATACCAACATAAAATATCTTGAAGTATTCTAAACTTCTTTTCAACTACCAGTATCAACTTCACATTGTACTTCACCTTCTTTCTCTCTCAAAATACTGCTTCTTCTTAGACACATGCAAATTGCAGCTACTGTCATATAGGCTATTGAACTTTTTCTTTTTAAGCTGTTGTAGATATGCCTTTAAAGCAAAGCTTAATTTTTTTTGTTTTTAGCAATTTCTGTTTTTATAAATCTTGTTTACATCATGCAACAAATAAACGAGTCGAGACTGTTCAAAACTGGTGGACTTCATTTATTGTTGAAAAGGGCAAACATTTTCCTAAAAGGAGAATTTTTTCAAATTTGGTATACTGACCAAGAATCAAATCTGAAAAATAAACATGAAATAAAAATCATAGGTCACCAACTTTGATCTTGAATTACCTGCCACTGAAAATACATAGAACTGCTTTTTCCGAAAGTTCTACAAAATGATCCTATTAGGAAAATGTTTGCCCTATGTACATACAGGAAAAGGTAGTGAACGCCTATTTCTCAAGATTATAGCAAGAAGTTTCATAGTGACTGTAGAACATCACATATTAATACTTAAAATATAAAATAGATTTTGTTCTGCTGGGAAACAGCGGTCTATTAGACTGATACACTTGATACAGCCCAGTTTGTGCAGCAGTAATTCATAAAACCAAATGACAAACAGGCAGTAGACCTGGGACAAGTTTAAGGGTAGGAATAGTCCATGTGTTATAAGTAAGGCTGTCATGATAACATCAATACTGACCTTGGAAATCACATACACTGAGCACATAATCATCTGGTCAAGGTGACGATCCTTTAACAATTCTGTGTTATGTACAACAACATGTTCCAGACATGTCCACATTTTTCTGTGTAGGTCTTCATCATCTATGTCTAGCCTATCACACAGGTCACGTAATCTTACATGTGCCAGGTGATACACCTGAGAAGCAAGTAATAAATAAATGTTAATGCAGGTGCTTTTTCAATAGCTAGTACAGATTTCAATAGTCATAGCTAGATCTACAACTTAAATTTGTACAGACTTTCATGTGACTGTAATGTTATTCAAAGATTTCAGGACATCCATTTCTAGAATCGAGCTGAAATGAGGCAACAGGAGGGCCATCATTGCCCAGTATCGCTCACCTGAAAGCCATTGCCTTCACTGGGGGCATTATTTGAACAAAATTGGTAGAGGTCTACTAGACAATGCAACATACTAAATATCTAAACTCTATGCTGTCCAATTTTGACCCCCGAGGCATGATTTGAACGAACTTGGCATAGGTCCACTGCATAATGTAACATTTTTTTACCAATTATCTAAGTTCTAGGCCTAATGGAGAAGAATATCTATGTAAAACATACAACCTGCAGGGCAGGGTCAATGTTGACCCGGGGGATCACAAGTTTAACATTCTTGGGAGGGGTTGGCAGCAGCAGATATAACACCATCTTGATACTATTGCATCATCCTTTAATAATCAACATGGTAAAAGCTAGTAAATGGTATGCAAAAACAATTAAACTGTCATTACCTTTCTAAAGAAAAGCCCAAGAGATCCACCTTTGAAAGGTTTATGCGTAGTTTGTTGTGTTGATATCTGTGTAGCAGTTAGTAATGACTGTGGCACACTTCCCTGGGATCCATTGCTTTCCGACACCTGTAGCCTAGGAGCCACCTGCGGGGTCAGCACCTGTGTCTGCACCGGAATGAGCACCTACCAGAAGAATTACTCTGGTCAATATATTTCTGCGCAACAGCTATTTTCTTATAAAAATAGTTTCAATTCAAAAACAGACAGTAAATAAAATTGACATTATAGGTAATTTTCTTTTCCGGACTCCTTCATTTATCATTTTGTTGAGAAGCCCCTTTTCTACTAAGACACTGTATACAAAACATTACCAGAAAGCCTGTCTCCGATGGCAAGATTTCAAAGCTAATTACTGAAAGATACATTTTTTCTCACTACACACCAACAGATTACAAGAGTTAGGGGTCAACAGCTTGCTATTTCATTCAAGAGAACTCCTGTTTCTGGTTGAATGACAGTCCTAGTCTTTAACTTTCAATGATGTCTGAAGAGAAGTTGGTCATAGAAAGCTTAGATCTCCAGCCAGAAAAACAAGGAACATTAGATATAAGAACATCAATACATTATTGTCCCCCCCCCCCCCACCTCCAACAAACCAACTGAATTTGTACTAATTGCTGCTCTCACCTGCCTACCATCTTGTGTAATGACCTGCTGGAAGGCAACAAGATGTTGTGTCTGTTTGGGTTGTGTGTTTGGCACTGATTTACCACCGACAGCTGTATCAGCAACACCAGAGTTCAGCTGTGCTGCCAATGCTGTGATAGATCCCGGCTTCATCTGTGCAACTGTAACATGTGACACAGACTCTCCAGTAAACAGACGGCGTTTTGCACTGCCAGGTGATGGAGAACTAAATCTGTCTGCTGCAGAAGGTCCCGTAGGCGACTGTGGAGGATCTGAGGAAGAAATCAACTCTTAATACAATCACACTACACAACATACAAATGTAACATATTCCAATGCGTCAATTTTACTTTCAAAAGTGAAATATCAATCCTGTCCAATATAGATCAAGGTCAGTCTCAAACAGCTTAGATTTCTGTTTCATTGCTTTTTTACCACTGGATGGTCTATTCAAATAGACAGAAAATACCAGAATTGTGTGAAATCAGCGTAATTAGCACTACAATGTTTCACTAACCTTTAACATTTGACTGAGTATGCTTGTCCAGGACAATCCGTCGCAAACTCAGTCGAGTATTGGACTGGTCTGAATGAGCTGGCAAAGATACCTGAAAATAGAATAGTTTACCTCTAGCATATATTGCCTTTCTTATCTTTAAAGGGTAAAATATCAAAACTTTGGTACAATTTTTGAAGTTTCAGCTTTACACAACTGTACAAACTTCTACTGAAATATCACTTTTTATAGCGTTATAGCATCAATATTAACTTGTATATTACATTATAATCTCCAAACTTACCTCAGCTGAGAGTGGAACATCAGAGTTTTGTGATTTGATTGCCTCCCATACTGGGGAATCACTTCTCCATGCCAGACTTTCCAAAACACATTCCTCTATCTACAAACAAAACACAGTATGCTGATATAGCTCTGTAAAATCTGCCTGGACAATCTCATAGGACATCAACCAGTTAAAGATCTTCAACTACACAAATATCAAAATGTTTTGAAATAATGGTGTTCAGAGAAAGAAACTATGCACATGGCTGATACTAGGCGTACAAGTTAGCTTGCACTTCTCAAAGTCTCAACACTGACATGTGACAATATCAGTATTTCTATCTACAAAAATCTCCCAAGCATTTATAACAGATGAAGTGGTACGAAATTCTTACTTGTTTCAAGTATATGGTTTAAGTAACTGTAAACACTGCAACTTCTCACAGAGGGTCATGGGTCTGAGCCCTGCTACGGACATGAGAAAGTTTGCAGTTGTTTTTCTTACAAGGATAGGGATCCAATTATGGTAATAAAGTGTCTGCCTGTACGCTTGAAGCGGGCATTACACTAATACAACAAGGCAACTGTATTACTTACATGATTCAAGTGTTTCACAACATCTCGGGATAAACCCTCTTCTTCTCTCACAATTATTTCTATCACTTTGTAGAAATGGTATGGACTCAAATCAAAGATGTCTACTATCCACGGAAACATTCTGAAATAAAATAACGTACGTCTTATATGTCAATCACTACTTTTTTTTAAATACGCCACATTATCATTTTGTTTTAGTTATTTTTTCTTCAAAAAAAAGTTACAATTATATGAACTAAAATGACTTCTCAATTTTATTGATTGTGATTTATGGTGATTTGTTACAAAGGAACAAATTAAATGGTAATGCATCATTAAAATGTAGATGTTCTTTGTAGAATAGTTCATCTCTTTACTACTGATAACATTTCGAACAGATGACACCTGCAAATCAAGTTAAGTATAGGGCAGAACAATCAAGAAACATTAAAGTAAGCAGCCTCAGTGTATAACGGTTACTGGTTGGGCTGACTTCAAATACACAGAAATCCTGGATCACCTATCTTTTACTTTGGCCAGTAATTTTTCAAAGAACTCAGTGAAATCATAACCAGGCTGCATAAGTAACCAAGTTAATCATGATCTGCACTACTAACATCGGCACTAGCAAATAGAACCAACTAGGTTGAGGGGCAAGTGATTTTTAAATGTTCATAAAAAAAATGCAAATACACTGGCAAGTTTTGGTGAAAGGGGACTGCAAAATTTTTTTTTGAAGTGTACTACAATGACTTGCTAATTACTCGCACTGATATCTCATCTTTATATCTATCCATAAAGTAATTTTAATGTTGCTACAAAAAGCAGTTTATGAGACTTTCTTCAAAAGAATACCATTAATATTAATAGATTTTTACATAATGCACCAAACTACCTTACAATTCATAGTTCATCAAGACTTACTAACAGCAAACTATTTTATTAACGTGCACATAAAATACCACTTCAAAGGTAATTATTCAATAGCTTGCTTTAGTTATTCAATAGATGCACATGCTATAAAGTCCTGTATCACACCAAACACTGATTTCCCAGATATGGTCTGTTTATTTTCAAGGATTTTATTATTACACTTTAGTCTTTGTTCTTTACATTGTACAACAAATTTTAGTGATAAAAGTTACACACTATTTACTGCTTGTATATATCATTTATGGTCTGCAACAACATGAAGTAGGCCTTGACAGTTCACAAATTAAACAGAAACCAATGAAACTATCCAGAAAGAGAAATTCTTTATAACCGATTTCTATACTAATATATTTATTCTCTTCTGCTTAACATGTTGTTACATCTCAATACAATGACTCTTGTGATTCCCTCTGGAACTTTGAAGAGAGAGAAGTCATGTGGAATTATTGTCCAACCTACTGACACTAACAATATGACACTAATAGTGATTGAACCCTGCACTCTCCCAGCCATCTAATTGATGTTCAATACAGTAATTCGTAACTGCAATACATCTAACTGCATGCTTCAGCAGAAATATAATTACAAGCAATTAATAGAAAACTGCCATTTTTCTTCGCGAGTACACATCAGCGACACAAGTGTACTAACGGGGGGCGTTGTTTTCTACCACAAGCTGT
Source organism: Saxidomus purpurata (assembly GCA_022818135.1). Lineage (NCBI taxonomy): Eukaryota > Metazoa > Mollusca > Bivalvia > Venerida > Veneridae > Saxidomus > Saxidomus purpurata. The sequence goes on from JAFMSR010000012.1 coordinate 46,530,331, forward strand.
TGCACACATACCTTTGAGAGTTGTATGAAAAGATAATAATCTCCAGACAGCAGGCAAACAACGATCTGTGAAATAGGTCATGTTCTAACAAACCCTGAAACACAGACGTTATTTGCTGATTAATTAATAAATCAATCATACAAATTACTGATGGGAAACAAAAAGTTTCTATCAATTCTTTGGCAACCCATAAAAAATTAATCTCAATTCCGAAAACGTATGCATAAATGGTATTTCTTTTGTTTAGTTCCATTTACTGTTTTTCAACAGTACACCACAAAATATTTACTTCTTTGTAAAATATAACTATGTTACGTATTCTCTTTTAAATTCTATTTTTACTTACAAGATCACATGAGCATAGTGAACTCGAGCAAGTTATTCTCATAAAAGAAGCAAACTTACAGTTACATTGCTTTTATGGTCTTTACATATTTCTGCCCTTTTCCTTTCACTGGTGAGTATACTTTCTAAAGTTTTGTAGTACAGACATTCCCCCAGCTGAAGACGTCTTTTTGCAAAGTCCAGTTGACTTCCAGGATGGTTGTCTGATGACTAAAATGTACAAACAATAAGAATTCATTGCAAACAAAATTTTATTTTAAAGTATCAATACAGTCAGCTTTCTTCCTTTTATGGTAAAACAGCACCAATTTCATACTTACTCAGATCCAATTTAATTGTTCAGGCACAGAGCAATCCCGAGGACCAATGTATATAACCTACAGTTATAATTATTACCACCACATTACTTCTTCAGTTAACATACATTTATTGTAAATCTAGTAAAAGGAACTTACAAAAAAGGCCTAGTATATGATGTAGAGTATTATGTTCATACCTGTACATAGTTATTACAGAAAATTTCTCCCATGTCCCTAATTCTCTGTGTAACTGTATCTACCAGTGGTTCACCACCTAACTCCCTGAAATAAAGCAAGTAAACGTAACACTTCACATACTCAAATTATATATTATAGTGAAGCAAATTTAAGGGACACAGTTGTCACTTATTTTTTATTTTGTATATACAAGACATATACCATGAATGTAACATTTTGCAAATGTATTTTGAATCTGCTTTTCATTAATTTCCTTAGTCTTTCTGGAACAACTCCGGGCATTTTTCATTAGCATTCTACCTATGAGAGATACTATGAAACAAACAAAGAGGCTTTTCCATGTTAAATTGGTTCAAACTACTTAACATCTATTCTAAAACCAATGCCAGTATTTTCACGATCTTGATTTGAGAGTTTGATTTTGCCTTTTAAAAGATTTGACTTCCTTTACGTCAAACAAAGATTAGCTATTGTATCATCCTTTAATGTTTCTCTCATAAAAACTTCAATAATCTGATACTAAAGCAGTTATCTAAATAAGACAAGCTCTGATTCAACACAAAACTAAATATTTATATTAAATCTAAAGAAATGGCTGAGTTACAGATAAGACCCCATCTGCTAATTTTTACAAGGCTGTAGGTTTGAACCCTTTTAGGGTCAAGGTCACATGTCTCAAGAGACCTGAAGGCTTACAAAGTACTTAGAGCAGAACATGCAGGTGTCAACAACTGTCTCAGCAGAATAATAAGAATATACTAGCCAGACAGAACCAGGAGCTTCGGAGGACAGAGCAGGGACCCATCTCAAACACACCCAAGCACTGGATTGTAATCCACTAGGCAAAAGAAGAGGTCAAAACTTCGGGGACAAGGACCCTGGATGCGGAGTTTTGAAAGATTCTGTTAAGGTAAATCAAAATGGGCAGCCCAAAACAGAGTCAGTTGGAGAATTGTACCCGAAGGCCCTATGCCCACCCATGGGTGAGGATTAACTAAGTCACATGTCTCTACTGGGCATAAACACAGACCTTTCCCCAATATAAACACTTACTTTGAATGACCCAATAAACTTCCAGTGCTGAAATGATCTTGTATACCATTTTTCCCCCATTGCAATTTCAATGATACCTACTTATCACAGGACTGATGTTCTGCCTAAGGACATTGCTCAAGTATCCTATATAATTATCTTAAACCTGTGAATCTATCATTTTCTATCAGCTCTATTATTAAACAAACATTTCAAGCTTCAACCATTAACCTACCCAATTATTTACTATAGAAGAAATACCACGCACTTACTAAAACCCTCCCCGAACTTTTCAAGTGCCCCAATTTTATACAAATTCAGTATTTAATCTAAATTGAGGAAAGCAATAATGCTAGTAATTTAAGGTCAGAGTGTAAGCCTGCATGTCAAGTGGTCAAATCTATGAGAGCTGTATATGGGGTTAAGATTTTGTCACAAAATGGTGGTTAATTGATACATTGACAAAGACAATCTTTAAAACTGAAGAGCCAAATTAAACCCAAACTGGACTTAAATGAGATGGCAGCTAGTGCATAACAACTCACTACACTAAATGGAATTTCAAGCTCTTAATCAACTCAGTAGATTGAACAATTCTACCACCATCTGTATATTCATCAATGTCTGCTCAGTCTTCAACAATCTTAAGCTTTTTTTAAAAAACACGATAATGCAAATTGAGAAGAAAAGTACTTCACATTATTGAAGTTGCCAAAGATAAGAGATTTATGCATTTTCAAGAGATTTAGTGATTATTAATAGAGAAGCACTTAAATAATTTCGAACCGGTTTTTTACAGACAAGTTGTTTGCTTGGAATTGAATTTGCCCTCTCATTTCCAATCAGATCACATGACACACTTGGCCTACATATTCAGTGTAAATATGATTAAGATCACTGAAAAAAAATGATGGTTCTAGAGTGTAAACATAGTTAAAAATTACAATTTTTGTTAAATCAGGAGCCATAACTCTAAATGTATTAATCAAATCAAGCCCCTAACAAAACAAGTGACTGGAGTATTTCATGCAACAATAAGTTCCAAACAGCATATGATAGGATAAGATAAACATGTCAAAAATTTCATGAAAATCCTTCTAAAGGTTTGAGAAATATAGTAACATGACCAACAAAGTTTGACCCCAGGAGGAACCTTGACTTTTGTCATTATCATGACATGATCATCTGACCATAGTTTGATTAAAATGCTTCAGAACGGTTAAAGAGATATTGTCTAGTGACCTGTGACCCACAAGTGAGACCTTGACCTTGAGCTAAGCATAGTTGAGAAATGAGATTCTTCATATCCTCTCCATGACATTGACATTTACCTAAAGTTTCGAGAAAGTGCTTCGAATGGTTTGCGAGATATAATTATAGAAACATGACCTTAGACCCTAAATATGACCTTCACCTCGAGTAAGCTTGGTTGAAACGTGGATTCTGCATATGTAGTCTCCGTGAGGTATACATTTCACCAAAGTTTCAAAAAAAAATCTTTCAAGAGGTCAAGGAGTATACTCTTGACCTTGACCCAAAATTGTGACCTTGACCTTGAACGGGCAAGATATGGGCTACAAATGTGACAATTTATTTAAAAATAAGTCTACGCATACAGTAGTTACATCCCAGTCACAAAATGCTAGAAAATAACGCTTTAATTACAAGCTTGAGCCCAAAGTGTGACCTTAAACATAATGGTAGCCCCTGGGTGTTGTGCATGGCACACCCTAGTGGTAAGGACAAAAAATGTGAGGTGTTGAGGTTGGTCACCCTAACACAAGTTGATGGCCAGAAATTGTTTTTCAATTTTTAGAAACAGCCCGACTTTGACCCCAGGGACCCCAAATCTGTGCAAGCTACATCTCCATATAAGCTACCTACATACCAATATTCATTGCAGTACCTCATTCCTAACTAAATTTCTGTTGAAAACCTGGTTAATAAAGTCAGTTTTAACTGCTTAAACAAAGAATTGTATGTTTTTTACCACAGTAATAGTATACCTTACTTTTTCTTCAACTTGCATTAACTTGCATTGAAAATGAACAAACGCACTGCATAAAACAGCGGAGATTTAAATCTCTCTGTGTTTCAGCCTTATCATAAATCCAGAACAGAAAGCTTAGATTTTAGATTGAAGAAATGATATTACCACCCATCTAATCTTTTTATAAGAATTAAATATTTACTTTGGAAATCAATCAAATCTGATTTTCACAACAAACTATTAAATATAACATACAAAGCCCATCATAAATTTTTGACCCTGAGGTATCAACTCTGGCAAAACTCCAGCTTTCTTTAACTTTTTCATCTTTACTTTTTGCCCTATTCTGTTTGTAAGGAAAGGCTTAAATTAAAGCCAGGTAGATAAATGGCACAATTCCCACTATTTTGGCAAATTCATGAGTGTCTTTTTTTTTTTAATTTTTAGGTGCATGTCCTTCCTTCATGGTTACACATGTAAGTAAGACCTTTTTAAGTGAACAAAAAATATTTTTGAAACAATCGCACATGCACTCTTTCCAAGAAGCGTTCTACTGAGAAAATTCATAGAAAAACTATTAGATTCATCTGACCTCTACCAACAAATTTCCAAACCTGCCTAAAGCTACTTCATAAAATGCCAGAATCAAAAGAATTAAAACTTTCTAATGAAGCCTCCCCTCTCATCATAGCATACCTAATTAATGCTATTTTATAAAGCACAAGTTCTCCCCATGCAGCAGACTTTAAAAAAATCTATATTATTGATGATTTTAACAACTCAATGACATCCGTTTGTTAGCTGTTTTTTTCTCCCTTTTTACAGAATCTGGACCAAAGATTAATAGCCCAGGCAAAAGCACACTTCTGTAAACTTTCATTATCACATATCCTTTCATGCCTGGGGCCATAGATTTTAACTGAACAATGACATTAAGTTGGGTCTGCTTTTTTTTACACTGTTTAATGTTTTTCTTGCAAAACCAGTGAACTACAGTGATCTTTTATTTCCAGTCATTGATTTATCTGCAACCCCTGTTGCGTGATGTATCAAAAGACCATGTAGCACAACACTATATTCAGCTTCTTTTGGGGCCATATAAGAACCAATTCCCGGTCAACAGATTTTCTGCCTTTGAACATAAAAACTAAAGGTGTCAGTGAAGGTGATTAGTACTGCAAATGTTTATAAATGGCCTGAATTTTTTTAAGTTGACACCCACTGGCAAATTGTTGAGCCTGCCAACTGTGCTTCGGACATTGTTCTTGCGTGTGGCAAACCATCAGATAGTGGTGAACAACTGTAGTAGCAAACTAGACCTATCACTAAATGCGATTACTACCCCTGCAAGATTGCAAGATTCCAACCAATAGTTTTCAAGTTATGCTCAAGACAAGAAAAATGCAAAAGACCGACCAACCACAGAGTGACTCCTATATACCCAGTTTGGCAGGGGTATAATTAAAAATCTTCAATGCATGAGGAAGTTAAGCTCTACCTTTAATCTCAAAGTGTCACAATGCTCTTGAAGCTACAGACCTGGATCTTGTGCACGACACACCATCCAATTACAGTGGACATTTGTGCCAAATAAATTAAAATACTTCATTGCATGAGATAGTTATAGCCTGGAAAAGGCCATGTGTGTCCATTTTCATTAATATTAGATACATGTAAGACAGAGGGTGACAACAGGCTGAGCTATAATTTTAGGCAACAAAAGAAAGGAACAGAAATGGAAACTAAAATAACTTACGTTAATAATTCTTGTAATGTATCACTGGGTGCAGTTTTCCTTCCTGAGAGTAAATGTTGCAGCTTACTAACACTTTGTGTTGCCGTGGAGACAGGCGTAATTGTAGGATCCTTCTCCTTCAGGTATCGGCGACCAGTGAGCGGTGTTGATGGAGCCAGGCTTCGAGTCTGCTCAAAAGAAAGATGAATACATGGACTATGTGGATATGGCCACTTCTGCTGATTTTCACAAACACATCTGCTTAACTGTACTTGTTTTTGTTTTTGGATGTTCTTGTTCTCCATATAATTTTTAATCACAGAGAACAGCATCATCTTTGTGAGCAGCAGTCTCCTACTTGATACAAATTCTGATTTGTTAATTAATTCCCACAGTTTCAAGAAGAACCTGGACAGAAAAATCTTTTCAAGGCTTACACATTATTTATCCTTTAATATTAATATTTCTCTCACATGTTTTTCCGATGAAAAAGAAAAAAACTAACTGCTTCATGTCATTGCACGTTGCCCACCTACACAAATGCAGTTCAACAATGTTAAGATGTCCACATTTTGTTATTTTTGTTATTGTATCTAGTTATTCTCTTAACCATTCTTAGGATTCACATTTTTAAAGTCTACATGCATCAGCAAACACCAGCTCAAATGTAAAAGTCTAACACAACAATCTTGCCCGATCTTGTCTTTAATTTTCCCACAAAAATAACATTAATTTCTCATGATTTCCTGGTTTTTCCTCTGTTAGCTCTAAACTGAGAGGTAATTAGATCCAATATTTTTTCACTGATTTTATTCCAACTATGCATTTAAAATAAACAACATTTTCTTCAGTAACATCCTTTCCCGCCATTTTACTAATCAGCTGATTTTACCTTTAAAAACCAATACACAGTTTACCCTATATACTACTACCTTCTTTATTTATACTTAAACCGTGTACTTGATACTACACTACATTTCTTTGTTCATATCGCTTGCCAATACTTGATGCAAGTCTATACTCGCAACACACATCATGCACACGATGTTACTGACTATTGTCAAGACTATTTTTGCTTCTTGATTTATGTGGAAATGTAACTGAAAAAATATTTTTCTCAAAATTTTCTTTCCAAGCCTTCCCACATCATATTCATTATGTTAAAAAAAGGAATGTCTCAGTCTAACCTCCAATCAGAAAATTAAAACCTATACTGTACAGTATGGCATTCATAACTAGTACCTTAAGTTTCTCTTAATATGGGTCTGACAGTTCCAAAATTCAACCGGGTATCACATTTCCTGTTCCATTAATTCAGAATTAATGCTTTCTAAATATTGTATCCAATTCTTCTTGCCTACAGGGAACTTGTTAAAGTATTCAATCAATTAGGCTCTAAGGATTTCAAGTACTGTATTCATTAGAGATGCTGTGTATGCTATATGAAACAGCAGTATTTAATTGCTGATATAGCTTTGTGATTAGATTGAAAATCCAGACCATATTCTATTTACAAATCAATTACAATGCCTGGCAACACTCTAACAAACTTTCAGAAATTACCCATTAATGGGACAAAATGTTGACACTGGGAAAAACTCAACTAATCATATATTTCTAAAATACACTTGTCTATCTTTCAATTTTGGCACTGCCATTAGTTGTTCAATGGGGAATTTATCAGTGCAGATCATGACCAGACTGCATGGCTGTTCTGTCTGTGAATGATCTACACTTGGCACATACAGGATTAATTGCCAAACAGAAGGGTCAAGGTAGGAACAAACTGAAAGCTAATGAGCTCTACTTGCAGTGCTACAAAGTGTTGTCTCTTTCAAGTGCACTCAAACCACTATGCAGTCAAAGGGAAACAGCTTATTGCAAAAAAGGGGTCTAAGGCATTTCTACTAACCAAGGTTGTATGTACTAGAGCTTGCACACTCACCTGATCAACATGCTGTTGTAAACTGGTCCTCTGCTGCATTCGCTCAGTCAACTCTCCTGTAACATCTTCCCGGGACTTTGCTGTTGTCCCGATTTCCTCCTCTGCATCATCATCCAGAAATATTCGCTCGTCAAAGTCCCCTACACTGAGGACATACTCCTCATATGCATTATTTACTGCTTTTCTGAAATGAAAAAGATCAATGCATTATGACATGTGTTCTGGTCAAACAGAATTAAAGTAACATAAAAGCATGAATAGAAGCCCAATCCCAGTAAAGGCCCTTCAACATGTATCAGTAGGAGAACCCAAGAACCCACGACTGACCTAAGTTAAAAGACATTGATATGTTTGTCAAATTAATTGATCCAACTTTGGCAGAAAACGTGGTAACAAACCTGATATTGCTGCTATAATGCAATACTTGTAGCTCTTCTAGGGCTTTTATTAGGACTTTTATGGTAATATTCTAACAAGCAGTTGTATTTACTGCTGAAGTACAAATGACCACCCCTTCAAGATTCAGTTGCATTCAATATAAGGGCAAATCTGTATTTTCAAATAATGTAAAACATATTAACTTACAATGTATGAAACAAAATGCTTCGAAATTTTAAAATCTAAATGGCAGACTAGTATCAGGGAAAAGTAATAGCTTAGTAATAATTGCTAAGGCCTAAAAAAAAGTTTCCTGTAACCCTACGCACCCTCTCCGTTCTGACCCCTGCCCCAACTTTTTTATGACCCTGAACAAAAATAGCATGAAGATAATTTCTATTTTGGTGCTGTCTGTGTTCAAAACATTATTTTTTTTTACATCTATTATAAAGACCTATTAATAGCTGAATACTGTTAAGTGTATCCTTCAAATTACAAGTTCACATTAAAAAAAACTAGAGCTATCACTAAATGTGATTAATACCCCCAAAAGGATTGCTTTATAAACTGAAGAAGTTCGTAGTAACATAATACCTTGCAAACAAACTAAAAAGAGATATTAGCAGTTCCTCTCATTGTGCTTGACCATTATATGAAGTTGTATTGAATTCCAACTTGTAGTTTTTCGAAAAATGCTCCAGACAGGGAAAAGTAACAAAGGGCAATAACTCTGTAATTAGTCAAGATGGAGATATGGTTCCTGTGCACTGCACTCCCTCTCACTGTGCTTGACCATTGTATGAAGTTGTATTGAATTCCAACCAGAAGTTTTCAAGTTATGCTCCGGACAAGGAAAAGTAATAAAGGGTAATAACTCTGTAATGAGTCAAGATGGAGTTATGGTTCCTGTGCACTGCACTTCCTCTAAATGTACTTGACCATTGTATGAGGTTGTACTGAATTCCAAATATTAGTTTTCAAGTTATGCTCCGGACAAGGAAAACTAACAAAGGGCAATAACTCAGTAAATACTCAAGATAGAGTTATAGTTCTTGTACACTGCACTTTCTCTGAGTGTGCTTGATCATTGTATGAAGTTGTATTGAATTCCAACTAATAGTTTTCAAGTTATGCTCCGGACAAGGAAAAGTAACAAAGGGCAATAACTCTGTAATTAGTCAAGATGGAGTTACAGTTCTTGTGCACTGCACTTCCTCTCAATGTGCTTGACCATTGTATGAAGTTGTGTTGAATTCCAACTAGTAGTTTTTCAAGTTATGCTCCGGACAAGGAAAACTAACAAAGGGCAATAACTCAGTAAATACTCAAGATAGAGTTATAGTTCTTGTACACTGCACTTCCTCTGAGTGTGCTTGATCATTGTATGAAGTTGTATTGAATTCCAACCAGTAGATTTCAAGTTATGCTCCAGACAAGGAAAAGTAACAAAGGGCAATAACTCTGTAATTAGTCAAGATGGAGTTATAGTTCTTGTGCACTGCACTTCCTCTCAATGTGCTTGACCATTGTATGAAGTTGTATTGAATTCCAACCAGTAGTTTTCAAGTTATGCTCCGGACAAGGAAAAGTAACAAGGGCAATAACTCTGTAATTAGTCAAGATGGAGTTATAGTTCTTGTGCACTGCACTTCCTCTTAATGTGCTTGACCATTGTATGAAGTTGTATTGAATTCCAACTAGTAGTTTTCAAGTTATGCTCCGGACAAGGAAAAGTAACAAAGGGCAATAACTCTGTAATTAGTCAAGATAGAGTTATAGTTCTTGTGCACTGCACTTCCTCTCAATGTGCTTAACCATTGTATGAAGTTGTATTGAATTCCAACTAGTAGTTTTCAAGTTATGCTCCGGACAAGGAAAATGCAACAGACCGACCGACCGACCAACCACCGGGTGACTCCTATATACCCCCCTAAACTTCGTTTTGGGGGTATAAAAATCTCAATCTACCGACCCATCTTTTTTTCAGCACGTTACAGGAAACAGACATTTTTTTAGGCCTTGAGAGTTATGACCTGAATTTCTTTTATAAAATCAATATGCAATGTACTGATATGTAAGTGTCTTTACAGTAGCCTTGATATAAATATAGGGATGTTGTAATCTTAAGTGATCTTTGTCACCAAGATGATTTACTTTAAGCTTAACATCAGTGCACTGAAGTGAACTAGTGTTATGAATTTGAGAAATGTAATTAGTAGCAACATATAAAGAACTATTGGATTAAAATAACCTGAAGTAACAACAGTTTACTGTGTACAAAATGCTAACAATCAAACAAATAAAAGCACAAACCAAGAATCTACTATATAATACATGCTCTTTCTAAAGGTAAAGTCTTGTGTAATTCTAAACAAAGTTGATTATATTCTTGGTTTGCACATATAAACAAAAGCAAAATCAAAATCACAGATTGTTCTGACATGATATCCAGTTCTGTGAGCTATCCATACAGCACAGCAAAAATATCTGCAACAAAAAACTTGTTTTTCAAACTTTAATATCAGGACAAAAGTGCCACACAACTTGCACAGCAGGAGTTTCTCATGAAGGCATTTGAAAATACTTTTATTCTGCATTTATGTTTCTACCTATCTGTTTCTAAAATGTTATATACTACCTAAGGACCTTCTGAACTCTACACGAAAATTTCAGCATTTCAAATGCCATCATTATCTGTGATTTTGCGAAAGGTTAAGACTAACTACATTTTGGTTTATCAAACTTTTTTTTTTACTTTTAAACTACCATTCATGGCAGATTTTTGAAAAGAGTAAACATTTTTTTTTAATTGATTATCCTTTCAAGAAAGAAAATCTGCTACTCGTTTTTAGATCAGTTTTAGTTCTTAAGTTCTCAACAGCAGTTAGTCGCAACCTTCAAGCCAAAACACACAGTGTTCTTGCACTAACCTGCTGTATGCAAGGGGGTACTCTTCATAAGCCTCATTTATAGCCTCACTGCAAACCACGTAAAATAAAGAAAACATAACAAGTAACACTAAAGCCATTTATAAAAAAATTCCTAGAGCCATGATTAAATCTTTCATCTTGCTTTCCCTTTTACAATCCAATTTCTGGATTTTTTTCCTGCCTTTTAGCAAAACTTTAAAAATTCCCAAATCAAGTGTTCTAGGAATTAGTTTATATAATATTGGCTAAACAGAGAAATAAAAACAGACAAAATCAGATTTATCTGAGCAACAATGATCCACAACAGAACTCTGTGAAATGATTGGGAAGTATTGTTCAGGACCTCTCCATGTGCTCAATAAATGTGTTATGTAATTTTAAAATCCTTCCATGTATGACAGTTACCATGCATACAGTATTCCATTACTTTTAAACACTAAGTGTGACCTTGACCTTTGAGGTAGGGACATGGTTCTTGCAGACAACACATTGTCTTGATGTGCTGAACATTTATGCCAAGTTATTTTAAATCTATCAATGCATGACAAAGTTACAGCCCGGACACAAATGTATGCATATATACAGGATTCCATTACCTATAAACTCTAAGTGTGACCTTGACCTTTGAGGTAGGGACGTGGGTCTTGCACACACAACACATCGCCTTGATGTGCTAGACATTTGTGCCAAGTTATTTTAAAATCATTCAATGCATGACGAAGTTAGAGTCCGGACACAAATGTGTGCATATATAGAGGATTCCATTACCTTCAAACTCGAAGTGTGACCTTGACCTTTGAGGTAGGGACGTGGGTCTTGCATGCGACACGTCTTAATGTGCTAGACATTTATGCCAAGTTATTTTAAAATCCTTCAATGCATGACAAAATTACGCGAATGTGTAAGGGGGGACGGACAGACGGACGGTGCGATTTTAATATGCCACCCTTCGGGGGCATAAAAAGACTCAAAGGTACAATACTAAGCCCCTGATGGGTATAATTTTTCATTAAGTTTTTTCATATTGTATCTACTAATTGGCTAAAGTATGTTATAGCATTCAGACTTGAGAAGAATGAAGTGCCACTTTTGCAAGACTGCAGGGATATAAACATTAAACATACTACTGTTTTCAACAAAACAGCAAAAATACCACCCAGGTCTTTTTAAGTTACTATCATATCTTTGTAAAATATTTTACAACGGTTGTTACAAATTTGAGAAAACATTTCTCGCCAATCATCATGTATTTATAACATATTTTAAGAGATGTATTGACTTTTTAAATATCGGATACCTCTTTTTCATTGATACTGTATCTTTTAGTCATGTTAAGCACGTTCAAAACCACACTGAAAGACCCCACAACCCAATTTCTTTGTAAATGTTTTGGAGACCAAATTTATTGATAAAATTTCTGTTTGAAATATGCAAAAACTTGGTTATTAGGAAACCTGTATTTTACAAAATGCAGCTGTTTTTTTACATAAAAGCTTGACCAATGAAAAATATATACTTAAATTGTGTACTGAAGGCCAAATGATGTCTTCCTTATGTCAAATTAACCTGCTAATTTTAAAGTCATTTGTAAATTTTTTCCAACCTTGCAAAACAAAATTAAGAGAAGAATATAAAGAGGAATCAGTTTAAGTCAGTTTACACTAAGCCAAAAACTATGGGTTGTTGCTTTCTTCAACAGAATAAAAATGCCTTGTCCCCTCACCCACCCTAAAGTCATTTAATCTTGTATGGGAAGTTATTTAGATCTGCATAAAAACAGAATGTGTGGATTGTGCTGATTATTTTGTGAAGTTTAACTAATAGTCACTGACCCAGTAAGGAGACTTTGAATTGACCAAAAAATTTGTTCGGACCAAAATTCATGATCATTTATTTCATGTAGTGCATGCAAAAGTTTTTACTATGATCTGACCTGGTGAAAAATTTTCTTACCCACATGACCCAGTTTCAATCCCAAAATAGAATTCATCAAGACAAACGTTCTGACAAAGTGTCATGATAATTAGGTAAAAAATACAAAGTTCTAATTTGAGCACAAGGTCTTCCTTAATCTGATCTTGTGACCTAGTTTTTGACCCCAATTTTGAACCCCACTTTAGAATTCATCAAGGCAAACATTCTGACTAACATTCAAGATAATTCGGTACAAAATATAGCCTCTATTGCATGCACAAGTTATTCTAAGATGGGACCTTTTGACCCCACTTGACCCAGTTAAAATCCCAACCTAGAGTTCATCAAGACAAACACTATGACCAACAACATGATGACTGGCATTTTATTCTGTGAGCTGAGCTAGGCACCTAGTATAAACCGGCATTACCCAGTTCAAATGAAGACAAATTTTCTGACCAAAGTTTCATGATGATTCAGTGAAAACTGAATTAAGTTTCTATTGCTTGCACAACCTAATCATAGTTCAGCTGAGCACAAAAATCTCGAAGAGAGGCTACGGCAAGCTGTGTTTCTAGTGTAGATGAAAGCGGAATTTGGTTTATAATCGGAGGTAGTATTTACTGTACAACCTTGATAAAAAGGTTATGTGAAACTTCTTTTGGTGCGGACCACATACATAACAAAATTTCACTGGTATTCCATCAAACAGTGAAAAGTCCACACACTGACAAGGAATTCTATCTAAAGCAACAGTGACCATGACTCTACCAATTTGTCCCAATGATATGCCCAACTAGTACATATAACTTCTGCCAAGTTTCACCAACTAGTACATATAACTTCTGCCAAGTTTCACCAACATCTCTCAAGCTGTTTATGGGATCAAGCACAGAATTTTAAAAAAAGTTCTACTTTTTTAACTGAGACATAGGCCTGAGATTTTCCAGACATGGTAGAATGCTTCAATGAAACTGTCAATGACAACAAATGTCATATCCAGACCGACAAAAAGCACATAATTCATATGTTTCACTAACCAAGACATAATTACTTAAGACCAACACCTGTGACGATTGTAAGAATGATCTGCAAGAGTAATTACAATACTAATTAAAGCATGAAATACCTCTAAGCAAAAATAACTTCTTGCACGTCAACGAACGCTTTGTAAGACAATTGATTTGTCAACGAGCTAATCTGTTAGTACTGGATATATTCATAAATTGGCAGTGTTGAAACATCAGCCGGCTTGCCTTCAAAATAATGATTAGTTGTCAAACACGGGTCAATACTTCAGTAATTAATATGTGCGGATACTATAGTTCCTTAATAGATACCATGTAGGACCAAATATCTTCTAATTTCAAGGCCAAATACCGTAAATCTATTCTTTACTGATTCTGAAATAAAAGTTTGGGTAGTAACAGTTCCATTTCAGACTGAATCCAAAATAAGCACAATGTCCCTCAAGTCCTCAGAAGAAAATCTTAAATTTGAATTATTAAGTTCATCTACAATTTTGCCAGTAAGAAAATGGACCCCAATAGTCAATGGGTTAGTGCACTGGCTTTACAATCCAGAGTAACTGGGTCTGATCCCCAGTATGGCAGCTTCACCAGTTGGTAAAAGTTGGTATCCCCTCTCCACATAGGATGACTTGAAAAGAAAACAGGAACATGGTCAGGAACCTCATTAACTATATGATGAACATTTGTGTCATGCTAATTTGAAGCAAGTTTGAAGTTCATCTTTCAACAAGAGCTGTCTCATGACAGCACGCTCGACTATTCGAAAGCTTGTCGGTAAAATGTTTTTTTTGTCTAAGAACAGGACCTGGTGTTTTGTGTAATTGTCTATCAGAATTAAGGTCAAAGATATGAAACTTGTTCAAAGACCTATGTAAATGTACAATACATGCGTTGCCTTACTCTGGATTCTGTAAGCCAACTGGGGGGAGAAGGGGGAGGGGGTTAATTTCAAAGAAATACATGACCTTGTATATTTGATCATGAATAACTTTGTAACGTTTCAAAATTAATATGTTTAAAATTAAAAAAGCATGCCCGCTGCATGCTGCATAATTATTCTATGACATTTCAAAAGTAAGCCATTTCGAGTATTTCTAATAATGTCTGGTAAAAACTGTGACAAAATTCTAAGTTAAAAAGGAGCATAAATATGTCAAAAATCAAAAACATTGGTGAAGATGTTGATAGTAAACATACATTTTAAGTTTCAAGTCAATACGTTTGATAGTATTCAAGAATTGACTTTATAAAAATCTTTAACTAAAATTCTAAGTTAAAAAGGGGCATAAATCTAACAAAAATCAAAACAGAGTTATGGGGATTGTTTCCTCAGGTGAAGATGTTGATGGTGGACACATAATTTCAGTTTCAAGTCAATACCTTTGAAAGTATTCAAAATATTTGCCTTTATAAAATCTTTTATCAAAAATTCTTAGGTAAAAAGGGGCATAAATCTGTCAAAAATCAAAACAGAGTTATGGGGATTGTTTCCTCTGGTGTAAATGTTGATGGTAAACATATAGTTTGAGTTTCAAGTCAATACCTTAGATATTTGACTTTATAAAAAAATGTAACCAAAAATACTAATTCAAAAAGGGGCATAAATCTGTCAAAAATCAAAACAGAGTTATGGGGATTGTTTCTTCAGGCGAAGATGTTGATGGTAGACACATACTTTGAGTTTCAAGTCAATACCTTTGATAGTATTCAAGATATTTGAATTTATAAAAAAATTTAACCAAAAATTCTAAGTTAAAAAGGGGCATAAATCTGTCAAAAATCAAAACAGAGTTATGGGGATTGTTTCCTCAGGTGAAGATGTTGATGGTAGACACATACTTTGAGTTTCAAGTCAATACCTTCGAGAGTATTCAAGATATTTGAATTTATAAAAAACTTTAACAAAAATTTCTAAGTTAAAAAGGGGCATAAATCTGTCAAAAATCAAAACAGAGTTATGGGGATTGTTTCCTCAGGTGAAGATGTTGATGGTAAACATATAGTTTGAGTTTCAAGTCAATACCTTTGATAGTATTCAAGATATTTGACTTTATGAAAAACTTTAACCAACGCAGACGCCGACGCTGGGGCGAGTGCAATAGTCTCCTTATTCTTCGAATAGTCGAGCTAAAAAGCTAAAGATTTAATGTGATGCATGATCATGATCTACTCTGAGATAACATCTTAACAAAACTTTCAAGAATCCTTCAAAATATTTAGGAATGTAGTCTTAGGAACTTGACCAACAAGCGTGACCTTGATCTTGACCTGAGAGGTTCAAAAATGTTTTATGCCACGTTGTCTTGAGATAAATCATTGACAAAGTTTCATGAAAAGATATTCAAGAGATATGGAGCGGACACATAAAAAAAACCAACAGAGACATTCACCTCCAGGTGACATTGTTGGAATATAGGTTCTGCATTTATTCTCGGTTGACCAAAATTTCATGAACAATCTTGGTAGAGGTCCTGTAGGTAATGCAACATGCTAAATATCTAAGCTGTCGGCTTTCACAACTTTTAAGGGCACTGATGGTAACACCAAATATGACCATACAAAACGCCCAAGTGCGTTTTCTCATCAACAAATCAAACAGAGAGCAAATTCAATCACTGCAAATTTATACGAATTTGAAAAATTCGTAATTCAGCTGCCTATAAATCAAACTCCATTCACACCCAATCTGACAATGGGTGACAAATTCTATGCGAGTTCAGTAGTGTTATCTTAACTTATCTAATCATTTTTTATACATAAACGTGCTATATATAACACATCTTGCATGCTTAATAAACCAATTTGTAATGTTACTTCAACAATGGAAACCTAACATTTCTTTTAAAATGTATACATAACACCCTTTTCAAACAAGCAAGACTAAAAGTAGATATTGATCAAAGGCTCAAACTTGATACCTTGCCAGTATAGCACTTAGTATCTGCTGAACATATTACACAAAGGGTTTTTCTTCTTCTTTTTCTGTCAACAAAATTTCATTCAATACAAGTAGAAATTACTTGTAATACTAGAAAGGCCACTATCGCTCTACTGGAATGATCCCAGTTATAATTTATGAAAATATTAAATATGGGCACGAATACTGAAATCGATATTAGAATATTTGTATAGCATATTCGAATATTCGTGTGCAAATTAGATAGGTATATTATCCGAATTATTCATATCTGAAATAACTTATTTGCATGCGTTTGAATGCCCTATGTTATTTGCATTGACTAATGGTCGAGCAGACTGAAATTCTAAAATAATTAAAACAAGCGGGCCAAGATGGCCCTATATCGCTCACCTGACTACCATTGGCTATAATACAAGGGGTCATGATTTTAAAACAATTCATAGAGGTCCACTACACAATGCTAAGTAACATTCCAAATATCTAAGCCGCCTGCCTGCCTGCCTGCCTGCCTGGTTTCTCTAAGTTTTCCCTATATAAGCCTATGTTAATTAAGTGACCCCCCCCCCGGGGAAGGTTTAATTTTGACCCCAGGGTCATGATTTGAACAATCTTGGTAGAGGTCCACTAGGCATTTCTACATGCAAAACATCTAATCTCTAGGCCTTGCGGTTTCAGAAAACAAGATTTTTAAAGATTTTCCTATATATAAGCCTAAGTAAAATCAAGTGACCCCCCCCCCCCGAGTGGGGTCAATTTTGACCCGTGGGTCAGAATTTGAACAGTCTTGGTAGAGGTCCACTAGACAATGCTACATGCCAAATATCTAAGCTCTAGGCCTTGTGGTTTCGGAGAAGATCTTTAAAGTTTTTCTTATATAAGCCTATGTAAAACTAAGTGACCCCCCGGGTGCAGTGAATAATCTAGGTTTTGATTTATATGAGTCCCTGGGACGCACATTTTTCAAAACAATGAGTCCCAGCTATGAAACAATGAGTCCCTTTTCGAAAAAGTCAGAAAATAGAATCGAACATCCCCGCCGAATTATTTTCGTTGCGAATCGCCGCTGTGATATGTTGTTTTTTTTCCAAATATAATTGTTTCTAGAAGTATTGAGTTACTGAAAATATTAATTACCTTTTACGTAGATTTTATATATTTATTTCCTTTAAAAAATCTGCTGTAATTAGTCGAGGTTTATTCTCCAATTAGCATTTGTCACTCGCGAATGTTGCGGTAGGTGTGACAAATACGAGCATTCATAAAGGAAGACAAACTAACTACGTCAACCTATGTGACACCACTGAGTAACGTTTGATAAATTGTGAATGCGAAAAGTATTTTCAACTGACTTAATTAACATTAATAAGTTCCAACTATTCTTTACTTAAAATAAACGTTAAGTTTATAACAAACTCGCGGCGCTTCAATCCGATTTTTTCTAAGTAACAATTTTCTTATACAATGTTTTTATTTTAAAGAATTAACTTTGTCGAATAAAATAATTTCTACAGCGACTTCTTTTACTCATAAAACCGCAGGTGTTACGAGATCAAAGCACGTACGCCGACGCCGAGTTTCGTTTGATCCGAGCGAAGCACGTGGCATTAAAAAGACCGAACATTTTGACGGGTCTGATTATTTTGGATTATAAAAACTAGTTTGGAATAGACAATGTATAATATGAGTAAGTTTTATTTTGGTTATGCACTATATCAAGCTATACAAATGTACGTTGGTCGGCAAATATTTTCGAATTTGATAAATGTACAAAAGTAAAAAAAATACGTGTAAACAATTTTTCACGGAAAATAATTCTAATTTAAAGTCCTGTTAACTGTCTGAAACACCACTCTAAGTACCGCGATTTAACACCATCGAAGTGCCGCGCTTTTTTAACGATTTCATGCGAAAATTCTTCTAAATACTCGCAGGAAAGGCAAGTTCGTAGATGATATAACTGCCGCGAGCATATACCCAAGTCTCGCTTTTCACGTGCTTGCGTCCTAAAGGACGCACATATTTCAAATCTTTGCGTCCTTTGCATTTTTTGTGCGTCTATGACGCAGGACGCACGGCTAGATTATTCACTGCGGGTGGGGTCAATCTTGACCCGGGGGTCAGAATTTGAAGTCATGATTTGAACAATTTTGCTAGAGGTCCACTAGACAATGCTACATGCCAAATATCTAAGCTCTAGGCCTTGTGGTTTCAGAAAAGAAGATTTTTAAAGTTTTTCCTATATAAGCCTATGTAAAACTAAGTGACCACCCGCGCGGGGTCAATTTTGACCCTGGGATCATAATTTGAACAATCTTGGTAGAGGTCCACTAGACAATGCTACATGCCAAATATCTAAGCTCTAGGCCTTGTGGTTTCTGAGAAGAAGATTTTTAAAGGTTTTCCTATTTGTTGCCATAGCAACCAGAGTTCTGCATGGAATGGAATTCTTTGCAAAATTTGAAAGAGCTTCATGCAAGGAACATCCCTGCAAAGTTTCATCAACATTGGCCTGTGGTTTCAGAGAAGATGTCGTTTGAAGGAAATGGTGGACAGACGGATGGAATGCAATTCTAATAGCTCACTCTGGCACAAAGCCAACAAAAAGGGACATAAAGGGTCATAATTGTTCAGAATTTTTTACACTGGAATTATTAAATTTCATTAACCACTCCTGACGAAGTAAAATGGATATCTGTTGTGTTTCACGGGCAGATTCACAACGGTCATAAACAATTTTTCGTCGTGGATTTATTTCCCACAAAATTTCCTAACCACAAAATTTTAATGCGATGATTAATCAGAGCGATAATTGTCACTTTCATCATTTTCCTTTAATTTCCATAAATCTAGAATGCCAGCTGAGAAAAAATATATAATGTCTCCTCAAATATATTTTTATAGTTGATCTTTTACCAGTATAATATGTGTTAATTTTCTGTCGTCGCGATTTTAAAATTATATAATTTTCTCAAACAAAAAATGCAAAAATACACTCCATGGTTGTGTAACAAATGTAAAATAACTTGCAGTCGATCATCTTTGCATTTACTAAAGATAAATAGCTAATTTGTATAAAAGGTGAGAGACAATGATAACACAATGTCAATTATTACTAGATGGGTGTACAGTAGAACACTTGTGTCGCCCTCTTACACTTTGTCAGAATAATAAAATTTGGCAGCATCACAACCCTTTTGTCATAGGCAATACAATTGAAATTTTGATGAAGAACAACAATATCCCATAGTCTGTTCATACTTGTCAACATTTAAGAAAGCACCAGTTAAATAGAATTTGAATTTCACATTATCAATTAATGTTTAAAGAAACCGGTTTTTTACCATTTGACCACAGTCAAATCGGGACAAACTATAATTGTGGTTCTTAGAAACTACACTTCCAATCTCCTCTAAAACTGTGTGAAATAGCAAATTGAAACAATTCTAGGTAAGAACAAGAGCTGTCCCTCATAAGTGACGAATGCCCCCAAGGAGGCGTCTCACAGTCTGTGTCCTTGACCGTCGAAGTGTGGAACTGGTGCTTGCGCATGACACTTTATCTCTATGTGCTACACATTTGCTCCAATCAATTTTAAAATCTTTCACTGAATAACAAAGTTACAATTTGAACATGAACATGTGTATAAATACAGGATTCTGAACTGTCTGACCTCAAAGTGTGACCATGACCTTCAATGTAAGGGCGTAGGACTTGCATGTAACATGTCATCTCCATGTGCTCAACAATTGTGCCATGTATTTTTAAAATCCCTCCATGCATGAGTGAGTTACCATGTTAACAGGATTCCATTATATTTAACTCTTGGGTCCCGATTTGAAAATCTTCATAAAGGTTCACTACACAATGCTACAGATAATTTTTTTTAATGATTTCAAGGTTTTTATTTGGGAATGCAAAATACATTCAAAAATAAATCACTTATGGTATGAAAAATGTCATTAGAAATCATTTAAATTGACAAACAGCGATGTAAAACTGATAAATTTGATAAAACTAGAACTATCACTGAAGGTGATGGATACCCCCGCCCCACCCACTGAACACCCTACTTTTCAAAATTAGGGTCCACAAGATTTTACTATCCTGAGCCCTTGTGACCTTGACCTTTGACCCGAAACATGGACTATGCACAACTAAACATGCTACTTATCAGTTTGTGAAATATCATTAAATTCTGACCAGGGGTTTTGGAGATTTACAGGGTTCGACACTAACGCAGTCCCGCGATCCCAAGGACAAAAATCTAGATTTGATTTAAATCCAGATTTAGGGTCCACAAAATTTTACTATCTCAAGCCCCTGTGGCCTTGACCTTTAGACCTAGTGACCCGAAACATAGACAATGCATAAGTGAGCATTCTACTTGTCACTTCTGAAGTTTCACTAAATTCTGACCTGGGGTTTTAGAGATTTACAGGGTTCGACACTAACGCAGTCCCGCGATCCCGAGGACACCAAAATCTTGGGAGGGACTCCTTAACTTCCAAGTCAGTTGTTCCGTTGGGACTCCCAAGTTTTCAGGGAAAAAGTCAATAGTTCTGTTAATAATTAAAGGACGCTAAAAAATCCGATGACGAATCCACGGTTCACACACGAAATTTTTGGGAAACGCGTGTCAAAAATAACCGCAATATACAACACACACTTTGACAGGTGATAAATTGTAACGGCGTCATCTGTTTTGTGCTCTCAACCAATAAGATAACGAGGTTGTCCAATACTTAATTACTGCATAGGTAGGCGGTCGTATCACCCAAAGATCAATTTAACAGGATTAAATGATGCTTTAATTTGGGGTGTGTCTGCTGTGAAGCGACATTAAAGTAAGCGTGTTTGCCGATTAATTATTGGCTTATTACAGTTGTTTTTCCAAACCGTCGACATAATTTTTTTTTAATGTTTAACAATTAGATCAATAATCGGCATCTATGCAGAGAAGAAACTGTCTTTTCCGGACCGTCTACGAATAAAAAGTGACATAAAAAGACCTCATGTGTAAATTTTTTAATATGCATATGAAAATGCCAGTGTGTTGCATTGAAGTGACTCAAAAATTATTGTGTTTGCAGACTAATGACCGCTAATTTTCGCCACCGTTTTTCGAGTTAATGAGAAATAATCACTATTCAACTTAATATAGTTTAAACTATTGTTTGGCAGCATACTTGTAGAGAAATGACTTGTTTGCAATGAATATTATGTCCTTTTTTTCGTCCCATTCAGGATTCACATGCATATTAATTTTTTTTTTATATATAAAAATAATGTGATTATTTTGCTTATAGGGAAGGTATTTAACACCCTAAATATTTTGAATTCTGTTCTGTATAAACATAAAATGTTTCTTATGCAATCAACATTGTAGTGCCTGCTTGAGTAAAATAGTTTAAATACTTAAGTTGCATGATACGAGTGAAGTAATAGGTTTTTGACTAGACTTCAGTAAAAGCAGAAGGGATTTCTGATTTTTGGGAGAGACTTCTGATTTCAAAAGTAGAAGTCCCGTCAGGATTTCTGGCTTAAAAGTTAGTGTCGAACCCTGGATTAAGTGTCCACAAGATTCCGTCTACAGACGGATGGACAGATAGGCAAATTAATCTAGTTTAACCCTCATAACACTTTGTTAAAACGTTGATAAACTATTACTTTTGAGGTGAATGAGGAATTTTACAAGCTTTTGAGGAAGAAAAATCGGCTACAAAAGTAGAAGGTAAAATATGCCCTGTGTTAGGACAGTGTAGACAAAACAAGTTGACCAATTTGGCCCTATATCACTAACATGTACATGATCAATTTTCATGAAGACTGGATATTAAACATGGCCTCTGGACTGTTAACAAGGATATTCTATGATTTGACCATGTGACCTTAGTTTTGACACCATGCGACACAGATTCTAACTAATCTGAGAAATCATAGAGACCATTTTTATAATGACTGATTAATAAATGTAACCAATAGAGCATTAACATACTTTTTTTTTATTTGACTGTGAGCAATATTTTACCCCCGGTGACCCAGACACAAAACTTGACGTCGAAATAATTCAGAGAACATTCTGACCAATTTTCATGACAACTGGTTAATAGATGTAGCCTCTTGAGAGCGTTAATGAAGTTTTACTTTTGATCTGACTGTGTGACCTAGTTTCTGACCCAGATTCAAGCTTGACCTAGAAATCATAGAGACAAACATTCTGACAACTCTTCATGATGATCAATACATGTGGCCTCCAGACCAATTTTGGATGTCAAATGTGACCTCTTTTCAGTGTAAACAAGGCAAGTGTGAAGAGAAGACGGACAGACCACTAACTACGGACAACCAACAATAGCTCCCAATAGCTCATGTTAGAGCATTTTGTTCTCAGGTGAGCTAACAATAACCTCCATATTTGCCCATACACACAGCAATGCACGAATTATATCTACCTATTGAAATGTTTTTTTAAACTTTTTGTTTATATCCCTTTTTAAGCTCTCTGGTTAAATGAAATGGAAAATCCTACTTTGGTGAAGGAATGGGTGCCCAGTTCTGCCCGCAAAATAGCCTGATACTGAGATTTGACACTTGCCTGTCAAGTTTCCAATATTTTGCAAAGAAACTGCTGGATGAACAAACAACAAAAAATAACTTATAACACTCTGGAACAAAACTACAACTCAAAGAGTATGATTCTGAACAAAAATTAACTTACTTATTCGCTTCAAAATTCCCTATCTCCAAAACAGCTGAAAGGGACTCCGTCTTGCCTTTCAAAACCTGAAGAAAAACAACACATAGTTTTTCACAATTTAAGAGCAGTCCATAAGAAAGCATGCTAGACAATTCTCAGTGCTTGCCAATAAAACAAAACTTTTGTCAGTAAATAGCAAAATAAAATTGTGTTGACTCGAAGTAAAAACTAAAAAAATGTAATAATTGGGGATGTCAACGATTAATCGGTTAACCGGTTAACCGACCGAACGAACGATTAACCGGTTACGAAATCGGTAACCGGTTATTAAAAAAAAATAATGTTTATGACAAAAAGAGAGAAAATTGCAATAAAATGAATATATGTATTGAAATCTTGCTTGTTTTTTTCTATCACCGACCTTTAACATGTTGCAACGCGGTGCGTGGAGATATAAAGGTGTCATAAGTGTCAATATGTTAATTGGACACGCTCATGACAATAGAGTTTGTTTTAACAAGGCAATGCTTTGTTGACTTTAGAATAATTGTTAACCTGTGATACAAAAGAAAAGTGCGAATGTTTGAAGCAAGTCGCTGTTTACGCTAATTAACCTATTAAACTAAAATTTATGGAGTAGTAACAATTATTATTAATTATAAAGAGCCATTACATTGGTGGAAAGAGCGTGAATGTAAATATCCCAGGATTGCCAAGTTGCTAATCAGCCCGGTTAGCTCAATCGGTAGAGCACAAGACTTGTAATCTCGGGGTAGAGGGTTCGATTCCCGGGGCTGACCAACTAAAATTACTAACAGTCTTTCGGATGAGACTAAAACCGAGGTCCCATGTATGGGTGCTATACACCTGGCATGTTTAAGAACCAGGGCTGTCTCTGGAATTGGAACGCTTTCTGTAATTTGCACTATCCTCCAAAACCTTTAGTTTCGTTGTTTTTGTCTTGTTATCCAGCTGTTTGCAAAATTAAAACAGTTGCATACCAGGCTTCGCGAAAGTTGCCGGACCGTCGGACATGTCCGGCAAAAATCAGGCCGGTCCGATATTTTTTTTCCAAGTTCCGGACCTTATGTCCGGTACGAATACCGGGATATATCCAAGACCGATCAAGACCGAGTTTTCTCCCTTGAATAAAAAAATGTAAAATGAGTTTTGATTCGCCGTTTCATTATAAGTGTCCAATCAATTTCTAGATACATACGACTGTCAATAACCTTGTACTCGGAAGAAAATGTCGGTGTTACTACATTATTACGATGGCGCTACGCCAGGCAAAAAATGTAAACTATCTAATGAAGAAAAAAAAGCGAAACAAAAGGAATACGAGTCCAGGCGCCCGCCGAGAAAATTTGTGGGTAAATGGAAAAATGGCCACTCGTGGTTGGTTTTCAACGAGGAAGAAAATAAGATGAAATGTACATTGTGTTATAAATTTTATAAAGATCGTACAATGGATGATAGACTCCTGTCTAAAAATACATTCATATTGGGTTGTGGCAATTTAAAAATTTCTGCAATTGAGGACCATGTCTTTAAAAAAAACACAAAGGTATTACCATATACATATATTTGGAAAAAAAATTCGGTCAGACAAAAGTTCTTTCGGTCAGACAAGAATTGAAAGTTTGTCTGACCGAATGTCAGGCAAATTTTTCAGCAGTTTCGCGAAGCCTGGCATACCATCGAGTAGTCGTTTGGTTCCATGACAGTTTTCAACGTTGTTCAGTTATGTTTAGGTAAACAGTTTACTAGAGACCGTTTTCAACACTATTTCAGTTATGTACAAATAGTTCATGATGCGTTTAGTCCCCTGATTTTAAAACAAGCAGGCTGCAGTCCAATGATTAAGTCGTTCATGCATTATACTATACCGTAGCAACGGTGTCACGATAAATTATACCCAAGAAAAAAGTCCCTATCTAAGTATCCGACGATTTTGTCATTTTAAACGGTTAACCGTTCGGAAGATTTTTCGGTTAACCGGTTAGTGAAATAACTGGTTATTGACATCCTTAGTAATAATCAAAGTCAAAGGTTATCTGTTGTTACTTGTAACTATTGCAATATTCAAATAACTCCCCTTAGTGGTTATTAGAGTATGTGCATGATAATAGCTTGCATGCAATTTCAACAAGGTCTTAATTTGTAGCAAACTCAGTCAGGATTTATCAAACCTGACACCTGTTAGGTACTATAAAAACCAATTACCAGGGGTGCAAGTTGCCAAAATAAAAAATCCTGAAATTTAAGCTGGGGGCCGCTAGGACCCTCGGTGGGCTCAGGGCAAAGCTGTGGCCAGGGGTCCAGAGGCCCCCGTAAGCTCCTGGTTTTGAGCAATTTCTGAGGGCTTCTGATGCATTCTTAGAAAGGAAATCAGTCAGGAAAAGCAGTCTTGCCACACACCTCACAAAATGCAATCCCGTAAAAGGTCTGGTTTCTGGAACCACTCCCCCCATTTTCCACCATTAGAATCTGTTTCGCTCAACCATTCCCACCTCCACTTATTCTTTGCTTCTCTTTCGAGTTTCTTGATATTATATCCCGGTGGTAAAAACTTCATGTTTCATATAATTACGAAAAATAACTGCTTTCAAATTTGTTCCTATATTTCATATCGTTTAAAAATCCGCCATTACTGTATACAAGTGTTGTAATGAATCTATCATTCCTATGGGGTAAAACATCAAATTTTAAGCCAATGAAAATGTGCGATAAATTACATTACAGAACGCTGATACTAAATGCCGGTCTCACGTTCCGCTTTAATTTTTCGGCGCTTCAGAGCTTCCGCGGGCGTATAAGCCCCCCCCGGTATCTCCTTGGATTTACACAAATTGAAAAAACGACCTGGGTCGGCGCCGGAAATCTGGTATAATCCGGAACACTTGCACCACTGAATTACGAATATTTTTATTTTTTCCTGCTTAAAAACGCAAAAGATGAGCGAAGACCTTGTAACTAAAGCTTTGGCAATTTTCAGTCATCAATGTACTAAGATTTATTTGTGCAGTGTCATACTATAATAACAAGAGCTGTTTGTAAAACATGTATGCTCCACTTTGATGCAATCAGTAATGTGGAATATGAAATACATGTGGCCTTAAAAGGAACAACTTTCGGCCTACAAAAAAAATTGTTGGCCGAAAAAAAAACACAAGAGGGCCATGATGGCCCTTTATCGCTCACCAGAGTACAACTGCTTTTAACAAAGTTGCTAGAAATCATCGAAACAACCTTTCTGACAAATTTCCAGGATATTTGGGCTGAAAATGTTACCTCTAGAGTGTTAACAAGGTTTTTCCATATTTGGGCTGTGTGACCTAGTTTTTGACCCCAGGTGACCCATATTAAAACTTGAGCTAGAAATCAACCAAACAACCTTTCTGACAAATTGCCAGGATATTTGGACTGAAACAGTAGCCTCTAGAGCCTTAACAAGATTTTTCTATTTTTGGGTCATGTGACCTAGTTTTTCATCCGAGATGACCCATATTCGAACTCGTCCGAGTAATTACTGGGACAAACATCCTGACCAAGTTTCGTGACAATTGAGGCAAAAATGTGACCACTAGAGTGTTAACGAACTAATGTGGACGGACGATGGACATTCATCGATCCTAATAGCTCACCCTGAGCCAGCTCAGGCGAGCTAAAAAATTGGGTTTGAACAAAATTTCATGTGGTCAAAATAAAAGTCCCAATGCCCTTGATCTGTGACCTCACAATCAAAAGCGGTAATTTGCTGGTCATGACCAACCTTGCACACCAACTTTCAAGATGCTAGGCCCATAAGTTCTCGAGTTATCGCCTGAAAACCGATTATTCCTGGTCACTGTGACCTTGACCTACTGACCTCAAAATCAATAGGGGTCATCTGTTGGTCATAACCAACCTCTTCATTAAGTTTCAAGATGTTAGGCCCAGGAGTTCTCGAGTTACCGTCCGGAAACCGTTTTACATTTCCAGGTCACTGTGGTCTTGACCTTTGACCTACTGACCTCAAAATCGGAGTCATATACTGGTGATGACTAACCTGAACACCAACTTTGATTGTGGGCCGAAGCATTCTTAAGTTATTGTCCTGAAACCGTTCTCTACCGACAAACCAATTCCTGGTCACTGTGACCTTGACCTTTGACCTCAAAATCAATAGGGGTCATCTATTGGTGATGACCAACCTGCACACCATGTTTGAGGATTGTAGGCCAAAGTGTTCTCAAGTTATTGTCCAGAAACCATTTTGTACTGACCGACAGACATGTGCAAAGCAATAATACCCCGCTTCGTCGAAAGGGGGCATAATCCAAGTAGTATACATAAATACAAACTACTTAGCAGGGAAATCCAAAGCTTAGGCAATGTTCAGCCATTAGTGTACTTAAGCAGGAATAGACAGAGCTACATGGCAGTTTTCAATCATTTTGCCTGCTTAAACATTACACTCGGCAGTGGGTGAATATGCTTCAGAAATATTTGAAAGTTATAACATTACCTTGTAGTGTGTTCAGTTTTGAAAGGAGGATAATTTTTCCCCAAAATCAATATAGTGTTACAGATCCTTGTTTACTTACCCTAGTTGTGTGTAACATTTCAGTCAGTATCTGCATGGTAATTTTAAAGCTACATGCCAAATGTGAAAAAACTTTCATTATCTGCAAAATGTGGACTATAGCTGGGACAACTTTACCTTTTTATCATAAAGTTTTTTCAAATGTGGTTTCCACCAATGTTCTTTTATAACTTTGGCCTCAATCTCTAGGCCTTCATGTTTATCACATAGATGCTTCATAATGCAAGGGGGTTCTGATGGGGGTTTCCAGTCCCTTGAATGGAACCCTTCCGGTAATCCTGTAAATAAAGCTTCTTGTTATCAAGTTGTGAATATACATCATTAACACATCAAAAATCATATTTCACCAGACACATTATATCTTTTTACCCTGAAGTTTCTGGGAATGTCAAATTCTTGAAAGCATTTTTACTGTTATGATGATGTCCAGCATCAGTTAAAGTTAGGGTCAGCAGTTAAATTTAGGGTTTATATTTTGTCTCAACCTCTACCATATTTAGTCTTTTACTAAAATGTCAACAGAAAATTATTTGGTTTGTATACTTTAACTTACCTGAGAACTCTGGACTAAGGAGATCTTTTCTTCCTCCGAGGAGGGCATTTGTATAAAACCAGTCTATATTGCACAATAACAAATGGTAGGAATTCACCAAGTCATCACTGATGGCCGGAAAATTACCTGTTCAAACAAATGAAAAGGTTAAAAATCTGACAAATGACACATGCAGAAAACAATGCCCATTGCTTACAATGCAATTCATAGGAGCTGATTTTTTTCAGAAGGCTCTCCGACAGTAGAGACCTTCTCTGAAATTAACCTGGACTGCAATAGAAAGTTGAGAATGGCAACAGAATACTTCACCAGTGCATTCAAAACTTTAGTTATTTGCTGAATAACCACTCTTTTTTGCCATCAAGTGGAAAATAGGCCCATACATTAACACAAACAGGGGTTCTACTATACTGGCAATCCTGAAAATGAGCCTGGGGTCAAGGGGCAGCGCCCTTGTAGGGGACCAGGTGGCAAAGCCCGACCGAAAATGATTTCGGGGCTTTCTAAAAAGTTCTGAAATACATTTCAGCAGCACAAATTTACTCATTCTTATGGAGAACTAATTCAGAATTTTGCCTATACATTTCCATTGGAGGAACAAATGTCCTCATTCCCTTTTCTTCTGTTTTATTTTCTAATGAAATTTTTCTTTTTAATATTTCTTAAAGGTCCATTACTAAGACCAAACTGAAATTTCTTTTAAATCTGGAATTGTAACTGACTTAATCCCAGAAGGAAAAATATGACATACTGCATCGAATGTGACCATATTGTGTTGAAAATCTGGGTTTAACAAAGATTTAATAAATTATATTTTGCCTTTTCAAATCGGAAGTAGGTTTTCCACTTATCAAATCTTTGTAATTTTCCAGAAGTCTCCCAGAAAGAGGCTGTAAATAGGTTGTACATGAATAAGCATGCCTATTTTGAATTATGGTTGAAAGGACTTTAATTCCAATGATGTGCACGTATATATCTCTGACTTTACAACATGCAATAAAGCGAAAGTAGGACAAAAAGACCACCCAGGTCAATCTAAGGAAATACATAAACATTCACTCCTTTTTCTGCAGCAGTATTTCAAACAGGGAAATACAGTTTGAAACTGGCTTCTAAAACTTTAAAATAGCCGCAGAGTATTTCCCTGTTTGAAATACCCTCGCAAGACCTAGTTTTGTTCTCAGTCTAGAGATCTTAGAGACTGACAATCTGACCAAGTTTCATGGTTACTGGGAATCAAATGTGGCCTCTAGTTAAGTATGAACAGACGGCAGACATCAGCCAGAAATAGCATATGCTCAGAAGAGCTAAAAACACTGCCGTAAACCTTAATTTCTTTAGATAGCACACTCACCTTTAACTTGAACAAACATGGTCCAGCAGAAGTTAAAGACCTCTACAAGAGAACATGGAAGTTTCCTGCAAAAAAAAAAAGAATTCAAATTCTGAGCAAAGTGACAAAGACCTTCAGAGAAAGCCTGTACAGGTGTACCTTTAAACTCAGTTTCAAACCTATATAAACATCACTGACACTACTTAAGAGAAAGAAGGGTGCTGCACCCTTATTATCTTAGTGTTTAACACCCCTTTAAATTTTATTTCCATGACTACAGGAAGGGAATTTACGGTTCACCTAACTAATATATTAGTTTATGGACAGGACAAGTACAATTCTCCCATCCTCCATAAGGAACTGCTAATTCTCTTACATAAAGAGGGTTGTGTCAGTAGCACAACTCCTACTCATAACATTCAGTCAATGCATGTTTTAGTAATCAAGTCAGAAACCCTAATCACTCCACCTGTCAGCTGCCTTTATCACTCAAACATGGAGGCACGATGTAAACTAAGTTTCATGGTAGACATTTTATTAGGAACTGGATGAATATGAAAAAAAACAAGAGCTGTCCCTCCCAAGTGACGAATGCCCCCGAATGAGGTGCCTCAGTCTGTGTCCTCTCCATGTGCTCAATAAATGTGCTATGTAATTTTAAAATCCTTCCATGCATGACAGAGTAATCATGCATACAGTATTCCATTACTTTAAACACTAAGTGTGACCTTGACCTTTGAGGTAGGGACTTGGGTCTTGCAGCGACACATCCGCTTGATGTGCTAGACTTTGTGCAAAGTTTTTTAAAATCCTTCAAAGCATAATAAAGTTATAGTCCGGACACAAATGTATGCAATATACAGGATTCCATTACCTATAAACTCTAAGTGTGACCTTGACCTTTGTGGTAGGGATGTGGGTCATGCACGCGACACGTCGTCTTGATGTGCTAGACATTTGTGCCAAATTATTTTAAAATCCTTCAAGGCATGACAAGTTACAGTCCGGACACGAATGTGTGCATATATGCTTATATAGAGGAATCCATTACCTTCAAACTCTAAGTATGACCTTGACCTTTGAGCTAGGGACGTGGGTCTTGCACGCGACACGTTCGCCTTGATGTGCTAGACATTTGTGCCAAGTTATTTTAAAATCCTTCAACGCATGACAAAGTTACAGTCCGGACACGAATGTGTGCATATATAGAGGATTCCATAACCTTCATACTCCAAGTGTGACCTTCACCTTTGAGGTAGGGATGTGGGTCTTGCACGCGACACGTCGTCTTGATGTGCTAGACATGTGTGCCAAGTTATTTTAAAATCCTTCAATGCATGACAAAGTTACAGTCCGGACACGAATTTGTAAGTGGGGACGCACGGACGGACGGACAGACGGACAGACGGACGGACGGACAGACGGTGCGATTTTAATATGCCACCCTTCGGGGGCATAAAAACTGCCCACAACTCCTCCGCTCAAGGCCCTCTATTCAGTTGTACAAATCAGACATCTGCAAAAAAAAATGGCTTTCACCTTTGTTTGGACCTGGATAACCATGCAAGTGAATATGACTACTACTGAGCAAAACTATACACATCATTACATATATACCAGTATAAACACTGAAACAAAATAAACTTGATTAGTTTTCTCTAACAGCTTACCTTTGTTTCCTACTTCTTGGTTGTCTTGGAGCTTCATCAGCTGGACTTTTAAATATGTCAAGGAAAATTGGTTCAAATTTCTTGAATATCACAGTTGAAACAGCAAAGTTTCTTTCTAGTCTTTCTACTTTGTCTCTGAACTCCTGGGATAGGTTAGCCATGTCTGACCATTTCTTCATTTTGTTGAAGAATTGTATCAAACTGAAAAAGAATGCAAACACCTATCACATATACATACATGCAGGTCAAAAACATAATCTAAATTTTGGAATTAAAATTTCTCATCAATGCCGTGCAACAGTTAGTCACTTTAGCACAGTGGTTAGTGCACACCCTTCTCACCAATGTGACTCAGATTTGATCCAGTCCAAGATCACAAGACACAGGACTCTCACAAGAAATTTAAAGTAGGAGTCCTAGGACTCCTATTTCCTAAATAGTAGTAGTGATTACGGAAAAATTTAATCACCTCTGGGTCAAACGCATGCACAAAAAAAACGTGCATTCCGAGGAATCATCGGTCGCGTTTTCATTCGCCTCTTCGTAATTAATGCGTCTAAATACGCTTAATTAAGCGTTTGTGAGAGCCCTGAAGACAGGAATGTTTTCTCAAGCAACCATACAATGTTTCACCTTACCATTTGACCAATGAGGTACCACATACTAAAATCAGATTTATATCAGAGTCACATCATTCAGATAACAAATATTCATACTCAAACCTAAACTTCATCAAGACAATCATACTGACAAAGTTTCATGAAAATCCAATGAAAAATGCAACCTCTATTGCTTACACAAGGTTTTTCTATGATTTGACCCCATGACCTAGTTTTTATCCCTAGATGACCCATGTTCGAACTCAACCTAGATTTCATGAAGACAATCATTCTGACAAAGTTTCATGAAAATACAATGAAAAATGCAACCTCTATTGCATACACAAGGTTTTTCAATGATTTGACCGGGTGACCTAGTTTTTGACCCTAGATGACCAATATTCAAACTCGACCTAGATTTCATCAAGGCAATCATACTGACCAAGTTTCATGAAAACACAATGAAAAGTGCAATCTCTATTGCATACACAAGGTTCTTCTATGATTTGACCCTGTGACCTAGTTTTTGACCCCAGATGACCCATATTCAATTCGACCTAGATTTCATCAAGGCAATCATACTGACCACGTTTCTTGAAGATCAAGTGAAAAATGCAGCCCCTATTGGCGTATTGCATACACAAGAGTAAGTGTGGACGGACAGACATCAGGCGATCACAATAGCTCACCTTTAAGCACTTTGTGCTCAGGTGAGCTAAAATCGAAAGTAGTCAGCCAGACTATTCGCAAGTATCAGCATTATCAGTCACCATTATCGCCGTTTGCAATAATTTTATGAGAATGGCGATTATTTTTAAGGACTGGCCACAAAAAATGGTGATTATTTAATCATGCTATAAAATAAAACAAGAGGGACATGATGGCCCTATATCGCTCACCTGACTACCATTGGCTATAATACAAGAACTCATGATTCTAACAATTTGTAGAGGTCCACTACACAATGCTAAGTAACATTCCAAATATCTATTCTCTGCCTGTTGGCCTTCTTGTTTTTCTAAGATTTCCCTATATAAGCCTATGTGAAATCAAGTCACTTCCACCCCTCCGGGAAGGGTTAATTTTGACCTGGGAGTCATGATTTGAACAATCTTGGTAGAAGTCCCAATAGGCATTTTTACATGCCAAATATCTAATCTCTAGGCCTTGTGGTTTCAGGGAAGATTATTTAAGTTTTTCCTATATAAGCCAATGCAAAACCAAGAGACCCCCGGACGGGTTCAATTTGACCCAGGAGTCATGATTTGAACAATTTTGCTAGAGGTCCACTAGTAAATGCCACATGCCAAATATCTAAGCTGAAGGCCTTGTGGTTTCAGAGAAGAAGATTTTTTCAAGTTTTCCCTATATAAGCCTATGTAAAACTAAGTGACCCCGGGGTCAATTTTAATTCGGGGGTCTTAATTTGAACAATCATGGTAGAGGTCCACTAGACGATGCTACATACCAAATATCTCAGGTCTAGGCCTTGTGGTTTCAGAGAAGATTTTTAAAGTTTTTCCTATATAAAGCCTATGCAAAACTAAGTGACCATCCGTGCGGAGTCAATTTTGAGTCTGGGGTCATAATTTGAACAATCTTGGTAGAGGCAGTGAATAATCTAGGTTTTGATTTATATGAGTCCCTGGGACGCACGTTTTTCAAAACAATGAGTCCCAGCTATGAAACAATGAGTCCCTTTCCGAAATGGTCAGAAAATAGAATCGGACATCCCCGCCGAATTATTTTTGTTGCAAATCGCCGCTGTAATGTTTGTTTTTTTTTTCAAACAAAATCGTTTCTAAAAGTATTGAGTTACAGAAAATATTAATTACCTTTTACGTAGATTTAAAATATTTATTTCCGTTAAAAATCTGCTGTAGTCGAGGTTTATTCTCCAATTACATTTGTCGCTCCCGAATGTCACGGTAGGTGTGAAAAATACGAGCAATTATAAAGGATGACAAACTAACTACATCAACTTAGAAATTTCAAGCTACGTGACACCACTGATTGAGTAACATTTGATAATTTGTGAATGCGAAAAGTATTTTCAATTAACTTAACATTTATATTATTTAAAATAAACGTTATGTTTATAACAAAATCGCAGCGCTTCAAGCCGATTTTTTATTAGTAACAATTTTCTTTCTTCGAATAAAACAATTTCTACCGCAACTTCTTTTACTCATAAAGCCGCAAGTGTTACGAGATCAAAGCAAGTATGCCGACTCTGAGTTTCGTTTGATCCAAGCAAAGCACATGGCATTAAAAAAGACCGAATAATTTGACAGGTAGTGACAAGTCTTATTATTTTGGATTATAAAAACTAGTTTGGAATAGACAATGTATAATAGGAGTAAGTTTTATTTTGGTTATGCATTATATCAAGCTAATCAAATGTACGTCGGTCGGCAAATATTTTCGAATTTAATAAATGTACAAAAGTAAAAAAATACGTGTATACAAATTTTCACGGAAAATAATTCTAATTTAATGTCCTGTTAGCTGTCTGAAACACCACTTGAAGAACCGCGATTTTACACCCGCGAAGTGCCGCGATTTTTTAACGATTTCATGTGAAAATTCTTCTAAATACTCGCAGGAAACGCAAGTTCGTGGACAATATTCTCTTATACAAACTGCCACGAGCATATACTCAAGTCTCGCTTTTCACGTGCTTGCGTCCTAAAGGACGCACATATTTCAAATTTTTGCGTCCTTTGCATTTTTTGTGCGTCTATGACACAGGACGCACAGCTAGATTATTCACTGTAGAGGTCCACTAGACAATGCTACATGCCAAATATCTATGCTCTAGGCCTTGTCGTTTCAAAGAAGATTTTTCAAGTTTTTCCTATATAAAGACTATGCAAAACTAAGTGACCACCCGCGCGGGGTCAATTTTGACCCAGGGGTCATAATTTGAAAAATCTTGGTAGAGGTCCACTAGACAATGCTACATGCCAAATATCTTAGCTCTAGGCCTTATGGTTTCGGAGAATAAGATTTTTTTCAGTTTTTCCTATTTGTTGCCATAGCAACTAGAGTTCTGCATGGAATGGAATTCTTTGAACAACTTTGATAGAGCTTCATGCAAGGAACATCCCTGCAAAGTTTCATCAACATTGGCCCAGTGGTTTCAGAGGAGATGTCGTTTGAAGGAAATGGTGGACAGACGGACGGACGGAGGGAATGCAATCCTTATACTCACTCTGGCACTTTGTGCCAGGCGAGTTAAAAACTTGACTGCAAAAGTAGGGTTCAGTTTTTCTAATCTTTCATTTAAAATAGGCTGTTCTCCGTGCCTTCTTATGGTGACAATTCTTTATTAAATATGATTGAAATTGTTAAAAAACTTGAAATAAGTTGCTGAAAATCGAGTGACAACGGGGTCGAGAAAATATGTGATAACGAGTAAAACTGTTAAACGAAATGTGTAATTTGCAGGAGATCAGTAAAAATTTTATATTTTTTCTGTATTATTTTACAAAAAAAGATATGTGATAAAAGATAGGTTTCCTGTTGAAAAAAATTAAATAAACATGTTGGTTTACTCATGTACATACATTTAATTCGAACAACACAGTGAAAAGTGAAAAAATTCTCTTGTGAGTCATGACATGTCCAGCTGGACTTAGTTTACCGATGTATCTTGGGACATTAACAGCACTGCATCATGAACCATTTAGTAAAATACCCATTGCCAACAAAAAACTGAACAACATCTATACTGGCATAAAAAAGGACCAATTATATCCAAATAGCATTTTTCTTGTCATGTCAATGCGACAACACACAGACTTTGGCCATTTTTTCATGTGAAAAATGTGTGGCTATTTTTTATGAACTGCCAGCTGTATAAAATGCAAAACCTGCATAGATGTTACTGCACACCTTGGTGGACTTCAATGAACTGCGCAGTTAATCTACATAGACTTAGTATTTGTGTCAGTTTACAGACTGTAATTACTGAAATGGACCTATGTCAGACTGACTAAAATTTGCAAGGTTTTGAAAACTTTCAATATCATATTGATCAAAATAGTGATAAGAATGGGACAATGATCAGGGCTCTCGTTAGCCTTTCGAGACTGGGGCCAGGGTCCATATCAGGGGGGAATTTTGCATGATTTTCAAATAATTTTCTTTGAAAGGGGAATTTTCGTCATATCAAAAATGTAAAGAAAAACCACTTTCAAATATCATATCCACTTTTTACTGTCAATTTTTTCCAATACGACCGGGAATTGTGCGACATTTTGCACCGGAAATACTACGCTCACGCTATAAACTGTCCAAAACGGACCGCGGTAGTACTAAACGCCGGTTACGGTACCCGGTATCGGCTCTCAAATAATTTTTTTTTCGAGGGGGAATTTTTGGGCAAAAGGGGGGAAAAAACATACTTTTTTAAGAGGGGAATGGGGCCGATATTTGGCCCCAAATTTTGCCAAACGAGAGCCCTGATGATGCATTCCTCTTGGGAGATTTATGATAGGACCGAAATGTGTTTAAAATTTGTTGACGTGTACGACATCAGCTCATAAAGCATAGACTACTGTGACAATCGGCATATTGAGAGTTCTATCCCACGTATTTATATCTAGCAGTAGTGGTATGCTATTTTTTTCTTTAGATACGGTTTAATGCGACGTGAAATAAAGCTTCTTTTATCTCCATGCCCACATACATAAATACTGTTAACAGTCATGGGCCGATCCCCTGTGATTTAGCTGATTTTGAAGTTCAAAAGAAAGCAGTGCAGTCTTATAATCTACATAACGAGTCTTTGTTACATGACCAACTAACATATACCTAAATTTTGAGGATCGGAGTAGTCTTGTAAGTGATACACAATTTCCTTCAACCGTACCCCTCCCAACAGTGGGAACTACAGATCTGCGACAAGCTTCATACAATGCACACGCTAGCCAGTGGATCTGATTACCCTGCAATCGTAAAAAGAATATAAATTTATTAAAGTACAGTTTGTTTATCTATTGCAATGCTTACATTTTGCTACAAAGAAAATATGGTCTGGGTTTCGTCAAAAATAAATGAACAATTTTTGGAAGAAAATGGCCGATTTGCGGAAGTCGGTTTACCTCAAGTGTGTAATTTTTCTTGATTTTCACATAGTTCTTCCAAGCCTCTTCCTTCGTCTTTTTGTCCATGTTGAGGTCAAGACATAATTCATCATATTTCTCTTCCAATTTATCCTCCCCATCATCCGAGAGAACCATATTTGCTTTATTAGTTTACAATACCCCACCTTCCGTCAAGACCTGGACAATGGCCGACATCGGTGCATTTACTCGCACGCGAGTTGTGGCGGGAAATTTTGCACCGGTTTACGCCAAACCTTCCAACCAATTCATACGCATGACAAAGTAGTTTTCAAATTTTTCATTTTCTTATAATTTTGGCGAGATATTTTCACAAAAGGTCAGATGAATTGTAAATGACAGGCAATATGACACTGATATACCACGGTTTCATCTATAGTTATGATCAATTATGGTTTATGTTTATATCATCAAAATGTTTATTTATTTACGCATCAATGATTTTACTCTATTTTTGGATAACCTTGATCCGGTTTACTACCATTTTCTACTACGATAGCAGAGAGCGTGAAGGGAAGCGAGTCGCTCCACTAGAAGATTCCCCCACGTCCGTAAATAAACTATTATATATGCACGGACCTATATACACATATATAGGTCCGTGATATATGTTACATTTAGCATCAAGACGTTTATGCAAATCAAACAACTTTCAAAACCTAGAATTTGAACAGTTAGAATCTATCTGTGTACAGATATAAATTTTAATAATCTCAAATGGATAATTTTTGGTACTTATATATAAGCCTCCATCTACAATTAATCATATTTTTCAAGAAAATTTTGACAGCACTATCTATAAAGCGGTCTGCAAATATGACAACATCTTGTAATTGGGGACCTTAACTATAATATGCTAATAGATGATAAATGTCAGACCTTAAGGAATTCCTGTGATATTTTTGATCTTGAAAATGTTATCTCTGAACCAACGTGCTTCAGTAACAAAACTACCACCACATTGATTGATGTAATGCTGACCAACAGCAAAAATCTACTTGGTAGTACTTGTAATTTTGACTGTGGACTCAGCGACTGTCACAATTTCATAGGGGTTCAATTTAAACAAGAGACTCAAAAATCGGAAAATAAGTTTTGCTCCTACAGAAGTTTTAAAAATTTTAATGTGGATGATTTTAATTCAGACCTAAGTTCCAATCTTTTAAAGTTGGATTCTAGTCACAATGATTTAAACAGAATATATAGTGATTTTAACAGTATTTTTATTGAAACTGCTGACAAACATGCACCTATAAAAAGTAAAAGGGTATTACAAAATCCTGCACCCTTCATGAACAAAATTCTGAAAAATGCAGTTTACAAAAAAAGAATGCTGTTTAATAAATTCAATAAGAATAAATCATCAAAAAACTGGGAGAATTTCAGAAAACAAAGAAATCTGGTTACAAGTTTAAAAAGAAAATCAATGAACAAATATTTTATAAATCGCTGTGTTGGAGGGTGCAAATCTGCTGACTTCTGGCCCACAGTCAAACCTATTCTAACAAATAAGGGTAGCAAAACCGAAAAGGATACTATACTATGTGAAGAGGGTAAAATAATTACCAATCAACAAGAAGTTTGTAATATTTTTAACGATTTCTTTGTAAATGTTGCCCAAAATATTGGAAACAACACAATAGCTGTAGACGAAAATCACCCGAGTATAGCAGCACTTTTATCAAACAATAGCGTTCACTCTGAGTTAGTTTTTCATTCAGTGGAATCATCTTTCATAGATAAACAAATAGATAAATTAAACATCAAAAAAGCTACTAGTTTAGATGGTATTTGCCCTAAATTGTTAAAATTGGCCAAACCCTCTGTATCGGGGTACATTACATCAATGGTCAACAAAAAAACAAAAATAATATCAAACAGGGAAAGCCACGTACCAAAAACGCAGCCTCCCCAAAACGAGCCCCACAGCACCCAGAAGTGCACACCACCAACACACACACACACACAACACACACATACACACAATCATGTACACACACACACTAGCATACAAAGCACGAGGACAAAACGAACAATTAAAGGAACACAATCCTTTGAAACGTCAATCTTTCCAGAAAATTTAAAAGTTGCACAAGTTATACCCCTGCATAAAAAAGAGCACTATGGAAAAAGGAAACTATCGCCCTGTTAGCATACTTCCAACTATATCTAAAATATTTGAAAGAGCAATTAACACACAATTAACCGAGTTTTTTAATCAACACTTTGATCCATATCTCTCTGTATTTAGGGCAGGCTACGGCTGTCAAACAACTTTACTTAGGCTTATTGAAGACTGGAAGCAGGCACTAGACGAAAACAAATATATTGCATCAGTATTAATGGATTTATCTAAAGCATTTGACTGCCTACCTCACGATCTACTCGCTTTAAAATTAAAGTGTTATGGTGTTTCTGAAAACCCTCTAAAGCTAATAAGCAGCTATCTAAACACCAGAAAACAGTGCATCAAAATAGGACAGTTTAAAAGTGATTTCCAAGATATATACAAAGGTGTCCCTCAATGTTCAATATTAGGTCCCGTGCTTTTTAACATTTTTTTAAATGATATCTTTCATTTTGTAGATAACAGTAAACTATATAATTACGCGGATGATAACACCTTGTCCGGCGCAGATCATGACGCCAACTCAGTAAAAGCCGCCTTAGAACAAGACAGTATTTCGCTTACAAATTGGTTTTCTTACAACAAAATGCAAGCAAATCCCAACAAGTTTCAGGCAGTAGCAATAGGAAGTAAGACCAAAAAATGCAATTTATCTTTTAATCTGTCAGGAAATATTATAAACTGCGAAGACGAAGTAAATTTACTCGGAGTTACTATAGATTTTAAGTTAAATTTCGAAACCCATGTTTCAAATATATGCAAAAAGGCCTCGAGGCAACTAAATGTTCTAAAACGTATCGGAAGACATCTTTGTAAATTAGGAAAACCTAATATATACTATTCATTTATACTTTCTAATTTCAATTTTTGCGGAGAAATAATTACGAAAAAGATTGAAAATATACAGAAAGGAGCATTAAGATTTATATACAACGATTACAACTCAGACTATGAAGGATTACTTCAAAAATCCAAACGACCAACCTTAAAGATTAGAAAGACTAAGATACGTGGCAATAGAAACCTTTAAAATAATAAATAAAGAGACACCAACTTATCTTCATGATTTAATTAAAATAAAACAACATTCTTATTCCTTCAGATATACCAACACAGCAGAAGTTCCTCAGGTAAGAAGCTCAAGATACGGCCTCAACTCTTTCCGCTCCGCTGCCCCCAGGCTCTGGAACTCACTACCCCAACACTTTAGGGAATTCACTGGCCTAAGTCAGTTCCAGAGCTTGATTGGATCATGGGACGGAAAGAGTTGCAAATGTTCTTGTTGCAGAAGTTAAAAATTACAATTTTTATTTCGTTTCATTTCTGTATATTTTCGGTTTTGTTTCGTTTCAGTTTGCATTGCTTCTATTTTCCTTTGTTGTGTCCTTTTCAATTAAGCGTTAAAACTGACTTTTCTTTTATTTACTTATCATTTGTGTATTTATTGCAGCTATTGTTGCTATTTTTTTGTCAATGTACTGTGAGGAAGTTGCTGATCAGTTCTTTCCAAACCTGGTTTGGTGGGATAAATGTTCTTAATCTCCTTTAATCGGTCACACTTTTGTGTTCATATTGCTTTCAGATTCTTATTCAAAATTTTAAGGCAGTTTTTTAGACCTAGGTCAAGATCAGCAAGTTTCTCGCAGATTTTAACTTCATTTTAACTTGTCTGCCCTCCATGTATACTACCTCTAATATATAACAATCATAATTTTCAAAGTTCATTTCTTCTATGTTAGGGAAAGTTGAATTTTTATACTATTCTATAAAATACAAATAAGTGAATATTTAATACCGTGAAAATTACTGTTTTTATTTCATTTTTACAGTAACTCATTATTTATTACCATAGTTAATTTAGATTTTTTATCTATATTAGTCTTAATTGTTGCCTTTGAAAGTATTTAAAGTAGGCTAAGAAATGATTGTAACTAATTTTGAATAGCTTAACTTAAATTCTATTTAATATGTATTATTAACATACATTATGTAATTACTTCATATATTTATGCTACTATGTGATATATGTTCAATATTTCAAAGTAGACACTTATTTCATGCTCAATTAATGTGATATAATTACTAGTATATAATAGTAAATGTTTTATCTCTTAACAGGTTTCTCTATATGTAACTATTGCTTGTATTGTTTGTATGTTATATATGTTACTGTTAAACAGTCGGTCAATAGCTATGCATAGCTAATGTTTATTGTAATGATTTCCGACATGAAATAAAATTTGATTTGATTTGATTTGAAAACTGAGTAAGTAAAGTCGTTAAATGTTGAGTAATGCACCGAGCTATAACATATCGGACAGAGGAGCTCAACGTTATATGTCTCACAAACAGAAATGTAAGAGTATGCCTGGTTGGAGCTCTACCTTGCCTTACGAGAAACTTGGATCTAGATCTAGATATATCAGATCCAGATCTGGTATAAATAAGGACACATTTCCTAAACAAGGGGGTAGGTGTATAGTGAGTGCAAACTTGGTTTAAGTGAGAAAATGAGAGCAAACTTTAGAAAATGGCGGATAACGTGTTTTTAACGAGGTCAAGCGCATTTATACCAGGGAAAGTCGTTTTCTTTACACTGTGAAATTATATGAATATGCCGTTAGTCAAGGGTTATATGTAACCTTCATTCGGTTCTTTGTTTCCAAACGCAATGATTCGCAGTTTTGAAGTTATAGAAGGTTGAATCTGGTCAGGTGGAAGCTTTCACGAATAGAAACCGAAAGTGCCCCGGCCCTTTCCAAAATTTTCACCCAAATCGATAGATGTCGAGGCCAGACATCGCTTGTTTTACGAGAAAATATATGGGAAATATTTACCTGCACTCAGGATCCGTCTATAACTGGTTATAGAGTATTCCTGCTGCACTTCACTGCGATCATGAGTGTTTTCATACTCAAATATCTTCGTTTAAACACATTTTGGACACAAACTTTATACCTTTTAAAGACAAACTTGTCACGCGCGATTCCCTTAGTATACGACTTGTTTGAGGTTGTCGACATTCCCTGTTAATTTTATGTTATATCTAGATTCTAAGTTTAATATATCTAAAAGAAGTGAACAAGGTTTAGCAGTGGCTGTGGGCTGACATGATTAGGCTAAAAGCTAAAACAGTTTAGAAAACCAAACGGCATCAGCGAACTATTTGGTTTCTATGTCGCTCTAAATGCCTCTATTCAAACAGCTGCTACACTACTGCTATGTTCAGGGTGTTTTTATGTTTAAAAAAAAAACGCTTTATCTATCCGTGCAGTGAATTGGCATCTGGTCAAAAACTTTTAATATTTTAAACATATTTATTCAGTATATGTGTAATACAAACATACATACAGGTGTAACAATATAAACACTGAAAGGGATTAAAACGAAAGACTATGTCTCCCTAAGGAAAAATAACATAATAAACTGTAACCATGACGGGACACATTTAAGTTGATATTTACTGAAATCAAAATGAATTATCACTAAAATAATTTTAGTAAAAATCGATCAAATAAATGTAGGGAATAAAGCACAAAAAATATTTTTAAGTAAGAAAGACAAAAACAAGCAAAAGGTCTGTAT
The DNA here is from genome assembly GCA_022818135.1 of Saxidomus purpurata. Classification (NCBI taxonomy): domain Eukaryota; kingdom Metazoa; phylum Mollusca; class Bivalvia; order Venerida; family Veneridae; genus Saxidomus; species Saxidomus purpurata. The sequence goes on from JAFMSR010000012.1 coordinate 46,573,330, forward strand.
GTGTAAGAGTCATGTTCTTAGAAGAAAGAGAGAAAAAAACAGAAGGCAGGAGAGGCTTACATGCTGAAAGGTCCAGAATTAATTTCATACTGTGTTCCGTTAATTGTTCGTTTTGTCCTCGTGTGTTTGCTTTGTATGCTTGTGTGTGTTGGTCGTGTATGTTTGTGTGTGTACATGATTGTGTGTGTGTGTGTGTGTGTGTGTGTTGTGTGTGTGTGTGTGTGTGTGTGTGCGTGTGTGTGTGTGTTGGTGGTGTGCACTTCTGGGTGCTGTGGGGCTCGTTTTGGGGAGGCTGCGTTTTTGGTACGTGGCATTCCCTGTTTGATATTATTTTTGTTTTTGTGTGGTGTTTGATGTGTCTGTATTAAAATCTATTTCTGGCTAGAATATAATCGTGGATAGCATGAAACAGCTTGATATTGGTATGAAAATCTTTTTTTCTCATCCCCATTAAGAAGAGTTTTGAGTGTAATTTTACAAATTGATAAGAATTTGGCGTGTATTTGTATAGATATCACATTCGAGAAAGTAATGTTTGTTGTCCTCTAACTGACCACAACGACAGAAAGGTGACTCAACAATGTTTTTTAGAAAAAGATGGTGATTCAATGAAATACATTTTGTCCTCAGTCTAGTGTGTAAGATTTGTGACCGTCGACGCCCATAGTAGAACCATACAGGTACCTCTGGTTTGTTGGTGTCAAGAGAAGTTTTAAAAGTGGCAAGTGTTGGTATGGATCTTATCTCCTGTGAAAGGTGGTTCCATTCACGAAGGACCGACGGAAGGAAGGTGTTGAAATACAAAGAAGTTCTGGCATGGATGGTGAATAAATAACCAGAGCTACGTAAATTGTATGTTGTGGTCTGTCCGACGTTTTTAGGACAAGTGAAGAAAGGTATGGTGGGACCAGATTACTTTTCATTTTAAACATCATGAGTTTATGTTTATGCTTCTTTGAGAAAGGTTTTCCCATCCAACTTCTTTTTGTAGATCGTGAATCGTGAAACTTTTAATACGGTATATATGTCACATATAGACGAAAAACAAAAATAATTTCAAACAGGGAGACTAAATATAGACGACTCTTATTGGCCAAGATATGTCACCTGCCCAGTCCACAAAAGTTCAAGTACGCGCTGGACTTGTAAGGATCGTATGTTCGATTATCCGCTCCTCCAATAACATTTATACATGTCTTTCGGACTAGACCTTAAACTGATGTCCTACATTTATGTATCTGTGATATACGCCGGACTTGTGAAGGGACCAAGGGATGTTATTGCACTTTCCCTATATGCTAAAATAATTACACACTTTCAAGATGTGTTGGTTATGTGAATTATTCAGCATCAATCAAGGTTTATATACATTTATTCTGAAGAAGGCTTTACGGCCGAAACATGTCGAGAAATGTTTAAACTATAAGTGCATTGATTTTCTGTTTCCACATTATATCAGCATCAACCACGAAACTCTAAAATACTGTACAAGTACGTGCAAATTACGTGAAAGCGATTCACTTCTTGGATTTGTCATTAAAACATGCTTGTTTGGAAATGCATTTTATGCTTAAATATAAATGTAAGTTAATTTCACGACACTGCGACGGTATTTCTATATCAAAGCTTACTTCCTAATTTTCTGTCTAAGTCGGACCAAAACATCATCAACTGATACTGTCACAGTGTCGTGAAACGAACTATGGCATTCAAAAAGATCATTTTGAATTACTTTAGCACTGATGCTTATTATCATAAGTCCAGCCACAAAATTCTACAAGGGCTGACGTCATGCGGTTTCATAAATGTATCAGATAATATAAGTATAACTCAGTGTACCTGCATCATATGTAATTAATAATTCTTGCAATCTTCTCTCTGAGGAAGTGTTGACTGATTATATGAATACAATTATTACTGTTAATAGGATTTATATTATAAGGAGGCTATTTGCACGTGTGCAAATTAGATGCATAGGACATAGCTCTTAAAAATTACACCGACGATATAATAATTTGTTAATTGTAACAAAAAAAAAAACAGGCAGAAATAAATTGTTCAAGGCAGTCTCGGGTAGAAATGTAGAGCAAGCACTGGTGTGTGTATGTGCTCAAGGGAGAATCACATACAATTATAAACCGACCTATATACAAATACATGTATATAGGTCTGTTAATTATAAATGCGGTGTTAAAAGATATTCAGTTCATTCCATTCATTTGTACAAGTCATTTCTTTCTTGGAGTATGCGAAGTGAAGCGCGCGTGACAAGTTTGTCTTTGAAAAGTATTAAAGTATAAAGTTAATCTCCAAAATGTATTTAAACGAAGATATTTCCGTATGAAAACACGCACGATCGCAGTGAAGTGCAGGTAAATATTTCCTATATATTTTTTCGTAAAACAAGCGATCTCTGGCCTCAGAGTCCTATCGATTTGGATGAAAATTTTGATCAATGGCCGGGGCACTTTCGGTTTCTATTCGTGAAGCTTCCACCAGACCAGATTCAACCTTCAATAACTTCAAAACTGCGAATCGTTGCGAGTGGAAACAAAGAACCGAGTGAAAGTCTTGACTAACGGCATATTCAAATAATTTCACAGTGTAAAGAAAACTAATCTTCATAGTGTAAAGAAAAAAATGTGCTTGACATCGTTAAAAAAAACACGTCAGCCGCCATTTTCTAAAGTTTGCTCTCATTTTTCTCACTTAAACTATGTTTGCACTCACTATACACCTACCCCCCTGAGTTGACTGGAGCCCTTCTATATGTTTTAAAAACAAGACTATAAAAAGATGCTTCAGAGCGAGTTTGCTGACATTTCTTCCAGTGGTTCATGAGAAGAAGCTTGGACTATAGACACATAATTAATATTTTTACATGATGAATTAAAATTATTTTTTAGTACTTCCTAGTAATGTTTTACCTTATGATAATAATTAAAGTCAGGTACACGTCTAGGTTCAACATAGTATCTGACTCTGATGTAGACGAATTTAATCAACAACTTACTGATAAAAACTGTTGATCATGGAGCTTTAATAAATAAATAAAATGAACCAAGGGTGCTAAAACTAACAACAAGCCGACATAAGAACTGTTGTCAATTATTTCCGGACGAAGCATTGCTTATACATAAAATGATAATTTGAAAGTACCCGTTGAAAGGGCCATAACTTTTCTATAATGAATTGCAACGGCAGTTGTTGTGCACCATTCACATTTCCGTGTATACATTCCTGCCAAGCTTCAACGAAATCTGACACACCACTGACAAAGATATGGCTCCAGATAGCAATGCTGTCTTTGCAAATTGTAGCCGTATTTTCACCAAAATGTTTCAGGTTTGACATCTAAATATCAAAAACTGAACATTTATAACAATATTTGTATTTGCGTAATCTATGGGTATCTTCTGGTGAATAGTCGGTACCTCAAAAACCAAACAAATTCCTCGAAGTAAATAATGAAAGGGAAAATCAAGAAGAAAAATAAACCACTTTCTTAATTTATTCCTCACGACTGTACTGTCCTCCTCTTGCTATTGCAGATTCACATAAAGTTTCAGTTTCATGTCCATGTCTGTCTTTGTAACATTGGATACATATATTATCTATTTTTTATTTCGCTTTATATATTCATTTATTTAGTACCGGTAATCCATATTACATATGGGTCACAATTGTGTAACGTTTTATCACACTCGGTCCGTGCATGTAGAAGATACAGACTGGTTACAAAATTTCGGGCGTACGGACGAAACTGCAAACATATAGTCCCTGAACTAGTAATATGACCGGTAGGGGACTAATAGCAGCTACAAGAGAATGTGTATTTTCATCAACCAGATTTCTTATAAATCCCGTTTTGCGATAGAATATTAACCATTATTAAAGTTCCATTACTAAGGTCAAATCGAACATTCAATAGTTTTTTTCTGCAGCAGTATTTCAAACAGGGAAATACTCCACGGCTATTGTAAAGTTTAAGAAGCAAGTTTCAAACTGTATTTCCCTGTTTGAAATACTGCTGCAGAAAAACACGAGTGAATGTTTTTGTATTTCCTTAGATTGACCTGGGTGGACGTTTTGTCCTACTTTCGCTATATTGCATGTTGTAAACTGTAATTCAAAATAGACATGCTTATTAATGTACAACCTATTAACAGCTTCTTTCTGGGAGACTTCTTGAAAATTACAAATATATTCGACTCGATAAGCTACAAGATGTCTTCACAATCGAGCTAAATAAATTAGTATAAACTAACTAAGTAGGAAAACCTACTTTCGTTTTTGAAAAGGCAAAATATAATTTATTAATTATATTGTTAAACTCAAATTTTCAACACAATATGGTCACATTCGATGCAGTATGTCATATTTTTCATTCTGAGAAGACGCCTGTTACAAGTCCAGATTTAAAAGAAAATCCGATTTGATCTTAGTAATGGACCTTTAATATTAACTCGTAGAAATTTTGTTTTCATCTAACTTTAATATTTAGGCACAACGTCAAACTTTAACCTCGGATATATATCAATCTGTAGATCTAATTAAAGCTACAAAAAAACAAAAATAATATCAAACAGGGAATGCCACATACCAAAAACGCAGCCTCCCCAAAACGGGCCCAATAAAGCCTTTTAGGTTTACCTAGAAACAAGTTAAACGTCAACATTTTAGGAATGTCGGACAGACATAAATCTCGGAAAAGCCTTGTCACTTCTTTATCCGAAACAAATAACTGTTTAAAGACGATCGCTACAGTTTCATCATTTTTTTCAAGCAATGAGAATTTTATGAAATTTCGTTTGTTGTTAGGGTAATACCTGCTAAGTCACAATATAAAATAAAAAAAGGTAGGTCACCAGCCTTATTTGTAAGTAATGGACACTTTTTGTAGTATACCCCCGAAAGCAGTGAAAATGACCCCTATCTCATGTTTATCAATAATAAAACTCTAAATTTGGCAACTCACCATTGTTTTTTATTTAAAATGTTAAGCAATTGATCCTATTTCACGAAACTACATGAATTGAGATTTCAAAATGTATTCAAACTGAAAAAAAACATAAAGAGAAACTAGTTTCTGTAAAAAATACGTAAAATTTGTAGTCATTTGTCAAAGTTTTTTTTCTTAATGTTCAAGCAATGAGAATTTCTTAATTTTTTGCAGAAGAATTGTTCAAACATCACTTTATTGAAAACTTATTTAAACAAAGGACTGAAAGTGCTGGAGGATCGATTGTCTCTGAACAACACAATCTGCACACATGCATGTGTATATATCAGGATCAGGACAACATAGGCTGTACACATACATGTGTTAATATCAGGACAACGCTTGCACGAGTAAAGTTATAAACTGGAGACACAATTGTCCACAAATTTTGACCTTTCACCATTTGTGTAAACTTTACTTTTGAGATAGGAACCCATGTGCTTACATTATGTCATTCAGTGACTATGTTCAACTACCCTATGAAGTATTAAGCTGTGAATGGTAACTGAAAAATGGATTTTGACAAAACTGAACTGAAATTTTATGGTTTGAACAACTTTAAATGTCATTCAAAAGTTATGGGATATGCCCATAAGGTTGATTGTATTGTGTCAATTAATTCGGATTTAACGTCGCACCCAACAGCTAAGGTCATATTGCAACTTCCGGCTTTCATGGAGGAGGAAGACCCTGGGTGCCAATTCCCTGTATCAGAATTTTGGGGTCATTTAGGAATTCCGAGGGTCATACCCTTTATCGTAAAAAAATAAAAAGCATGACTATATGTTAAAGAAGTTTTATTCAGTTTACTTCTGTAAAACTGCATGTGATACATCACAAAATGGTGGGTAATCAAAGGGTTGGCAAGACAACAGGTGTTTCTCTTTGGATGCTTTCCATTTTGTCACTGCATCTCAAAAGTCAAATTTGTCCACAAAGCGAATTTTTCATAAGTGCATTCAACCATAGACATTAAACTTGGATATTATTTGGCACATTTAAACCCCTTTCAATAGTGACAGTCTGATCGAAATGACTACAAAATGATCATTAAAATCACACAGAAAGACGTTTTTGTTTCCCCTATTAAGGTTCGTCGACCATCTCTTGTTGTGCGTCTACGATCTATGATGGCGGTATCATAAGAATCAACACACACAAAAACGCAATGGTACAAAATGTGGGTCGATCCGAAATCAGACGACAACGACGACGGAATAGGGTCAAAATTAGACATATCCCATACCGAAGCGTATTTTATCAACAATTTATCTTGCATTTCGAAGCGTTTTGAGAGGTTTTGAAATGTTGTTTTTGTAGTAATTTGATCATACACATTTTAATTGCGTCATAGAAGACGCTCTTTGCTATTTCTATTGCGTCATTGACAAAATGAGTGCGTCAAAACCGCAGAAAACGCGCTCTCGCGGAAACACTGAATTTAGTGGATCCGGTGTAGCGATACGTATTTCACGGGTCTTAATTTCTCATGTCACACCGGTCTGACGATAAAAACCGCGTAGGAAAATAGTTCTATATAGAACAGATACCTCGTTGATTAAAGTTACAAAAAACAACAATATAATGTTATGCTATTCTGAAATTTTTTGATATTATTTAGATCTGTTACTATATAATTTTTAAAACAGAGGACAGTATAATTCGTAACAACGGAATATATGGAACTACTTGTTTGTATGTAAAGAGTTCGGCCGTAAGGAAGCTATACTCTGTTAACATTGGATCCGATTGAAATCCACTTATTGAGAAACATGAGCTGTTGTCTCCGGTGGGAGGGTGGTGTTGGAGGGATTGCCACTGACGTAATACAGATAGCTAAATGAAGCTTTAACTGGACAAATTGTGCATAGTAAAACTTACAAATGATATATAACAAAAATGTATTCTTCTTAAAGTGACATTATGCGCATCCTACTGCACATAGTGTATTTTTGGTGGCAGTTTTATAAAAGCAATTTTCGGTTGCTGTGCATTTAAATGTGTTACACTAATGATAATGCCGCATTGGTATTAGAAGTTGGTGCTTCAGAAATAAAAAAAAATGGACTGATAAAAAAAATAGTTTGTTTCTTCACAGTGATCTCCCTTGTGTTTTTGTTGTCGATGATAGAGATTTTGGCAGTGGAAGGGAAGCAACTCAGTTGTTTTTTTTTAATTGACTCTCCCAGTCAAAATAGGAAAAGTAATATTTGGAATGTTATTATTTTGTACTGGTAGCAGGAAGAGTTTGGTATATTGGGTTAAAAGCTATTATTACCTCTACCTTTTTTACACACACCTATTTCAGCTGGATTTGTACTTGAAAAAAAATGTGCATAATTCCACTTTAACGCATTTAACACAGTTTAAAAGTCAACCCTTGCTAAACACTGACTTTTTTGTGCTTTTAAAGGGAGGTAATAAATTTTCTTGATATACTGATTTGTTTGCTATAGTTATATGTATTAAATATGTTATAGTAATATAATTGCTCAAAATAATCCTTTTGTATGATTTTTTTTTAATTAATTGTTAGTGACATTTAATTAAACAACAATAAAATATAAAAGTATTTGTTATATAGCCAAGAATTAAACTGTAGCGATCGTCTTTGGGTCGTTCCGACTATAGCCTCTTTAGAGGATGGTGGACCCAATAAGCACAATTACAAACAAAATAGCGATCGTCTTTAAAGTGGAATTTTTTCAAGTAAAAATCCAGCTGAAATAGGTGTGTGTACAAAAGAGTAGAGGAAATAATAGCTTTTAACCCAATACACCAAACTCTTCCCGCTACCAGTACGAAATAATAACTTTCCAAATATTACTTTTCTTATTTTGACTGGGAGAGTCTTTTTAGAAAAAAACAACTGCATGCAGGAGTTGCTTCCCTTCCACTGCCGAAATCTCTATCATCGACAACAAAAACACATTTTATCAGTCCGATTTTTTTTATTTCTAAAGCACCAACTTCAAATACTATGTGCAGTAAGACGCGCATAATGTCACTTTAAGTTGTGAACAAAAAAAATATTTCTTCAAACAGAATGCTTATAACAACGTTTTTTTCATTCGTCACTGTTTTAGTCACATTTACGGAAATTTCGGTACGGTCAGGTCTGGTCTGGTCAGGCTTTTATCCCCAACCAGTTTAGTAAGACCCGGGAATGGCAGAGGCTACAGAACGTCTACCCAAAAATCATGGAAAACGCAAGTTCGATGAGGCTTTCAACAATATTTTTACAAAAGTGATGGATAAAAATGAAGATGGAAATGTCCGTAAACAGCTTGAAAATTCGTTATTGTGTCTTGAGAATGGACTTAATCATTTGCTTGTAAGAGCAATTAAAGTGATAGATGCAAATGCCAACCGTACAGTACCATTCAGCAGAGCATCTATCGGCATGGACAAATACGACAATATTTATGCACTAGGTACTATCTTTACACGAGGACATGCAGTTCTAAGCAGATATCTTCAGTCAGATGTCAGTAAAGGTGAAATGTTTGTACCTGAAGACCCTACTTACAGAAAAGCCTTGGAAATGCTTTTGAAGTTTATTGATGCACATCATGATAAAGGTATCCTGGCGGGTTGTATTACCGGTGTATTTAAATTTCAGAAACAAATTCTGAAAGGAATTATGACCATTCGTCTGATATATTTGATTTGTTATTGTCCTATACCTTTTATTTATAATTTATGTAAAAGACCGATCATGTTAAGAATTCCTTCAAAGTAAAACATATACGCAAACGTAAACATCATTTAGTCTATTTTTAGTAACAGTCTTGGAGGATAATACCGGTGCATTGGTAAATTTCTATCCCATGTCGTTCTTCAGGTCAAATATAACTAATACAATTGAGTCAGTGTTATTCAGGTAAGTCACTAGGTTAGTCCTCCGCAATTTTGTAATCACTGACATATAAAATAATGTAATAAAAATGTGTTTTAACAAGCCAAGTGTTTAAGCATTTAAAAGAAACACTGTTAAATAACAGTGATTGATACAGCGAGTGTTGGGGTTGGAACATTTAGGGTTCGTATACCTAAAATTTATAAATCTCACACAATGTTATTTAGCATGTATCAGTGTCTATGTACAATATGCAAATTATGTTGTGACGTCATTCACAATTTACGTTTGGATCATTTTTCGGAATGCCCCGGTAATATACGACCACTGGTAATACCCGCCCTGACTATACACTTCTGGGGGCCTGTATGAAATGCAGCTTTTTATCCAGCCAATATGTAACAGAGTAGCGCAGCCAATATAGAAATAGAAGGAAGAGGTGTTAAAAGTCCAAAGGGGGTTACACGTTTTACCCCACACTACCACGAATTCCAGACTTTTCCTCCCCTAGACTTTTCCCCACCCAAGACGTTACCTCCCAAGACTTTTCCCCCCTAGACTTTTCCTCCCAAGACCTTTCCCCGCCCCCCCTCCCCCCCAATTTTCAATCACTCAAATTATAGTGATTTATTATGTATTTAAGGTTTAAATTGTTTTTGAAACTGTCAATAATATTTTTAAGGGTTTTAGAAAATAACTTGTTACATTCTAGTAGAGCTCTACAGTAATGTCACACTAATTTTTTAATTATGACAGTTATTTTTCTGTTATTGTTTTACTGCGGTTTTTAAAGCAATTATTCATCAGAACAGAACAGAACAGAACATACATTTTATTTTGATTTGTACATAGTACATCATCATATGCAATACATATTGTTAAACAAGTTGTCACGTGTAAATAGTAAGTTAACATGTGGAGTATTTTTAATACATAAATCATATAAGTACATTTTGAACTGTATTTCACTGTGAATAAATGTATAATACTTATAATGTCTTTCTACACTTTGGAATGTTTCAAAGATATACGAAGTAAGCGTTAACACATATACATTTTGTATACATACATAATACAATGTTTAAACACAATCAGTTGTTGGAATTAAGGTATTAGGATACTAATAAGATCGGTAAATATCGCCACATATCGTAACCATACGTAAGTTTTACGGAACACCTTCGGCTACGCCCGTGATAAAAATAGTCTCTAAACTAAATAAAGAAATTTTCTATTAACTTCAATATAAACAGCAATAAAAAAATATATTATAATGCATAACTATAATTGAGTAATATTTGACGGTAAAATGACAAATACGACGCAAAATTTTCATTCATCACGTAATTTTGTCTTTTCTTCGAGAATATATATGGATCAAGATGGCGACCTTCTTGATACGTGATCGTCAAGGTCGATTCATCAGGAAGAAAATAAAGACAGATAAGCAAGTTAGATCCAGATCAGCAGTGGTAAACGATGTCATAATAGATCATAATTATGTTACGGATGGTGAAAGAAGTGATGTGTGCCGAATTCCCTCAGTAAAACCGCATGTGAATAAGGAAAGTTGGCGGGTGGGGCGCAGGATTGTGGAATGGGACGTTCTTCTATCGAACTTGAAGTTCTGTAAAGAGTGTTTACTTGGGCCTGTGCCACTAACTTTTGATAGTGTCATAGGGAAAATGAAAAAAGGTCTTGGTGGGTTCCTGTATGTTAGATGTCAGAATGGTGAATGTGGACATGTTAACTGTGTGCCCTACGGAAAAACTCACCGAATGAGCCAGGGAAAAGGAATGCCATGCTTTGCAATCCACACAAAGCTTGGAACAGGTAAAATCATTTTTTACTATCAAAAAACTGTTTTACAACATGGAAGATAAATCAACAGACATGATCAAATGATTCTTAATATTAATTTTGCACCACTTATGATGATAACTTAGCTGGAGTGGTGGTGTAGAGGTTTAGGTGTCATTCGCTCATCCCGGAGGTTGCCGGTTCGAGCCCCACCAAAGCCACGACCGCACCTCCTCATATGACACCAGTACTGGTTTTTCCAGGAAGCGGACTTGAGAGTGACTCGATAAGCCCAAAGCTTTCTTCACAATCGAGCTAAAATAAATTAGTATAAACTAAACTTAGCAGTCCGCCAAGAGGTATAATTTTGACGTATGTAAAATATTTGTCAAAGTATTGGTATTTAAATTATTTGGTTTTACACTCGCGTCTGAATAGAATCAGTGATTTTTTAATTATATAACTGGTACCGGTCAAAGGATCCGTTCACAATTGGAAACAATTGCTCGTGTCATCTAAAATGGTTTAATTTTTTCTCGAACACAGTACAGCAGTATAGATGTTGAAATATCAAGACCCAAAACAGCGAAATAAGCAATTATTTTTGTTTACTTCAGCTATGATTGACAGCCTTGGGGGCCCAGTGAAAGTCAACAACTTCCTTTCAACATTAAATTTACCAACTGTCAGTAATGTAAGCTTGAAAAAGATGGAAAGGCGAGCAGGGAATGTTATAGAGAAGGTGTCCCTCGAATCGTGTGCTACAGCAGCAAAGCAGGCATTTAATGATGAAATGCAGTAAGTATAAATATGCCATTATAGAGCAGTGTACATAACAGTGGGTGACATTACTTGAAATTTATTGTCAAGCATAAAGCAACAACATAGATCTGTCACTGCTTCTTTTGTAACTAATATAAATGTAAAAAATTCTTAAAATGTTTGAAATACTCGATATTCTGACATGGAAGACTTACCGGTAAGACTGCTGAAAGTTCCCTTTCCGTATATTGTAAACCATAGATTAGAAGGAAGTTTTTTTAATATAAAATTTCTGCCTTTTTATCTCATTTTTGTACGAATGTATTTTCACAACAACTGCATGACTTATATATTTGTTTACCAAGTTGTAACCGTTTTAGCTTACTTTTTAGAGATATTGCAAAACTGGAGAGTGAAGAGGCTGAGAAAGTCTTGGAAGATGTTATACCTGATCTTGGTGTTGCTGCTTTGCCTGATTCCTCGCCCCATTTGAAGTAAGTTAAAGATTTTTCAATTTCGTATTAGTCTTTTATACGAGTCACATTGTCAACTTGAAATAGAGACAACTTAGTTATAAAACTTATTTCAAAATTCTACAAAATGTGATGTTATTTGATCTGGATTTGAACCAAAATGAACAATGAGAGACAGATGTGATATGAATAGAAATCAACATGCTACATAGCAAAATGGCTCTAAAATTGTTATGTACAGTCATTTAAATAGATAAATTAGTTTATACTAATTTATTTTAGCTCAATTGTGAAGAAAGCTTGAAGTTTATCGAGTCACTCTCAAGTCCGCTTCCTGGAAAAACCGGTACTGGTGTCATATGAGGTTGTAGGGTTGTGACCCAAGTGAGGCTCGAACCCACAACCTCCGGGATGAGCAGCAGACACCTTAACCTCTATACCACCCTCCCTTCTACACCACCGTCTCCTCTGATATTGACAAAATCTCTATCAGCTATGATTCCCAGTTGTTCACACATATTCTTCCCTTTCTGATACTATGAGAATTAATTCTTAAAATGTTTTTAGACAGTTACTTCATGAATATGTGGATGATAATGACAACCAGTGGATTGATATTGAAGATGAGAATACAAGCCTGTCAGACAATTTAAAATCTCAAGAAAGAAAACCACACAGGTAACTGTTTTACATTCAATAATTATACCCCCAAAACGAAGTTTAGGGGGGTATATAGGAGTCACCCGGTGGTTGGTCGGTCGGTCGGTCGGTCGGTCGGTCGGGCGGTCTGTTGCATTTTCCTTGTCCGGAGCATAACTTGAAAACTACTGGTTGGAATTCAATACAACTTCATACAATGGTCAAGCACATTGAGAGGAAGTGCAGTGCACAAGAACTATAACTCCATCTTGACTAATTACAGAGTTATTGCCCTTTGTTACTTTTCCTTGTCCGGAGCATAACTTGAAAACTACTAGTTGGAATTCAATACAACTTCATACAATGGTCAAGCACATTGAGAGGAAGTGCAGTGCACAAGAACCATAACTCCATCTTGACTAATTACAGAGTTATTGCCCTTTTTACTTTTCCTTGTCCGGAGCATAACTTGAAAACTACAAGTTGGAATTCAATACAACTTCATACAATGATCAAGCACACTCAGAGGAAGTGCAGTGTACAAGAACTATAACTCTATCTTGAGTATTTACTGAGTTATTGCCCTTTGTTACTTTTACTTGTCCGGAGCATAACTTGAAAACTACTGGTTGGAATTCAATACAACTTCATACAATGGTCAAGCACATTGAGAGGAAGTGCAGTGCACAAGAACTATAACTCCATCTTGACTAATTACAGAGTTATTGCCCTTTGTTACTTTTCCTTGTCCGGAGCATAACTTGAAAACTACTAGTTGGAATTCAATACAACTTCATACAATGATCAAGCACACTCAGAGGAAGTGCAGTGTACAATAACTATAACTCTATCTTGAATATTTACTGAGTTATTGCCCTTTTTTACTTTTCCTTGTCCGAAGCATAACTTGAAAACTACTAGTTGGAATTCAGTACAACCTCATACAATGGTCAAGTACATTTAGAGGAAGTGCAGTGCACAGGAACCATAACTCCATCTTGACTCATTACAGAGTTATTACCCTTTGTTACTTTTCCTTGTCCGGAGCATAACTTGAAAACTTCTGGTTGGAATTGAATACAACTTCATACAATGGTCAAGCACAGTGAGAGGAAGTGCAGTGCACAGGAACCATAAATCCATCTTGACTAATTACAGTGTTATTGCCCTTTGTTACTTTTCCCTGTCTGGAGCATTTTTCGAAAACTACAAGTTGGAATTCAATACAACTTCATACAATGGTCAAGCACAATGAGAGGAACTTCTAAGAACAATATCTCTTTTTAGTTTGTTTTCAAGGTATTATGTTACTACGAACTTCTTCAGTTTATAAAGCAATCCTTTTGGGGGTATTAATCACATTTAGTGATAGCTCTAGTTTATTTTAAGAATGATTTCAACAATAGCAGACAGTTTTGACTGTGCTGCTTAGGAATGCTACCGTGAAAATACTTTGCCCCAAGCTGGATTTGAACTCTGGTCCTCTAGTAGTCTAAAGGAACACTCTACTTTGTCACCATAAATGCTAGCTCAATGGCAAGGAAGTACAAGTGCCATAATATACCTCTAATACAAAGTAACATTTATATGGCGTGTTTTTGGAAAGATAAATCAAGGTGGAAATTAGGGTTTTGTTCCTTTTTTGATCAAGCAAGACTGTTTGTATTTGTAAATGTATGAAAGTCACGTGTTAGTTTTTTTAACATAAACATTTTTCTTATAATTTGGTTATGTGTGCTATGCATATCATATCATGTGTGATTATCTTAATTTAATTTATATGTAGAAAACAACAACTAAAACATATGGAATGTACCAAGTCAAAGAAAAAGTTAGTTTACCCTTGCAAAACAAGAACAGGAATGACGTGTGCTATTGACACAGCATGGCAAAAAAAAGGTTTCGACAGTTTGACGTGTAAGTAATGTTTATAAAAACAGTCATTACTACAGTAACAAACTGATTGAAAAGCTTGGACAGCAATCACTGAGAAATTAGTTTGACATATGCTCTTACCTTATGAGCAGAGCCCCCTGTTGGTAATCTGGTTTATAAATGTAAATAATAAACAACTATAAGCAACAATTTTAGAGTAGGTATGATATATCTGTGGTATTTAAACATTTTTTTGAGGCTAGATTATATTATACATGTATGTTGTTTTTTTCCTTGTACACAAATAAAATTTTGTACTGTCTGCAAGACCAGTGTGGACATGACACTAACAATATTTATGATTGTTATTATTTTTTTTATTTTTTTTGTATACTTTCAGCTCATACATTTTTCATGAGTAAGTCAAAGTACGGCAAAAAGGTTGTAAAATCTATTGTTAGCCATAGGACCTGTGGAACATGTAAGTGGTGGCAAAGGAATCGCAAAGGACAGCCTGTACGAAAGCACAAGTGTGTACACACTCACAGTGGAAGTGCTAAACTAATGGAAAGTGTTAGTGGCGAGAAAGGGGTAAAAGAATTGATAGAAGAAGGAACTCCTTTAGAAGTCATTGAAGGAGATGGTGATAATACTTTAATTTCCCGGCTAAGAAATAACTTGAAAATAAACATGAAAAAGAAATTTGATAAAAACCATGTTGTCAAAAACATAGGATCAAGTTTGTATTCCTTACATAGCAAAAAAGGAATTAAATTAAGCAAAAGTGTCATAATGCACATACAGAAGTGTTTGAAGTATGCTTTTGCCAAAAATGTGGGAGACAAAGTTGGAATGAAGCAAAATCTTAGTGCATTAATTCCCCATCAGTTTGGTGAACACAGTAACTGTCAAGCAAGATTCTGCGGTTTTGTTCGTAATCCTAAGGAAAAATATAGCCACAGAAGTTTGCCATACAAGGCAGCATTAAAAGATAATGAACTGCGTTCTGAATTAGACAAGCTGTTTCTACCTGTAATTAACAATTCTGATCAGTATTGTGACCTGGGATCATCGCAGCAGTGTGAGCATGCCAATCGGGAAGTGTCCCTTAGAGCTCCAAAGATGCTTCATTACGGAAATTCAGAGTCACTTGATCATCGTGTTCATGCAACAGCAGCATTCATCAATGAGGGTAGAGACTACATACCAAAGGTAAAATTTATACCAGCTGAATGCTTTACATTTTGTTGTGCATTTGTTTGTTCTGTTATCTTGTTTTAGTTGATTTTTTTTATCAACAAGTTACTTTGAATTTTCTGTGTATAATTATTATAATAGTTCTTTATTTTTCAGTATTCTTTTACAAGTGTTATTGTTCCTGTTCTTTTTACAGAGTTTGTTACTGTTCAGATGTTACATACCTACCAGTCGTTTATTTGGCCAGGAAAGCAGTTATAAGTAAGTTGTTCAGTAATGGCTTTATGTTCATTTCAAATTCAAACACAGTTATCTGTAAATAAAAGCTTAAACTATCTTCATAGATATATCTACAATAATTACAGCAAAGTTTCAGATTCTAAGCTCACTAAATCTTCTGATTTTATTTAAAAACTGAAAATACTCAAAACTTATTATGTTTTTATAATTTTGATTGAAATTGTAATTTTCTTATTTTTTACACAGGTTCACTCTGCAGCTGGTTTGTCTCCTGGTGCTTTTACTGAAAATTATGCCAAAAAATGTGCAAAGCACCACAAGCGAATCCAAGAGCGCATTCAGCTACCCTCAACCAAGCGCAGGCGTCTCATTTTAAAACAAGAACGTGCTATTAATCAGGCAGCCAAGGAAGCATTAGAAGGTGTTTCCTACCAGTCAGGTTAGAAGAATGACTAAGACTTTAGCATGTTTAGGAAGTAATCTAATTTATTTTTGAGACTTGATACAAAATCATGTAACAAAATTAATTGAAATTTCTATCACTATGTCTTGCCCAAGGATACACTGAGAGGTCTGCCAAGAAATAGAAACTAACTAAGTTGAGTTGTGAAGTTATTGTTGTAACCATTTTACCACAGGCACCAACTTGGGGTATTATTTATTACTAAGTTTTAGATAATTGATTACATTTCAACGATGTTCCTTTTTCAGCCCTGACAAACTACAATCAAAAGCTGTGTATTATCACTACCTTGGGACACAAACATTTGTAGATACAGGCTTTTAGGGAGAAAACAGTGTATTATTCAAAGTCTAGTATTCAAATGTTTTATGTATATAGATCACCTGTAATTGGAGACTGCTTTAGTTATTTTTCTTATAATCTTTGTTCACAGGTACAAGATTTGTTTTGAAAAGTAAAATCAATAATTTATTTTTTCAAGGAATTGGTCACGATGACTGTGTTGATATCACAAAGCTACCTGACCCAGTTCCCAGAGGGGTTTTCAAGCCTGTACACCTGCCAAATGGAAATTCCACACTTATCACATTTGACCTGGAAACTACTGATCTGAGTAAGTAATTTGCTTAATAAAAATGTTTTTATTATATCAAATTTAACATTTTTAAATACTTGCTAATATATGATATCACAAATATGATTAATTTAGAATACTGTATTTTGTTGTCTGATAAAGCATAGGATTCAGTGGCCACTTTGATATGAGGCTTAGTAGACATTGTAGAGAAAGGGCTGTGTAATAATTAATAATAAGATTTCAATTTACTTTGTTTTGCAGTTCGTGATGGCAACTACCCTCACATTACACAGATCGCAGCCATGGAGCTCAATACAGGCCATTCTTTCAACAAGTATGTTTTCCCAAAACAGCCAATAGCAGTGACAGCACAACAAGTGACAGGGATTTCTATTTCAAGCAGTAATGAAATGACAGTCAATGGGTGTCTTGTTGAACCATTGCCAATCAATACAGCACTGAATGACTTCTGTACATGGCTGGAAAAATTCTCTAATGTGATTCTTGTTGCACATAATGGGCGCCGGTTTGACTTCCCTGTTATTATCAGTGCCATTAACAATGTAAAATTGCAGGAAAGGTTTTTCAAATGTGTGTCAGGTTGCACAGATTCTTTATCTGTATTCAGAAAGCACTATCCTGGAAGATCTTCTTACAAGCAGACGGATCTGGTGCATGATATTTTAGGTACGACCTATGGAGCCCATGATGCTACTGAAGATGTACGAGCTCTTGGACATCTTCTTAAACATTCAACGTCACAGGAAACAGTGCTTTCTTTTAGTTTTCCACCGAAATCTGTATTTAATAATCAGATTTTCAACAGAGAAAAGTCAAAGAATTTTCCATCTCTAAGTGTATTAGTTTCAAGTGGCATATGTAAACATAACATTGCTGAAAACATTGCTGGATCAGGACTCGGTCTCAATCATTTGAGAACAATTTTCAATCATGAAGGAGAAGATGGTTTGACTAACGTTTTTATTTCTAAGAATAGTGATGGCCAACCTCGTGTCACAAGCACTAAGAGAGTCTTAGAGTCTGTCATTCCTAAACTGGTGCAATTCTTTAGCAAAAACAGTTGAATCACATAAATTCTACATTTGATGTAGAGCAAAGCTGACATTATTTTATTGGATAGCCCTTGAAAATGTCAGAGCTCATGTATTGTTGTTGTTATGGAGCTTTATTCTGTAAAAAAAATAATGTATAAGGGTTAGGGTAATTTTTTTTTTTTTTTTTGCTTTCCTTACCCCTGAAAATGATTAGGGTCGACGGCTTTTGGTAGGTTAGTTAGGGTTAACAGTAACAAACATTTGTTTGTTTCTTTAGGCCCGGGTTTTATTTGGAAAATTACCAATTCTCTGCAGTTTTTGTAAATTTAATTGATACATCTATTGTATCATATGTTTCTTATTGTAATCAATTCAGACCATTATCAGACTAAACTGTTATGAAATATAAGTCTACATTTGCAATGGTCAATTGGTTTTTCATTAAGAATGAAAGCATTTAGAATTTCAAAAAATTTATTGCTTTAAAATTGTTTTATGTAACAACAATTTTTGGCAGAAATTACATTTTTGTCGTCTATACTGTGTATTTTACTATTCTTTTCAAATGTCACATGTATAACATATTACACTGTTGCAACAATATAAGACGGTAAAAGTTACTTGTTTTTGTATATTTATTTTATATAAGAAGACAGATAATTTTGATGTGCTCATTCCCCATGTACATGACATCCATTAAAATAAAATTGTCTCAGAAAAGTCTGATAAAAAAAAATTTCATAGGAAAGTCGGCCATTTTGGATAGGGGGTACTGATAAAAATGTGAATATATTTCAGTCGGTTTAGTTTGAAACTGAACAAATTCTAGTTTTAAATACTCAGTAATAGTCAGAGACTTGATTAACATAAAGAAATAGTATAAAAATAATTTTTTACAAATTCTGAAGTTCTTTTTACAATTAAGGTCCTTGTCGACTGATGGGTCAAAATCCGAAGATAAGCTGAATCAATGAAAATTGTAATAATTTTTGTAATTTACGGTAAATTTTCTTGAAACTTTGTATGCAACTTACCTTTTGAGTATAGATACTAGAAATATAGGGTTTAGGCAGATTTTCAATATTGACTATTAGTGTGCTAATACCTTAATAATAGTATTTCTAATTTCAATGGATTCTTTGATATATTTCGATAGATTAAGTACAACACTCTTTTTATCTATATTCATTAATTCAATAAATTTTGCCATTGATGGCCTATTGTAATAATATTTCTTAATATATTTCTTTCTAACATCATCGTAACAATTACATATCAACATGAAATGATACTCATCTTCAATATCTAATGTGCCACAGCATAAACAGTATCTTTCATTACGTGGTATTCTGTTTTGGCCATATCTGCCAGTTTGGATTCTAAGTGTATGTGCAGAAACTCTGATTCTTGTTAGATAAAATCTAAGACTTCAGAGGAGAAATAATTTTCATGTTACAAAATGGTTTTATGATACTAACTTGATACTTTTGAGTAAGATTTTACTGTTCTGTTCTGCAGACTTATTAAGAGAACTTAATACATGTAATATAACAGGACTTTATAAATATATAAAATACGCTATTTGTTCAGAAGATGAAATAAGAATTGTGCATCTTTTGTAAAACTAGAACAATATGCTATTATATAGAATGAAATATAATGGGAAACTTTTGTAGAAGCTAGATCTACATTTTCTTAAATATTTGATCTAAAAAAAGTTTCTGCATGTGTTCATATACTAGTAATTAAAAACATTTATTATTTATTATTTGAATAAAGACACAATAGAGTTTAACAAGGAATGTTATATTGCTTTAGACATGTTAGAAAATGTTTCTAACTGTATGAACAGTGAATAAATTTTAAAATTTTAGTTTTAAATTTTCAGTACATTAAAATGCCTACCTGTAACTGTTTATTTATGAAAGGCTGTGATTTAATCAACGCCTTTTGAATGGCAGTGATTGACACAGATCTGTCATATCACTTATGTGTTAATTGGATTATAAAATATAATCTAATTTACTGTAAAGACAGCAACTTTCTTTTTAAAATAAGTGGTATTTGTTCTATTAAAAAATATGCTTTACATATTAATAAATTTTAAGCTTTTAAAGTTTCATTTTATCCATACTTTTGAGACAGTGTCTACAAGTTGCATATTTTATATTTATTAATTTACTTCACATTAACATGTCAACACCAAAGACAAACATAAATCACACAGACACATCAAATTAAGTTATTTTTAATATATTAAACTTGAAACAAAGATAGATAATCTAATTAAAGTAACAACTTGAATACGAAAGAAGGCATAATGTCATTTACAGTCAATTGTTTCAGAGAGGTTCTATCCTTATCCCATCAATAACATTTATCTTATTATATTAGTAAATTCAAAGTGATCCCGGGACTTAAAAGAGTACTTTTCCTTTGATTGTTTTAAGTCCAAGCCAACCCAGGGATATCTTCCTGGAATTTGCCATTCTCCTGACAGACGCAGGTTGCAGAGAGACAGATGCAGATACGTACATACAAGGGAATCTTGGTACCAGACACTAGCTCTTTTACGAATAGAGTCCTTGGTTCTTTTACATGCCCGGTGTATAACACTGATACATGTGAGACTGCTTCTGGGTTTCTAACCACCACATCTCTAGACGGGTGGGAAACACTGAAATTCCCAGTCGGGATTCAAACCGGGGACTCCGGATTAGTAGTCAAGAGCGTTAACCACTTGACCACCACGCTTAACCCATATTTCATTCCTATTTGATGTACAAGCAAGTTTTCAAATTCATTATGGCATATGAATGTGCACATTTGACAAAAATGTAACAGTGTGTAAAAAACGAGACACAATAAGATAATGAACATTATAATTATTACATTTAAACAGGTTGTAAAAAGATTTTGCATCAAAATGAATTTTATTTTAATATGTTATTCCAAAAGCAAATTTTGAAAATGAACACCTTTGATTTTAATCAATGGACAACAAACCAGTACTTAAACTTATTGGTTATTAATCAAGGGTGATTGTTGATTGCAAAACACCTTAAAAGGAGTTAAAGCTCAATTAAGGGACATCAATCAATTAGTCATGGTTAAGTATCAAATGTTTGTAGCAACATTGTACTGAGGTGTAAAGACAATTACAGTGTAACTGATTGATAGTATGGTAAATGCCATTATTATTTATAATTTAAACAAAATTTTATTGACTTGCTTTATGTGCATCATATGTGCTGAATTTGGACTTATATATATGTTATTTTCAGACAAAGTTTTCAATATAACGGTATGAAATTATTAATTTTTTATGTCTAAATTTGAATATCATAATATAACACTTGTAGTACCACTCACTTTATCATCCTATTATTATCATCATTCCAATACATTTATATCTTTTAAGTTTTACACAAATGTAGTTTTAATGTACACACATTTCAATTTCATTAGGAAAAAAAAGTCTTACATGACTTAACACACATGGGTGTATCATACTATTTATATCAAAATAATCATTACGATACAAGTTACACTAATGTGTTCATTGCTTCAACTTAGAAGAATATCTTTATAAAAATATTCATTCATTTATATTTTAGACATTTCTTTAATAATTATTTATTTATTATTAATATTGAAATATATTGGGGGAAAAGTCTTCATATTGCTAGACATTTCACCCCCATTTTGGGGGGGGGGGGAAGTCTTGGGAGGAACTGTCTTGGGGGGGAATAGTCTGACAACCCACTACCACACACGACATTGTACTGGCATGAAGTTGTTGTTTTCATCTTAATTTAAGCCTGCCATTTGAAGTTGATTTAACACCTCTCAAGAAAATTAACCATAACTACAATTAGGGATGTCATTGATTAAAATTTTTGTATCGATATATCAATTTAGAAATATCAACCATACAGCGATATATAGATACATGGGCGTAAAATAGTCACCGACTACATATTCTACCAAATCTCTTGACTTTATTTGTACTAAACATATGGTTCTGGTGTATGATATAATATCAACCCTTGCAGTGCTGAAATATTTTTGCCTATGAGACCACATTTCATTATCATTCGTTAGAAAAACACTGAACTCTGGGTAGAGTGATTGTTGATATTCTGGTTGAGTTTTGATGGAATTTTCGAACGTGAAACTGTAGATCATTGCATGGTGTAACATTATTTGATATACGATTTTTCAAAACGGCAATCGATATCGAATCGAAAATGTTTCATCTTTGATATATCGATATCGTTTGAATCGATTACATCCCTACGTACAATGGTACTCAGGTGAGCAATATATGGCCCTCTTATTATCTTAAAGTGTTTAGGTTTGGATCATACATGTAACTTGAAAAGCATTCACTGGACTGACTTGAAATTGGAAGTGCACTGCAGAACTCTTCAACATATTGACTAGTCTAACTATTTCGACTTCGAAGGCAACCCGATTTTATAGGCTGTTATTTTTTAGTTGTTCACATTGAGAGGAATAGCATTGTCAAAGACTAATAATAATAATAATAATGTCTTTATTTTCAGAAGGTAAAACTCATAATGCAAATACATTAAAAGCAAAATGTACATTACATATTTACAATGAGGCCTTCTATATATAACAAAGTAACAATTTTAATCATACAAATGCATAACCGACTTAATGTCGGCAATAAAATAAAGAGCAAACACCTGTGTTTTATAATGTGCTGTTATTACTCATTAAACATAGTTTGTAATGATGCTTAAAAGCATTTAAAGAGACTGAATTTCTGGTGGTTTCTGGTATGGAATTCCATGTCTGCATGGAAACGATTTTAAAAGTTTGTTAAAGGTATTCTGATTTTGGTCTTGTGTGGTAAATTTCTCTTTGAGTTGGATCGTAAATTGTATATTTTGTTATCAGAAACAGTAATAAATTGGCATATGTATTCAGGTGCAATTCTGTTAAGAGCTTTGTATGTCATTACAGCAATATGAAATTTGTGTCGATCTTCTAATAACTCCACCTTACCCAGTCTTTGTAACTCAGACAAAATTGGAAACCTTAAAGGCTTTAGATGTAGATGTTAGTTTGGGGAGCATCCATTATTTCCATCAATATCCTTAATTGTTCAGATTGATTGAAGACATGTCCCAGGGGTCATATTGACATTGCCCTTGTGAACAAAGACCATGAAGACATATTGGGAAAAAAAATCTTGGCTATAACCAGATGTGAAGGAGCTTAGATTATTAGTTTGTAGCATTTTCCTTGTTGAGCTGTACTTCAGTTTGTTAAAGAATGTCCCTAGTGTCAAAACTGGCCAGCCCTGGGGTTAACTTGTTTCAAATTGGCTGTTACAGGAATAAATTTAAAATTCTTATCAGAAGACATAAATCTTTCATATTTGTTATGCAGCGTTGTGTAGTATTCCTCAACCATATTTACTCAAATGATGGCGTTGGGGTCAGTACTTACTATTCTCATGTTTTGCTTTATTATGTTTCAGAGGCAGAAATTCTTACTTGCAAAGATGTAGTCGAAGAATGGCAGTGGACACTGGAACTGGCTCAACATGTGTTTTCTAAACTTGCTATAAATCCTAACTATAAATATGATATAAGCAGAAACTATGATGAAGCTTTAGGATGTCCATGTCCAGTTCATGAGAGCTTGGATGGGGAAAAAGGTGATACAAGTTTTGGTGAGTTTATATTTGAAAAAGATACCTTTGTACATTTACCTGATTACAAGAGCTTTAACATTAGGGCATGGAGAACTCTGGTCTCCATGGCAAACCAAAGGAAAAACTTTAAAGATATTGTTGTCCAAAACAAGGTGCAGAGCTAAGATATTTGTTGTGTGGCATTGTCTAGTTGTCTCTTACAAAAGGTATATAAATTTTGGAACTTGGGTTGGAGTTGACTCTGCCCAATAAGGTCACTTTTATCCAAGTTTATAATTATCCCTATTAAAAGTATTGATGACCAAAGGGGGATTACTGATGCAGTACTGTCTGTTCTAGTATCAAGTTCACAAAAAGGACAGAATCTTTGTGTAAATATTTGATATTGAGGCTATTTTATCCCACTGTCTAGGTTTTGTAATGCCAAATGTGTTTAATCCTTGATCTATGAATTATAACTGAAGGAAAAGGAAACCTTTTGAAAAATAACGTATTTTGAATAATTAATTCTATGCCCCCAAAGGATGGCATATAGTCTGTCCGTCCCCTTGTGGTTTCAAAAACACTTGGTCCCAGGAATCTCAAACTTGGCTGCTAGGTTGCAGCTGAAGAGGAGATGACCCCTAGTCCCCTAATGTTTTAAGGTCACCGTGTCAAAGGTCGAGGTCACGGTGGCAACGGTTTTCGATCAATAACACAAGACTGCTTGGGCCTGGGAACCTCAAACTTGGCTGGTAGGTTGCAGCTGAAGATTAAATGACTCCTACTGTTTTTGAGGTTGCTGGGTCAAAGGTCATTCATGGCAGCCTGACATTTCAACGTTGCCCATTCGGAGGCATTTGTCATGTAACTGTGACAGCTCTTGTTGGTTTTACACCTGTTTCTACAGTATTTGCATGATTTACAGGTGGTCAGTCACCTAAACGTACTCTTTGGAAAGACCTGTATTAAATCCAACCATCAAAAAGAAACTTGTTAACTTTTTACACATGACCAGTAGTAGGTCTACAGCTCATGACTGTAAGTGAGAGATTACAGTGATATGAAGTGACTCTTAATGACTCGACCATGGAGGTGGACAAAGAAAATCCTGGTTCACGATATGCATGCAAAATGATGAAGCCAAACCTTATGTAGATTATTGTTTTAAGCTTAACACAGGTCTTTGAATCAAAAAGCAAGGTCAAAACATCAAGTCCCATACTTGTTTATAATACTGCAATTGAATAAAAAAACAAACTTCTTTTAGGTAGTCAAAGAGAATTATGCCCTGTTGAATGTATTTCTGATTTCACTGTCAGATTTGTTCGAATACTGGTAGTCTAGCTTGTCTTTTGCAGGATGTGAAAAAGGGTGGCATGGTAAGGTTGATGTTTTGATGGCTGATGTACCAATTTGTCCAGTTGTATGTGAAACAAATTTCACCAGACCATTTTCACATCTTCCTTCATCAAGTGTGAGTGAAACTTCAGAGACAGATTCCTGCATTAGCATTGAAGAGAAAAGGAACAAGTTTAATGACAATGACTACAGTCAGATTGTTTCAGAAACCATCACATATTCATTTTTAAAAAACAAAGGTAAAAGTGGTAAAGAAGTCACTCTGATACCATCAATCGCCATTAATAAAGCAGGTGTTCAATGTTTTTTTTACGATTCGTTTAATGATGTGTTACTCCAGTCAGGATATGTTGAACTGATTCTTTCAAAAAGCAGAATAAATGTTAACGGGATAGTTCTTATTTGGTTGACCTTAAATCACCAACTGTTTTGTACAGGTTCTTTACCAGCAATGAAGAAGGCTGGCTTTCACAAGCTTGTAGATATGAATATGTATAAAGAAGAAGTTAAAGCGCCTTGCAAGATCAGTCAAGATCCAGAGCAGATGCGCATTTCTGACATAAGTTGGTCAAATCGCACTGATTCGATGCGGATGAGAGATGTCAGTCTCTCGGAATCAATACATGTACCTGTCATAAACCTCATGCATAAAGGCAAGAAATAGCAAGGATATGTCTTTCGTTGTAGTCCAGTGGGGAAGACTTGCAGTCCAAAGTTATTAGTTTCCTATATGGGTCATCCAATAATGTCTAATTATAGCTCATGTAAGAATGAAATGCATATTGTGAGAAATAAGAATCATTGATTGCCTGTCTTCAGATATGTTGCAATCATAATTATATCTAAATTCTATCCTCCACATTTTTCTTACACTTGTATAATGGTAATATCTTCCATTTCAGTACTTGTGTTGATACTTCATTTTGATTTTGATGTTATGAGCAATGATCAATATGTGACTTTATACTATGGTTGTTGTAAAGATACAGATGTCTGAAAAGGCTTACACAGGGCAAGGCTAATTTGTCCAACATGCATTTAAAAGAAGCCTCACAAATTTTACATCAGAAACTGTTTGCCATATTTAAAAATTGTAAGATAATGTATTACGAGGATATATTTTTAAAAAGCTCGGACACATTGTATCAAAGTGGATGAAACTATTTGTTTATCCTATGTTTGGCAGGGGCAAGTATTTTGATAATTCTATCCAGAGACGGATTCCCTGATGCGTATATTTTACTTTTTTAGTAATTGTTGAGTTGCTTTTGAAAAACCGATATTGATTTGCTGATGTACAATAATATAATTGTATTGAAGGATTCAAAATGGAGACTCCCACTAAAGTCTCCTTTCTCAGAGAAATGATCAGAAGAAAAACGTAGTGAATATGTGGTCTAGTGGTAATGCAGACAACTGGTAATCCAGGGGTCACAGGTTTGATCCCCCACAACTCCATTAGTACAATTAATGGTCTTTCTGGTGAGACCTTAAACTGAGGTCCCATATAACAGTGAAATTTCCAGACCGTTAACCACTCAACCCCCACACCTAGACTACATAACCTCAGCGTTTTAAACCAGTTCATCTGTAGATAGGTGGGAAAAGGGCGGCTTGGTGGTAACACACTGAACTACTGTATTCCAGGGATCGCAGGCTCAATCCCCACCTCCTCCACTAACATAACTAATGGTTTTACGGATAAGACCTACAAACTGAGGTCCCATGTATCTGTTCTGTACACCAGGTCTGTTAAAGAAGTATTTTGCACTATCCACTGAAAGCTAAAATAACTAAAACTCCTCTGGGAGTGTTGGTCATATGGATACAAACGGTAAAAACTCATACATACAAACATATGGGTTGCTAGCATCATGCATAAGTTTGGTTTAAAAAAAAATAACCTTATTTAAAGTCGCAGGATACAAACAACAAATATAAACATAAGTTAATGCAAACCTTTTGGATTGACTGCACAGGTGTTGGCATATATAGTGACGTACCTTAATGCTGAAGGAACTCGGAGAAAACCTACAGCTACATACCATTTCATATATACTGACCAGGACAGGCCTTCTTAAATGTGTTATTCCAATACTAACTCGATCTTGTTTACATTACTATATTTATTTGTTTAGCATTTATTTTGTGGTAATTGACCCCTGAATGGAAATAAATTTTATTCTATTCTGATCTGTACTAAAACCCTGTCCTGCATAAAGAACCATGATCGGTAGCAGGACATGAACCCATTGCCCTCTGTCAATGAGAGGTTGTAGTGATTTCAAGTCAGCTTGACATCTGAGGAGGTAATAGTAGGTTTCCCAGATATATGCAACAAAAGCATGCAGTTCATAATTTGTTAGGAAATTAAGGTTCAGTAAAACTTGTTATAGTTATTAAAGTACTTTAAAGGTGGATAATCAGATTTTGGCCATGTAACAGATTTGTTTGAAACTTTAACATCTGATCATTTACACTCATTTATGTTCACTTAGTGCTTAATTCAAGTAAGATTTTTGACTGGAGGTATTTTTAAAATTTGATTTCTCTATCCTGGTTGCCTAACCAAGATAGAGTTATTTTATCATAAGTAAAAATTTGATACACATACTTTGCCTAAGGAAAGATATAAATATAAGACCTATTGAGTTATATTTGTGAAATATTTGCATTAAAAATTATATATATTTAGATGGAATTCATTAGAAATGCAAGTTTGAAAATTATTATTACCTCCCTTTACCTATCTTGGGTGTGCACCAAAGATAGATTGGAAATAAATGAATTCAGAAGCTACATGTAGTCTTCAAACTTGCATTTTGGTTCAGAATGTTAAAATAATTGTATATCTATCCAATTCAAATGTAAAAGTAGAAATTATATTGAAATAAAAAAGAAATACTCAACGTTTTAAATACTTCCATATTAAAGGGGAGTAATAACAATTTTATAGAAGTTAATAAAATGTAAATTTCTGATAGGGATCTAACTCTATGTAATGGGTCTTTCTGTTGATTAAATAAATCTCTAACAGAATATACAAAAAGTAAAAATTGTCATTTAATACTTAAAGAGCTATAAAGACTATGCAGGTAATTGGCAGTGTTAATTTACATGTTCAATTGTTCTTTAAATTAATTGATGTTTAAAGGCACCTTAATATTTGAATATCTGTCAGAAGTATAGTCTGAACTTGGTATTTCCACTTACTATTAACTTGTGGCAAATTGAAATTCATGAAATTTCGCATAAAGTGTACTAGCTGTATTAAGACTATATTATACATGCTCATAATAATAAATATCTAAAAAAAGCAACTGTCTCAATGTATGATTCCCTGGCAAAAGTTTTAAATAAAAGTTGAGAAATTTTGATTTTAGTATTGGCTGTACGGAGAAGCTTTGCAATGTAATAATGTGCAAATTAATAAAGACTAATTTTAAATAACATGATATTCATTCCTATTCATGTCTTGCCTAGCTTTTATGGCTCAAAGAACTGTGTTGCATAATTTGGTTTCCTGTTAAATGCAGGTGCCAGATAAGTACTTGTTTTAGGTCTGTGTGTATTACAGGAACAAGCAAATTTATTGCAAGGGAACGTTAGTAAACTGCAGCAGTAAGTTTATTATCTCCCCACAAACAAAGTTTGGGGGTATTGAAGAGTCAGCTGGTCGGTCAGTTAGTTTGAATGTTGATCAGTCAGTCAGACGGCTGATTTTATGTCAGCTTCATAATGTCCTCAACCCCTTGAAGTTGAAATCTTGAAATTTGGGTCAAATGTTCATCTTATCAAGATGAAGTAAAGAACTTGTATTCCAAGCCTGTTGGTTTAAAGTCACACTTTTAATAGGGGTCATTGGTGAGTGTCCCCTCAATTTGAAGGATTTTCATGAACATTTGGTCATATTTTTAACCCATCAAGATGACATGCAGTGAGAACACATATTTCAACCCAATCAGCTCAAGGTCATACTTAAGGTTATTCATTTTCAGTATCTGCTCCATATCTTTTAACCCCTTAAAGGATTTTAATGAAACTTGATAAGAATGGTCATCTAACCAAGACCATGCACCTCAAGGTCAAGGTCAGTCTTCAGGATAAAAGGTCATGAGACTATATTTCTTAAACCTCTTGAATGATTTGCTTGAAGGTTAGGTTGAAATGTTGCCTCAATCAAGGTCAAGGTCACATTGGGGGTCAAAGCTTATAGAACATTACCTCCTTGACCCTTTGTAAAATTACCATTAAACTTAGGTAAGGGTCTTAGGTCATGAGACTATACTTAGTGAATAGTGATAGCTTGTTATAAGAATTTAAAGACCTGTTTCAACATATTTTAGTAATATTAACAGTTCACAGAACCGAACCAGTACTAGACTCCTATTCTCCATAAGAAACTGCCAACTTTCTCTCATAAAGAGACATGGCTTGAAGCAGAGCTCAAACCCATAACCATCAATTTATGCATGAGAGGTTACAGTGATTTCAAGTCATCAACTCTAACCAATTGACCTTGTAGGTGGACTTCAGTGATAGCTCCACATGTATATTTTTCCTGTTATATGGACCCATAACTGCTTACAGTTTGTCCTTCCTACAAACAGTATTTGTTTTGAAATAAATAGATAATTAGGATCTGGCTTGATTCTCATTGATGAAAAATCTAGAGACATTGTGCTATACTTTTACAAAATGACAAGCTATTGTAATAGAGAACTAGAAAATGGTTTTGTGTGCGTAAAGTACCTCTACTGTTGTTAAAGGTCATCGCTCTACCAGTGCTTTGATTATTAAATGTAACCAAAAATTTAGAAAAAGTATGAATTTTTTAAACTATTTGGAACAACACACATGTACAATTATTATGAACGATTTATTTTCTCGCTTATTCTTCTGATCAAAATTAAATTTGTAAATACGGCAACCACGGGCGGAGCTAAATCGTCAAAGATGGGTTTTGGTGTATATTTGGCTCCCAACAAAATAAATAGTTTTGTTATTTCTTTTGACACACGCGACTCCCGAAAACAGTTTTGAGTACGATTTTTCAGTATGAGGATATGATCGGTACTCTCAGTGATATTAGAGGCTACTCTACTCTACTAATGTATCACACTAAATTTGAACAAGAA
Source organism: Saxidomus purpurata (assembly GCA_022818135.1). Classification (NCBI taxonomy): domain Eukaryota; kingdom Metazoa; phylum Mollusca; class Bivalvia; order Venerida; family Veneridae; genus Saxidomus; species Saxidomus purpurata. The sequence goes on from JAFMSR010000012.1 coordinate 46,603,443, forward strand.
AAACTGTGATACTTTGTATCACAGCAGGCCTAGAAACAAAGCTTTAATGTAAATATTTTGAAATGGGAGATGCAAATAAACTTTTATACAGACTTTATAACAGAGACAGAATAAATTTACATACCATGTGTAAAGCAAATACGTGGCTATCTGGTTTGTTCCTTTACAATACTGTAAATCTTTTTCATTTCCAGTGTATCATTTATGATTTTAAAAAAAAAAAAAAAAAAATATTCATGAAAAAGCTTTAAATAATCTTAATGCTCTTTCCATTTTTTAGCTCGACTATTCGGAGAATATGGAGAGCTATTACAGTCACTTGTTAGCTTGACTATTCGGAGAATATGGAGAGCTATTACAGTCATTTGTGCGTCGGTGTCGGCATTGCAGCTTTGGTTAAAGTTTTGCCTGCTAAGTACTATCATACACATATCTCAGTAACCACTTATGCTATTGACTTGAAACTTTGTTCATGTCTTAAGGGGTGTCATACAATCAAGTCAGATAACTCTTGTATAAATTTAGTACAAATTATGGCCCTTGTTTGACTTTGAAAATTTGGTTAAAGTTTTGCCTGCTAGGTACTATCATGCACATATTTCAGTAACCACTTATGAAATTGACTTGAAACTTTGTTAATGTCTGAAGGGGTGTAACACAGTCAAGTCAGATAACTCCTGTATAAATTTAATACAAATTATGGCCCTTGTTTGACTTTGAAAATTTGGTTAAAGTTTTGCCTGCTAGGTACTATCATGCACATATTTCAGTAACCACTTGTGATATTGACTTGAAACTTCGTTAATGTCTGTAGGGGTGTCACACAGTCAAGTCAGATAACTCTTGTATAAATTTAATACAAATTATGGCCTTTGTTTGACTTTGAAAAATTGGTTAAAGTTTTGCCTACTAGGTACTAAATTTGGTTAAAGTTTTGCCTGCTAGGTACTATCATGCACATATCTCAGTAACCACTTATGGTATTGACTTAAAACTTTGTTCATGTCTGAAGGGGTGTCACACAGTCAAGTCAGATAACTCTTGTATAAATTTGATACAAATTATGGCCTTTGTTTGACTTTGAAAATTTGGTTAAAGTTTTGCCTACTAGGTACTATCATGCACATATCTCAGTAAGCACTTATGGTTGATATGGACTTGAAACTTTGTTAATGTCTTAAGGAGTGTCACACAGTCAAGACAGATAACTCTTGTTTAAATTTAGTGCAAATTATGGCCCTTGTTTGACTTTGAAAATTTGGTGAAAGTTTTGCATGCAAGGTACTATCATGCACAAATCTCAGTAACCACTTATGGTAGTTTTATCAAACTTAGCAATACTGTTCAGGGGTACATTTTGTATCAAACAATTAATTTACCAAAAATTAAATATACATGTATAGTGATAGATATTGACTGTTTTAATGATTCAACTTTCCTAGTTTATACTTAATAGCAGAATTTTGTTTTGTTATTAAACTGATAAAAGTTTTGTTTTATTAGCAAGCACCCACAATAGTCGAGCTTGCTGTCTTATGGACAGGTCTTGTTTTTTTATCAGATTGTATATACATGTATATACGATCCCTGTTTTCATTCAGCCTTAATTAAAACAAAGTTAACGCAGCAATATTATAATATGTTCTACGCTATGTTCCATTAAGGTGATTCTCAGAATATACAATACTGTTTCTGTCTCAATCCTCACAAAATCGTTTGCAGTTGAAATGTTTGTGAACAAAACAAATTACTTAAAGTTTCGTTATTTAAAAGTGCATACCAACCAATGAGTTAACTTTTGCTACCTGTTAGTTTATTGCTGTAGACCAGTCTGATAACACGAAATGTAAACCAGTCTGATAATCAAAGGACTGAAAGTGCTGGAGGATCGATTGTCTCTGAACAACACAGTCTGCACACATACATGTGTAAATATCAGGACAACATAGACTGTACACATACATGTGTGAATATCAGGACAACCCTTGCACGAGTAAAGTTATAAACTGGAGACACAACTGTCCACAAATTTTGACCTTTCACCATTTGTGTAAACTTTACTTTTGAGATAGGAACCCATGTGCTTACATTATGTCATTCAGTGACTATGTTCAACTACCCTATGAAGTATTAAGCTGTGAATCGTAACTGAGAAATGGATTTTGACAAAACTGAACTGAAAATTTATGGTTTGAACAACTTAAAATGTCATTCAAAAGTTATGGGATATGCCCATAAGGTTGATTGTATTGTGTCAATTAATTCGGATTTAACATCGCACCCAACAGCTAAGGTCATATTGCAACTTCCGGCCTTCATGGAGGAGGAAGACCCTGGGTGCCAATTCCCTGTATCATAATTTGAGGGTCATTTAGAAACTCCGAGGGTCATACCCTTTATTGTAAAAAAAAGGCATGACTATGTGTTAAAGAAGTCTTATTTAGTTTACTTCTATAAAACTGCATGTGATACATCACAAAATGGTGGGTAATCAAAGGGTTGGCAAGACAACAGGTGTTTCTCTTTGGATGCTTTCCATTTTGTCACTGCATCTCAAAAGTCAAATTTGTCCACAAAGCAAACTTTTTCATAAGTGCATTCAACCATAGACATTAAACTTGGATATTATTTGGCACACTTAAACCCCTTTCAATAGTGACAGTCTGATCGAAATGACTACAAAATGATCATTAAAATCACTCAGAAAGACGTTTTTGTTTCCCGTCTTAAGGTTCGTCGACCATCTCTTGTTGTGCGTCTATGATGACGGTATCATAGGAATCAACACACACAAAAACGCAATGGTACAAAATGCGGGTCGATCCGAAATCAGACGACAACGACGACGCAATAGGGTCAAAATTAGACTTATCCCATACCGGAAGCGTATTTTATCAACAATTTATCTTGCATTTCGAATCGTTTTGAGAGGTTTTGAAATGTTGTTTTTGTAGTAATTTGATCATACACATTTTAATTGCGTCATAAAAGACGCTCTTTGCTATTTCTATTGCGTCATTGACGAAATGAGTGCGTCAAAACCGCAGAAAACGCGCTCTCGCGGAACACTGAATTTAGTGTATCCGGTGTAGCGATACGTATTTCACGGGTCTTACATTTCTCATGTCACACCGGTCTGACGATAAAAACCGCGTAGGGAAATAATTCTATACAGAACAATTAACTCGTTGATTTAAGTTACAAATTATAAGAAAAACAACAATATAATATTATGCTTTTCTGTAATGTCTTGATATTATTTAGATCTGTTACTATATAATTTTTAAAACAGAGGACAGTAATATAGAACTACTTTTCGGTCGTATTCGACAAAATTTGTGTTAAGAGTTCAGGGTAAGGGTCTGAAATACTCTGTAAACTTTGGATACGATTGAATAAATCCAATCGATCCAATGTTAACTTTGGATACGATTGAATAAATCCAATCGATCCAAAAATAGAAAGTTAGTTTACTTTGGCTACCTTTCACTTTATTGCTCCAACATGACATGTCTGATTAAAATAAACTGTCAGTGACTGTACAGTGATATTTCCATTCAAAAACAAACGTAGTGTGATTTTAAATGATAAAAATCGAATCATAGTAACGTAATGGACCCACTTTTAATTTACCGATACCGGAATATTTGACCGATATCGGTTTTTTAAACTGGCCGAACATTCATTACTTATTAGACGTTACATAAGCATATAAAATAATTTGACGTTCTACATGAATAAAAATAGAAATATCAACTTTTTGACAATTTTAAAGCTACATAATGAATAGTGGTTTAACCCATTCTTCATCGTTTCTTCCTAGGCGATTTTCATAACATTTTGTTCAAAAAAAAACTATACACTATTTCACTTACATGTTACATTTTCCAACCACGTATTTTCTTCTATTTGTTATAACATTTTTTACATAGCTTGTGCACATTATCACAGTGTCCTAGCGTACAGTAAGCCGAAACGGAAGTTGCTGATCTGTACGCTGATGATCAGTTAGTTGTTGGCACAAATTGAGGCCACCACGGTCTAGATTTTGTATTGAAAGTTTATTTATAAATCGTCTTTTTTGAAGGAGATATTTTTGGGGTAAGTGTATCAGTTATTTATACTTCTATTGTGATCATCTTTGCTTCAAGTAAGGTGTAGTATAGTTGCAATCGGCCTTCGTTCTCAGTTTGATCACTGTCAAATTGACGAATCGGTCAGAAAATCAAAGCGCTGGAGCGCTGAAGGCCTGGGGCTATAGGTTAACTCCCCGAAAAACAACTTTTGACCTACGTGTTTTGCGCTGAACCTTACATAAAGCGCGGGTCGAAATGTGCAGAGGACGAAATTCAATATATGACACAGAATGAATGATTCACAAATATATGGGTGGCAGGGAAGTTTGTTTTATTATAAAACGTACGTTATATGAAAAATAATCACATAGTCAACATTATAAATTGTTTAAGCCAATAAAAATAATTCGATCTGCGCTTTGTACAACTTCAAGCGATATGATCTGATGATGTGGATCGAAAATTATTGTGTACCAATGACAAGACCTTGAAACAGAAATAAACAAAGCAATACCAGCAATGAAATATAAATACAGTACTGTACAATGTGTATAACAGAGAAAACCAAAAATGATTCTGGGTTACCTTGTAGTTGTAATCAGTGAAACCGTTCACTGGGCCTCGACATGCAGCGTCCTCGATAAATGGCGGGTGAATTTGATCACGTTAGTTCCTTCTCGGGAATGTACGTAAATTATATTTTTTTTTTGAGACATTTATTTTTAGGTAAATATATATGTTATCGTTCGTAAATAACAAAGTTGTCAATGAAATAACATCGGAAATTTGAAAATCAAACTACAAACTCTTATATCGAGCTTCGTACGTTTTCGTAAATTTCCGTAAATATCCGTACTTTTCCGTGATATGCATATGATTATCTTCCGTAATCAGCTAACAGCGCATTAATTTCTAAAACAGAAAAAAATGTGTAATGCAGCCCGTAAGCTATATACCTTCCTGCAGTCGTTTGAAGTTTTATGTACTATTTTTATTTGTAACATGTTCTTATCATATGCGGCATTCAAACAGAAGATTGATCTGGTCTGTCTTGCACTACTTTCGCATAGCGCATGTTTACAGTTGTTATTCGCACATAGCACGGCTAAAATTCTTGCAGGGTTTGAAATGTGGTATACTAACTAAGGCCTTGGGGACTTTCAGTCCCCAGGCCAAAAATGACTGTGTTCGCATATTTCATTATGTATATAGTTTCTGGTCTGTAATTGTGCTTGGGTGGAAGAAAAAAATATTTTTCTGACTCATAGACTTCTTTGAAACGAGATTGAATGACTTGATGCAGAAAAAATAATCGTTTTGTTCCATCACTGAAAGTGACCCCGCTGTACGTTTAGTTGCAACATTTCAATATAAGACTGTACGTCTAGTTTCAAAACATTAACATTCAAAATCTTATGAATAAAACCAAATCATATGTTCGTTTTACTAGCATCGAGTTTACATGCCAAATTACGCATTCATTGGTCACATTGATTGGCCACATATGCCATTATTAGTGTTATAAATATCTTTAAAAATCTGTGTTTTGTCAAAATATATATAGATTTGATTAATGTTCTGTCATTATTTTCACGTTTCAAAAAACCGCTATTGCAGTTGTTCTCCGCTTCAAGTATTTTTTCATGTATATCTGGCCTGTTCAATACAATTTGATATGTGTCCGGGTTTGTAATGCCTACTGTTAGACAAAACAATGCAATCTCATACCGTCAGTCAGTAAGAATTCCAAGTATAAAATGAGCTGTATGTAGATTAAACGCATGTTTTTATTTTAATTAAATTTGCACTGTTTTCCTGGTATATAAATAATGGTTTCCTTAAATGTGTTTTCTTAAATTTTACAGGTGTGTTCCATACATTCTGTGGATGGGCAAACAACTAAGGACACCCGAATGACATCTTTACATATGGTTTACTCTACAAAGGATCCAAACTAACGCCAATGCAGACTGAAAATTGTGACTTTTCCAAATTGCAATGCGATAATGATAAAACGTTTATTGCTACACCACTGCAAAAATGACCAGTGTATTGCAGTTGATGCAAACTGTTTTGCAGAATTGTAAAATAATCAAATTGAGGCAGTAATGGTCGATAAGTGTACACATACAATTGACTAAGTAAGTTGCACCTGATCACTGTTATTTCTATAGTAGATACACCGGAACTCGGCTTTCTGTCAAAGAATTCAGCGCAGACAGCATTACAAACGATACTGACTTTATACTTGACGGTAATACACAGGACTTAGCTTTTCTGTCTTCATGACACCGATTTCTGCTCTCTTTCTAAGTTTTGCCATATAAACTGAATGTGAAAGACCAGAGTCTGTTGGTATACCAGACGTCATTTTTGGATATGGGACGGCGGTTTTTCATTTAAAAACCTTTGGACTTTTGTGTACATGTACATACTGTCAATGTCTTGCAATTATGATTATGGCCATGTTAAGGCAATGTACAGTATTCATACGATAGGATAGGATAGGAAGAACACAAACACCTGACGATATAAAACTTGATATTATTTTATTATGCTCTTTATTAACCACCACTCATTCTTCACTGATTCAAAATTACACTGTTTGTACATGTTAAAACTAAATGAATGTCTCCTCATTTAAAGAGCCATTAAAATCCATTAAAAATTCAATAAAGTATGATGAAGCAAATATGCAGTGACACGGCAAATTTTAACTTTTTCTACAATTTGAGATTTTCTATTGATTTTTTATTCAGTGCTGAAAACTTTCAAATGATTATAGCATACATGTATTAAACAGGATGCATGCAACTTTGAAAATTTAGAACAATAAATTCTTATATTCTCATTGTGTTCCTTGTTTGGTAACAATATGACTGTAACCTTTCTAGAATGTGTTGGATAGTTTCAAGATCCAACCTCTATATTTAAGACCTGAATATTGTAGCGGGAAATACATTTGCTGACAACATGTTTATAATAATACATTATAAGTTACCCTAGCTACCCTTTTATAGCACATCGAATTTGATATGTCTTGCATGAATTAGTTACAGTATTTTTCAGGATACTGTTTAGGATGTGCATTTGATTTTGTCACAGTTTTGCATTAACTTGTCACTCAATATTGATGCATCATTATTATGAATTTTGTCTCTGGAATTTTATATCTATAACCATATTATGATTCAGCAACTTCGCAGCTCCTTCCCGCATGTCACTTCTTTGCCGGTACATATTGCTCGTCCAACACCATGTGTGCTTGCAGGTTATATGATGACGGATATATGATTGCAGCTTCGTCCGTTTCATGATGGACTTGTACAATGTCCTGTTTTACTATCAATTGCTTAAATGCCAATCCAAGCTAAGTAGTCAGTGGACACCTGGTTGGCTTGCATAATGTATGCCAATCATACAACGAAGGAAAAGGTCACCCATTCATCCGTTTCAACATAATTGTAACCGTACATTAATCTGAATGCCAGGATATGTTAATTTCGACCAATTGATGGGTAGTCCACATGGTCCTCGTATGTCAATTTCGACCGATTGTCATTCTTTACCAATATAACATCTTCTGGGGGCAAACCTAAAAAGACACAAATGAAATTGTAAGCAATCACATAAAATCTATCTACATGTATTTTTTGCTGTTAAAAAGAATAAAACTCAGAGAAAATATTGGCTGATCAGTTCTCGGTCCAGCCATTCCTGCCAATATGGTGCCTGTCAATTATTGATTCACAATAGGTAGAAAGTAAAGACGTATCTAATGATTCGACAAAGTATAGTTCAATTATTCCTGTGCCACTAGGATGTTTGAGCTCTTTTGTCGACACAAAATATCAGCATGTCTAACACTAACATTGATTGATTTTCAAAACGGCTTTTATTGTTCAAAGCTGGGTCCTAATGTAAAATTATGTTAGAACCCAGTTCAAAACTAGTATTTCATGTTTCATCTGTAGTAAGGATGCAAATACGGACCCGGGCATACATTAAATCGTCTTGAACAGGCCCGATCTACATGAAAAATTACTTGACGTGGAAAAAAATGCAACTATCAGCCGCTTTTTGAAATGTGAGACCATAGCAGAAATAACATTAATTTCTACTTGTTATCATTCATTAATGATATTATCAAACACTAAATTTATCAGAAATATCATATTATTTCGACAACTAAGCATACAGATTTTTTGATTTTTCTGTACAACTAACGGTTGCAATTAGGCGTACAGTCGGGTCACTTTTGGTGACGGAACAAAACAGTTATTTTTTCTGCATCAAGTCATTCAATCTCGATTCAAGGAAGTCTGCGAGTCAGAAAAATAGTTTTTTCTTCCACGCCGGCACAATTATAGATCAGAAACTATATACACAATGAAATATGCGAACACAAAGTCAATTTTTTCTGGCCGTTTCGTCAATTTGACAGTGATCAAACTGAGAACGAAGGCCGATTGCAACTATACTACACCTTACTTGAAGCAAAGATGATCACAATAGAAGTATAAATAACTGATACACTTACCCCAAAAATATCTCCTTCAAAAAAGACGATTTATAAATGAACTTTCAATACAAAATCTAGACCGTGGTGGCCTCAATTTGTGCCAACAACTAACTGATCATCAGCGTACAGATCAGCAACTTCCGTTTCGGCTTACTGTACGCTAGGACACTGTGATTTTTGGAGAAAGCGGTCTGAAGCACACACATCACAGACAAAACTTGTCACAATCATAGTGTGTATTTGCTTCAATGTTCCCACCAAAATAAAAGACTACAATTCTCTTTATATAGATTTATATATTTTTTCTTTGGCCACGGCTCTAACTCGAACTGCGGACAAATACAAATGGCTAGCACTTAAAAACTACAAAATTTCTTTCAAATATAAAGCAATTGTAAAGCAAGAAGTGTCTTCATAAAGCAACAACGTGTCAAATAAATACACGACAAAAATATCTTAACACAATGTAAATTACTTGAACCCAACCCCGGGAAACAGAGATTGGACTCGGAAGTATCCTAATTAAAGTTTCGCCGATCGCCAAATGGCCTTGGCAGGCATAGGCCCGAAACACGAAATCCGGCATAACAGAGGGATCCGGTGTGACAAGGTCACCGTCAACAAAGTGATTTCAGCCAAACGGAGCCGTGCACAAAAACCAAACATTGCCATTGTAATTCACCATGTATATGAAACTATTTGTTAACGCTAGAAAATGTGTTACTGGACCCACGTATTCTCATTGTTTAGAAGGCGGGCAAAATGTTTGCATGCCTAATAAATGGCTGCCCTTGATCAAGAAATACTTCATATCAGCCGACAAATGATTTAGAAACATATTAATTCCAAAAGACTATAATTCCGTTATGTGAACAATGAGTTCAACATTAAAACCTTTGCGCAGATTTTGAAATGCCATAAATGTACAAAACGTTTCCACACCGGTCAAAAGCCGCATTATAACACCATCCATACGTCCATTATTCTTATAATATTGATAAATATTGTTCTTCTTTCAGAAACTTAGTGAGGATATAAACATCACATTAGATGCGGAGAGTGAACAATTTTGTGCAGAACAAGTACGACCAGACGACCCTGTTTTTGAAGAGTTAGACTCTGTCATTACGATTTCAGAAGTGTCGTCTGCTTTGAAAACACTTAAACGTGGACAGTCAGGTTCAAGCGATGGTCTAATAAATGAATTTTTAATCGAATCGGGTGATATACTACTCGGTCATTTTGTCGATTTGTTTAATCTTATTTTTGAAACTGGGTATTTTCCCGAATCATGGACGGAAGGTATAATAGTTCCGCTTTTTAAGAAAGGCGTAGAGAATGACGTAAATAACTACCGAGGAATAACGTTGATTAGTGTTTTAGCTAAACTTTTTACAACTGTAATTAACAAACGTTTGACAGATTGGAGTGAAAATGAGATAATATCAGACGCTCAGTTTGGCTTTAGAAAAGGATTTTCTACCATAGATGCAATTTTTAGTCTTAGTAGTGTAATACAAAGTGTGATTGGAGATGGTAAGCGCCTTTATGCAGCATTTATAGACATGAGTAAGTGTTTCGACAGCGTATATAGAAATGCTTTATGGTACAAAATGAATAAGTTAGGAATTTCAGGAAAAATGTTACGTATTGTTCGCGCCATGTATGAGCACGTAAAAAGTCTTGTACGTCACTGTAATACATATTCAGATTTCATTGAAATTTCAGTTGGTTTAAAACAAGGTGAAATATGTTCTCCTCTCTTATGGTCTATCTTTATTGAAGACTTAGAACTTTACTTAGGTTCTAGACCCGGTACTGGGATTGACATAAACACTTTGACACTGGTGCTTTTCCTCTATGCAGACGATATAGTGTTACTAGCAGAAACAGTTGAGGATTTGCAGACAAATTTAGATAACATCAAGGTGTACTGTGACCGCTGGGGTCTAAAAGTAAATGAACAAAAAACAAAAGTCATGGTTTTCAGACGTAGAGGTCAGTTGCGGCAAAATGAATGTTGGACCTATAATGGTTCAGTATTAGAAACTGTTGACAATTTTAATTACCTTGGAGTAGTATTTGATAAGAATGGAAATTTTAGTATGAACCAGCAGATGTTAACTGGGAAGGCACTTAAAGCCATGAATATATTATTGTATAATTTAACTCAGTTTGATTTTAAACCTACAATACAATGTCAATTATTCGACTCCTTTGTATCATCTATATTAAATTACTCTGCGGAAGTTTGGGGTTACACGAAGTCGAAGGACTTGGAACGGGTACAACTCAAATTTTGTAAAAGAATATTGTGCTTAAAACAGTCAGTCAGTACTGCAGCAGTGTATGGTGAACTGAGTCGTTATCCACTATATGTTAACCGTTTTGTTAGAATAATAAAGTACTGGTTTAAAGTGTTAAACTCAAGTAACTGTATAGTCAAACAGTTATATGTTATGTTATTTAATGATACTTTTTCAAATAAAAAGAACTGGGCTTCGCATGTAAAATTTTATTATATAGCTATGGTTTTGGTTACATCTGGGAAAATCAAAACAGTTTTATAAATGATAAATGGTTTATTCTTTGCTATAAACAGCGTGTGATTGATTGTTTCTTACAGACTTTGGAGAAATGATATAAATAGTAGCAGTGTTCTGTTTGTTTATAAACATTTAAAAGATGTGTTTGAATATGAACAATATCTTGATGTACTACCTAAGTCACAAAGATCACATATTACTAAATTGAGAGTGTCATCGCATAGCCTTAGAATACAAACTGGAAGATATGGCAGAAACAGACTTGAACGTGCTGAGAGACGGTGTGAAGTTTGTTTAAACGGCGATATAGAGGACGAGTTTCATTTCATGTTTATATGCTCTAGGTACAAACCAATTAGGAAACGCTATATTGCTGAGTATTATATACGTCGGCCAAGTATGTTCAAACTTACCCAGTTGTTCAATTCCAGTGATACAAACGTTTTATCAAACTTAGCTTGCTATATTAAATGTGCTATAAAGATACGAGATAACATTTTAAGATAAACCGCAGTGTGAAATGCTTACTAAATTATTCAACTCATTATAAACAGTTTGTTGTATTTTTAGCTCGACTTTTCTATGAAAAGGGGAGCTATCCTACTCGCCTCGGCGTCGGCGTCTTCGTCGGCGTCGGCGTTGGCGTCACACCTTGGTTAAGTTTTTCGTACCACCCCACTTTATTTCAAAAGTATTAGAGGTATGGCTTTGAAACTTACCATACTTGTTTACTATCATAACCTCCATCTACAGACAAGAGAACATAACTCTGTCAAGGTTTTTGACAGAATTATGGCCCTTTTTTACTTAGAAAGTGTATTGAGCTTGGTTAAGTTTTTCGTACCACCTCACTTTATTTCAAAACCATTGGAGGTATTGCTTTGAAACTAACCATACTTGTTTACCATCACGACCTTCATCAACAGACAAGAGGACATAACTTTGTCAAGGTTTTTGACAGAATTATGCCCCTTTTTTACTTAGAAAATACATTGCATATGAGTAAAATCCACTTACAGACTTAACCCTTTGACATATTGCTTTGAAACTTTGAATGCTTGTTCACATCATTATCCCCATCTGTAGGCAAGAGAAGGTAACTCTGTCAGGGATTTGTTTTAAAAATTAAGGCCCTTTATCGACTTAGAATCTTGGTTAAGTTTTTCGTACCAGTCCACTTTTTGACTAAACTGTTTGAGATATTAATTTGAAAGTTGGAATACTTGTTTACTATCATGATTCCCAAACATGGGCAGGAGAAGGTAATTCTGTCAAGGATTTTATTTGAATTATGGCCCTTTTTGACTTAGAAACTCAGTTAAAATTTTCATTCTTGTCCACTTGTTAACTTAACCATTTGAGATATTACTTTGAAAGTTGGAGTACTTATTTACCATCGTAAGACCTATCTGTAAGCAAAAGAAGATAACTCTATGAAAAAATTTCTTAATTTGTACTTAGAAATTCCTAGTTAAAGTCTTGTGTGCCCTTAACTGTCAAAGTTTTGTTTTATTGGCAAGCACTAAAAAAGTCGAGCACGCTGTCCTACTGACAGCTCTTGTTACGTACCCTCTTGTATGTTTATCCTCTTGTATGTTTACCATTTTGTATATTTACCCTTACGTATGAGTTTTTTTCTATATTTTCTATAATTCTGTGTTACTTGATAACTTGCTATATGACATTTTGTTTAATATATTGTGTTGTACAATTATATGATCATGACCTTAATGTATTGTATGCTTTTATATGGATGATAAACTATGTACAGTTTAAATCCGAAAGTAATAAATATATGTTCTGTTCTATGTTCTGTTCTTAAAAAAATGTGCACGATATTTGTTTGTTCACACATTTTTGTATGAATGAAGCCATTAAAGCGAATAGTTTTGGGTGAATGGCTTCAATTACATACTTCTTATCAGCGAAGTTTAAAAGCCAGTTCGTGTTTCATAAACCATAAAAGGCCGTTGGGTATCATCTTGCGCAAATGTGAGATGCTAGTTTTCGATAAAATAGTTTGTTTACTTTCAACATACGTGAGCTGCAATTAATTGATACAAATATCTGCATCTTTATACATGCTTCACAGACGTGGACTGTCCAGGACATAATTTGTATATGATTCAAGGCGAATACCAAGTATATTTCGTGTCTAAAATGCAATCAACAGCGCTCAATTTTGGAATATTTGCCTTATGTTTCGTGACGTACGCAGGTGCTGAAAATGGTAAGTGTTTTTTGTTGTTGTTGATGATAAGGTCATTTAACAGATAATATATAACAAAAAATGTTCACAATGAATAAATATTAGTAAGTAAGAAAGTAATAAATAGTTTATTATTGTGACATGTGCATAACTTAACAGAGTCATAGTAAATAAGTAAACGAGGCACAGAAATGCTTTATTCGTCATGTTAATTATTTATGACATGTACAGATAAATCATGGATTAAAATAACTGGACAAATTCGCCATTGCGACAAGTTATTCATACGTACATACGCAAATACAAATTTATACACATTAAAAGTATCAATAAATTAAAACAACTTAAAAAATATAACGGTGTCAACAAGACCGATGTGACGTCGTTTCTGATTGGTGACGTCGCTTAAATTTGCGACAATAGAATAACGTATATATAGTCGCAAACTTCAAACGGCGTTTTAATTATCGCATTTAGACACATTGTGCGTTAGAAAAGGGATAACTATTTAGTGATTTCGATATTTGCGACCGTATATACGGTTTTAATGGCTAACGCCGTCGCCGTTAAAAATATTTGCAACCATTGTGTTAGTTTCTTTACAAGTTTCGTATCTTCTTACATCAAATAGTACATGTCTGGTTATACAATCCCTTATAAGGCTTGAAACATACACACCTCTATAATAATAATAATAATAATAATAATTTCTTTATTTTACGAAGGTATTACACATTAAGTTATGTAACAAATTACATATTCTTATTTACAATGTGGCCATCGATAAAACTAAAAAGAAAATAAAGCAAATACAAAACTATCAAGTGGAATAAACACATAATTAAAAAAAAACACACATGTCAGAAACTCTCGTACTTGATATAATCAATTCGTTAACTTTATAGGTCTATCTTAACTAGGGTACACTTTTCTATTTTACGGTTCGCTGCCAAATATACAAACCCCGTATATTAAATTATACTCGATTTAAAAGTTGAAAAGCGAATCTGATTCGAAACCACTCAGGCCCGAATATGTTATCAGTCTGATCAAGCCTTGCGACTTCTGGACCGTGTTCAAAACGCCATTTTGTTGGCCATTTTATATTCTGCTTCTATCACTCTAAAATATTTAGACTCCGCCATGTCCATCTGTCTGTCCGTGTAATGGTATTTCACGAAACTTCGCATCAATATGGCGAGATAATGCAGATGTAACTTTAGCTGCTGGTCAATAGCTCCATCTTTGTTTGTTGAAGATTTCGTACCTTTTCTCCAAAATTTCTATATACGATAAAGTACTTATATCACTTCTATTTGATGACGACATGGTTACTCTCGGTAAGTCATCTGAAGAAATAAATACAAGTGTTGAAAGGCTAAGTAATTATTGTAGAACATGTGAGTCTATAGAAGCGAATGCTAAAAACAAAAGTTATGGTATTTAGCAATTGAAAAAATCCTTTACATATAGATGAACCTCACTTTTTAAGTATTTTTAAACAAAGTCAACTGTTTAATGTTGATCAATGTTATTGTATATTAGTTTTGAATATATTTGTTTGTTATATTGCTCTAATTATTTAAATATCAACACATTTGTCTGTCTGATGAACGGATAAGGACAAGAAAACTTGTCATTGACAATATTTTAGCAAACAGGATATGCTTACATTATATTGCAACTACATGCATATATTTGACACCGCATGTACATGTGGAGAAATACTTAGAGTGTTTTTTGGCAGCGTTAGTTGGGTCAGGGTTACTGTCACTATAAAAAGCAACTAACATTTTGGACTAAGATTTTAGAACAGGAGGCTGTCATAGAAATGACGATTGGATGTGCATTTAGGGTCAGGATCTGTTTAGGCTTGAGTAGAGAAAGGTTTTAACATTAATTACTTAACAAAGGAATGGGGAATTCAGATGAAACTTGATTCATGGAAATATTATACCCTAAGGGAGTTAAGTCACATTACATTGTCATGATAATGGTCAAGGTCATTGTTCTAAAGTAATATGGAGCAAGTGTTGTCATGTTGGCACGTGTTAAACATTTCCCGGAGGATATAAATTCCACTTTTTGTGTGTTGTTTTTGCATTGTGCCTATGTAAACACATTGTATGGTTAACAAAAGAAATACCTTTTATTATGAAAATGCAGAATTCCTTCCATTTTGTTCAAACAATAAAGTCTTATAAAAGTCATTCATGACAGATTAGCAATTGTATTAGGCAGACAAATTACACCTCAGTATGTTCTGTTTATACATGTTTTATTAAGTGTACACATATATTTGATTTGACTTAAATGAATAAATAAATTGAAGAAAGAAAGAATCTATAAACACTTGAAGCTCATAAAATCATAGTGTATATTTAAGTAATCATACTATCGCTAATTTTCACAGTTTAGTAAGTAGATAAGTATTCCGAATACAAATAGATGCAGCGTCACGCCCCGAACGTGATCCCTTTCATACAAGTCACAACACCAGCAACCTCCGACTCAGAAGGGGATACGTTTCCTATGACTTCATTTATCACTAGAATTCATTTGTGAGAAACCATAACAATGTAGCCATCCTTTGGCAGGTACAACTACTCTGAAAGTTACCTGACAGGAAATGTATGATATGAAAATTATCACAATGACTAACATTTTTGTAAAATGTAACATAGACAGACACATTGTCAAGTAAAATAATTATGTAGTTTTAGATCTACGACCACATCTTCTATTGTCAACGTTTAATGTCTCATGTCCTCAGTACATTTATGTGTTACGCAATGGAGAACAGAGAGGAATAAAACCAAGATGAGTGAATTTGTTAGTTTCACCATTTACACATTATATAATATTAAGACTAACCAATCATTTCTAAACAAAAAGATCAATCTCAATGTTAAACCGTGCTACTAAGACCAATTCAGTAATAAGACAATGTAATGTACAGCGGAAGGGGACTCTGCTTTACAGCGGCCCGCTATATTTAATACGTGGTTGGAAAATGTAACATGTAGGTGAAGTAGTGTATAGTTCTTTGAACAAAATGTTATGAAAATCGCCTAGGAAGTTACCATAAAGAATGGGTTAAACCACTGTTCATTGTGTAGTTGTCAAAAAATGATATTCCTATCTTTTATACATGAAAAACGTCAAATTATTCTATATGTTTATGTAACGTCTAATAAGTAGTGAAAAGTTTTAATTGTTCGGCCAGTATAAAAACCGATATCGGTCAGACATGTCGGTATCTTTCGGTATCGGGTAAAGTGGGTCCATTACGTTACTATGACTCGATTTTTATAGTTTAAAATTTACAATCACACTACAGCAATAAACTGACAGGTAGCCAAAGTTAACTAATTGGTCGGTAACATGACTTATAGTAATCGTAAAAATGTTGTAGTTTCGTTTACAAATTTTGACTGCAAACGATTCTGAGAGGATAGAGGCAGGAATGGTATTGTATATTCTGAGAATCACCTTAATGGAACATAGCGTAGAACATATGATAATATTGCTGCATTAACTTTGTTTTGATTAACGCTGAATGAAAATAGGGATCGTATAATTATACAATCTAATGAAAAAAAAAAACGGAAAGAGTATAAAGACTATTTAAAGCTTTTTCATGAATATATGCTTTTGTTTCTTTTTAAATCATAAATGATACACTGGAAATGAGAAAGAGTTACTCAATTGTAAATGCACAAACCAGATAGTCAAGTATTTGCTTTACACGAACGTAGAAAATAGATTTATACTGTCTCTGTTATAAAGTCTGTAAAGTTTATTTGCATCTCCCATTTCGAAATATTTACATGAAAACTTTGTTTCTAGGCCCGCTGTGATACGTAGTATCACAGTTTTTCTTGTATGTTTAGTTATCATGACCAATTTATCTGTTTCTAACACCCAGAACATGGACTTCAGAGTTTATCATGGTCCCCTTGTTACCGGCGAGGGTCACGTTTGTAACAACGTAAACTTTTCAAGTACTGTATGTGTACTAGATGTGGTCCTGCACCCTTTCGTCTTGAAACTGGACGGTATCAAAGGTTGCCAGTTGAGCAAAGGTTATGTCCCTTCTATAATGACCAGGTTGAAACAGAGTTTCATGTTATAATGAAATGTCATTTATATGATAATTTACGAGAAAACATGTTCGAAAAGGCTGCAAATATAGTAATTGACTTTCCAACTATGTCAGAAGAACAAAAATTTCTAGTTCGGTTGTCTGCCAAAACTTGCTATAATATTTTAAAATGACGAGTTGAATTCGTATATAGATAGTCTTCATTTTATTATGTTAACAAGAATCAGGCATAAAAATATAACGTCAACTAATGATTTTTTTTGCATTACTCATTCATATCTACTTCAGATACAATGTATATTAGGTTTTGGTTTTCTCAGCACCTGGCTATTGTAGCTTTACTGTTGATCAGTGCATTTCACATCTGATGTGAGTGACCATAGGTGTTTTGGAAATCTTTTTAAACTTCAGCAATTGCATGTACATTCCAGGTCAAATATTTTATGGCAGATTTTAACAGGTTTAACATGTTCTAGCAGATATAGTCTTGTACAAATCTTGTCTGTAAGATTAACAGTGGTTCTACATGTTTTATAATGCGTACATACCATGGTGATAAGTTATTTTGCACAATATTATATAGAAGAATATACATAAATAAATACGGTTTTATTTAGAAATATGAGTCCTGTCCTGATAGGAGCACGGGCAAGGCAGAACATACAATTTATTTTTCGATTTATCAAACCAGTAAGATTCATCATACAATTGCATATTATACAAGTAAGTATTCAGATATATTTAACCATTGGACTCAAGTTGCGCATTAGTGCTGATGTCTACGTTTTACCGACAACGTAATTTATTTACATAAAATCTTTACAATGAAATATATTCAATGTGTATGTATGTTTTCACCAAGTCAGCACTATTCAACGTGTTTAAAACCCGCTTGCAAGCATTTCATAACCGTGCGTGAAGTGTTCAGTGTATGTTTTTATACATCTTAATGATATGAAGATTACAGTGTATAAGGTTGTTAAATAATAAATATTAATCAAATTGAGAGAGTCTGACAGTTGTAGTTGCTCCTTTGATAAAGAAATGTACCCTGGTACTGTCTGACTCGGTTAACAAGACGCACACGTGACTGTTTATATGAGAGTAAATTGATCATCATATACTGTTACAGGATTATATTTATTCTGTATGCATGGCAACTAAATGTATTCTTATATACGCCTTATTTGGTATGAATTATCGAAGAAGACTGACTGGTTATATAGATACTCCGACTCGGCAACCCATTCGGGTGGGTGGAAAATTACCTAGTTAATGCAATGTGGTCGGTGGTTTTGGGCTAAACCGTATTATGACTTGGTTTGGTTAATTGTCTTACAGTAGTTAGATTTTGTAAATCCATGAGATGGGGTGGACGCGAGGTGCTGTATTTGTTCCTACTGGTTAGAACCTATGTAATTGGCTACATTAGCACAGACATATAGGTAGCCCCAGGAGTCCTCTCCGACGGGTAGATGACGTGCAATTAGCGCGCCATGTTATGATCTTGATTAAACAAAAACTAAAATATGTAAATTATCTACCTTAAATTTGTCACCTGATTGCGCCTTGGGCTATGTACATTAAACATTCTCTTTAAATACCATTATGACCGATATCAGATCGCCAAGAAAGTTGTTTTTGTTATCAGCATCTTTGTTGACAATATATTAAGTGACATGGTGGTTTAAGAAATGTGTACATTACATCAAATTTGAACTTAAATCTGAACTGAAATTTGAACTGAAATAACCCTTTTATTTGATGAAGGTGTATCCTATATAATTATTTACATTTTATAAGTGCGTTCCTGAAGGTCTCAACTAAATTCCATCAATAATCTTAATTTATCGTGTATGCTATGTATCATATCAAAATTATCATATAATTTTGTTTGTTTGTTCTAGCTGCAGTGTTGAAATACAGATCATGCACTTGGTACATAAATAGCGTTATAGTTGTCATTTGGTCCATAGCACGGACATTTGTAGGTTCCCAACAGTGGTCTTTGTTCACAGGTTTGACTGTATGCATTTTAGAGTTTTATCGCTGGTAACGGATAATCGGATATGACCAACACCACCAAGAGTTTGACTTATTTTAGGTTTCGGGGATAATGTAAGAGACAGAACGCCTCCCTTTCCAGACATCTGGTTCTTTAACATGCCCGGTGTACAGCACCGATACACCGGACCTCGGGTTTAGGTTTCATCCGAAAGACCATTAGTTATGTTAGTGAAGGATCGGGGGATTGAATGTGCGACCCCGGCCGGGGCACGTTAACCACTAGACCACTGTTCCGCTCCTAATGACCAAGCTGTACCAGGCATAATACTTTAACAAGAATTTCTTAGACCAATCAAATACGTTATTCAATTTTATAATTCTATCATTTAAGTGTCCGATAAATTCAAGTTTCGGTGAGATTCTACATAACACTGAACCATACTAAGAAAATACAGAAGCCGAATTTATGTATTCTAAAATATTCGAGAGCCAAATTCGAATAATAAAACTTTAGAAATGACTGAAGTTTTCATTAACCTTTACATGAAATATAGTCTAGTCTCTCATGCGACACAGACATTATAGAAATCAGTACACCATAAAGTTGGTACGTGACTACCGATGTGTCACGCTCACTCACCTCTGTATGATCTTAAAAATGAGTTGTTTTTTTTTTTAAAAAAGTACGGTTATAAAACAGGTTTAAGCCCATATTAGGATAGCATGGTTCCCTGTCATACGTCAGACAATGCTTGAAACAATGGCGGCGTCACTCAAAACTGGTGGCGTCATGGTATCTGATAGAATGTGCTTGTAGCTTATTTGTATCAACAATAAATTTTTTCCAGACATAATGAGTTAAGTTTTAAATAAGGTTTGCAGATAGGTAAATAATTTGACGTCTACATGAATAAAACAAACAAACCTTTTGACACTTTTAAAACTACACATTCAACAGTAATGTGAAACCATTCCTAATGTTATACCATCTTAGGCGATTTTCATTAAAATCATACTATTTGTACAAAGAACTATTCACTGCTTCACATGCATGTAGAATTTTCCAAACCTGTTGTAAATCATTGTTTTTACGTGAAAGCGACCTTGCGTTTGGCTGACAGGAGTTTAAATGGAATTCCCCAAGAACCTCATTGAGTTATACATATCGCAAGCCACTTTACTTTTTATTTAAACAAAATAGATATATCTCAAAATTCAAAGAGATATCTTTCTTTTTAATAGAGATATCTCTTTCACACTGAGACATATCTTTCTGTCACAGAAAAATATCTCCCGAACTTCAAGTAAATATCTGCCACTCACAAAGATATCTGTTAAACATCATTTGAGAGATATATTTCTATTTTTGAGAGATATCTCTCTAAGTTAAAGAGATTTCTCTCTATCTTTAACAGGTATCTCTTTTTCAAAAATCTATCAAAGAAAAATATCTCCTAATTTACAGAGATATTTCTGAATTTAAGAGATATCTCCCCTATTTTATGAGATCTCTCTATGAAATCAGAGGTACATCTCTGTTTTTATTAAATAGTACAAACTATATCTCTTATTCAAAGAGATATTTCTCGTTTTAATAGAGATATCTCTTTCATGCTGAGAGATATCTTTGTATCACATAAAGATATCTCATGAACTATAAGATATATCTCTTCAACACACAGAGATATCTGTTTAACATCATTTGAGAGATATCTTTCTAGTTTTAAGAGATATCTCTGAAAGTTACAGAGATATGTCTCTACGTACTATACTAAACAGATATCTCTTTTACAGATATATCTTTTGATATAGAAAAGATATCTCTGTACGATAGAGAGCCATCTGAATTTAGGAAATGTCGCCCCTGTTTTAGAGATATCTCTAAGAAATCAGAGAGTTATCTCTTTTTTGATTAAACAGTAAATTGACTTTCCATATATATAATATTCTTATTATATCTTTCACAAGCTATTTTCTGTATGTTAATATTTATGACTTTGAAGGCTACCTCTTTAGTATGTTTACTGGCTTTATTTCCCGTGTAAACATGATCTCAACCTATCACATTTCTGATAAATTATAAATGATACTGTATATACTAGTATTAGATTCAGATGTAAAACAAGTTACATTGTTAGCTTTTAAGAAAGCTTGAAATCGCGGAAATATAACAATGTGTACTGTCAATTCGGTTTTATATTGATCAATACCCCAATTATTAGATGCAGTTTCGAAAAATCCATCCTGTTAATAGGTTTCAAGATGCAGTCCAAACAAAAAGTAGCAAATGTAAATAGTTCATCAATTAGGCAACAATAATGACCCTAAGATATTTTAGCTCCTGTCAATTGTATACAATCCAAAAGTGAACGCTCAAGTAATCGGTATCTATGGGAATAGTATTAGTAAAAACGAGGCACACCAGAGTTCTGATAATAGATAATATTCCACAGAAGTTGTGTAAAAAGTTGTACTAGA
Organism: Saxidomus purpurata; assembly: GCA_022818135.1. Lineage (NCBI taxonomy): Eukaryota > Metazoa > Mollusca > Bivalvia > Venerida > Veneridae > Saxidomus > Saxidomus purpurata. Next base: position 46,625,386 of record JAFMSR010000012.1, read on the forward strand.
CCCTTACCTATAGACCCAGGGAAATTCTTTTTTTGTAATGTAGTATGTGATAAATGAAAAATGGTTGTAACTTAAGAGACATAAACAATTCCTGACCAATCTTCACTAAACTTGATGTGAATGTTCTCGGCCAAGCCAAATCGCCTTAGCCATTCCGGAGTTACTGTCCATTAAATGCCAATATTATTGTCCGGTCTCTAATTTAAATGATTACAAGAAAAACTGTGATACGAAGTATCACAGCGGGCCCACAAACAACTGGCATGCAAATATTTTGGAAATAGGTGATGGTTGATGTTGAGGCATGGCCCCAAAAGATCTTATTAGATAAATAGATATTATAAAAATTTTAATCAGTCACTATCACCAGGGTCTGATATATTGAATTCAATGGCTATTCATCACGCATGAATTCCGAAATATACGTATGCGCTAAAAATTTATTATTTGGAAACCAACAACAAAGCATTAGATCAAATTCAAGTTACATGTAATAAATGCGGAGGAATTGCAGTTTTTTATTTACTCCAAAATACTGCGAATTGCAATGTACCGGGTCTATTATTGCCCACCCCTAGTTATTACGCGCCTCTCTACCATGCTGTATTAAAATTTCATAACTTGTCTAAAACAACAACTGAATGTTTAAATAGCAGGCTATTATCTTTCATACTTAACATATTAGACTCTAGTAGTATTTTGTAATAATAATAATAATAATAATAATAATAATAATAATAATTATGATACAATAACATTAATGTATGTATGAATGTTTCCGCCAAAATTAAGTGTAGTAAAAGAATCATGGTAAAGCTTGAAAGTTTTAGTTACAATACAATAACTTTTATTTGTATTTATATATTGAGTCAATATCTGTTCTTTGTGAATGACAGCATGGTGTAGGGAAATGAATTTGATTTTCCCTTTAGATTATTGCATTTCTGTCTACATTTATAAATCGTATTTAAGATATGTAGATCTATGTGGTTCCTAGGTACGAACTGACTTCGGAAATATGCAGACATTTTCGTACCCTTTTCGAACCACGCATTTACATAAAATACAACAATTACAACGTGTTTAAAGCATAAAAATATGTTGTCATATTTCAAAAAGATATCTATCAATATCTCTGTAAAGTTAATTTGCTGATAAGTTTCAGTTTTATACCTAAACGCGTATTTTAGACTAGTTTAAAATTCGTTGTTTTTATGTTGAATTCCGAGTTTTGTAATTCAAAATTCAAAAGTATCTATTGGTTCCATAATGTATTACGATGTTTCGATAGTTCATGTCACAAAAACAATACTCTTGCGGCTTACACGGAAATATCGGGTAAAAGACTTTAAATTATTCGGCCTGACTAGTTGCCTTTTAGATCCTCTCCGGTCTCACTAGTTGTGATCAAAAGAACGACAACTCAATAACAAACGACAACTCTTGCCTTTCCAAAAAAAATTGACTGTGTCTACAGTTTTCATCTCAAAAGTACCTCAATTTTTCAATGAAGAGAGACGCATATATTCGATCTGGTGCTGAAGTCTCCATGCACCTTTTACTCACCACGTATTAAATGCGGCCCGCAATAAACCAATATTCACCAAATGTGCTGTGAATGTTTATTGGCATAATATCCCGACAAATTTCGATAACCAGACAATTCGGCATTCGTATTTTGCTTTGTGACGTTAATGAGAAACACGTTTAAGGATATTCACCGGTCTGTTACCTATGTAGCGTTTACTTCAAAAGTCATCTGTTACCCATCGCACAAGGAAAATGCAATGTTTATATACATGTATTTTGGAGATTAATACATACCAGACACAAGGAAATATTTGTTCGTTTCCTTGAAACTGTCTCGGTATATTTCTGAAAAATAATACTATATATAACGCACACTTTGTAAACCATATAACCAGGGGAGATAACGCACTGCTTCTCTTTTAGAATTACAGAATTAACACTATTTAACAATCTCAAATCTCCATATTTTAGGCTGATTATCTTGTCTTATTATCTTTAAATATTGACGGATCATAATCTTCTGTTCTATTTTAAGCTTACGGAGACCATGGGATCGTGTTTACAGCCGTCGCAGCCAAAGTAGATGAGAATTACCAGAACATTGTCTCAGTACCCAGCACTCCTATGGACATAGATAACACGACGGAACAGTACCCGGGATTTAATTTCGATGTAAGGATTTTTTAAATGTCAAACCTAAGTTAGATGTGCGAATATTATATCTTAGTATCTCTAATTAGTCACACAACGAGAAAAGATGATACAGTGCACGGCTTATTTGCATAGTGGATATTATTTGTTTATTTTGCTCACTTCTCAAGTGCCGCCCTCTTCCCTTTTCATCGTCATTGAGCATTTTACTCTAATTTTCTAGTGGAAAAGCATTGGACATTTAACATGACTGTGAGGCGGTTTATTCTTAAGTGGGTACTATTCCTCCAGAGTTGACGTGATTGATTTGGTTTCTTCTGTACTACAATATTTTATACCAGACATTGATTTGTATTTTACTAATAGTTATTGTAGTGTGACATGCGTTCGTTCTGTTTTAATATTTCAGTTTGTGTTCAGACGACCTTTCTCGTGCGATGTAGATTACAGTAAAAACGAACTTTACGTGTACGACTATTACCTAAAAGCACTACTTCTGCTGCAGAACTATAATTCTTCCGCCACCAAGGAAACAATCACTATCACACGGCAACATAATGGAATATCGCCGGAATATGCTCATGTAATACTCCAATAAATCAAATACATGTATTCCTATCGTATAGTATTTAAATGAATATAAATAAAAATCAAACATTGCAAAATAAAATAATCAATCACACATGATCAAGCGCATTGGAGTTTTGACCTTAACTTCACAGTGGACATACTTTGTATCGCCATGATCGTGTCATAATAGGAATTAACCTGCCTGTTTTCTGGCTAACTAAATAACATGTATGACGTAAATACTCGCCCTTATTATATGATCTAATATCAGAACGACCATAGCAGGTAAACATATGTAACGCGCATTGCTCAATTCATAAAAACAAATCTAAAACGCTAACATAAGATCACGTGTCTCGGGTCCATACATTTCAGGTTGCAGTGGACTGGATCTCTCACAATATATACTGGACGGACCCCCTGCTAAACTGGATTGCAATGCAGCCTGGTGGTGCCTTAAACGATCCCACACGTTACAAAGTTATTCAACTAAATCTTAAGTTGCCAAGAGCGCTTGCCGTCGATCCTTTTGCCGGGTACGTTGCACATTTTGAAAATTTTAATTCCGCAGATATTATAGGACTATTAAATTATTTGCAGTAGCCTTCATCTTTATAACTCTCTGTAACGTGTATTTGTAGCTTTAGTTAAGGTTATAAATACATGTACAAAATGAATATAAGAAAGAGTCATGCTTTTTACGAACTTATTACCTACGAGACTATACTGTCAAAGTTTATAACAGATCCTCATCCTTACGGGAAAACAAGAGCTGTTCGTAAGACAGCGGGATCGACTATTACCAATGCTTGTCTATAAAACATCCCAATTCACCCTTTTCAGGTATTTATTTTGGTCAGAATATGCGAGGGAACCCCGGATAGAGAGGACTTCGTTAACTGGTGCGCTCAAGACAACGATTGTCCACCAACGACTCACTCAACCAAACTCGATCGTTGTGGATCACTCGGCGCGGAGGATATACTGGACAGACGAGTAAGTTATTTTTACAAACTGCATTTTAATTCAAACAATTTAATTCAAATAATTATTGGGACGTTTCGTAGTAGTGGTATAATACGACATTTTTTCTTCTTTGTCATTCGATAGCTTTTCTGATGACGTGGTACAATGTCAGCATAACACATTTAAGGTCCCGAGCTCAAATCTTTCTTTAGGTAAAGAATTGCAGATACATTTTGATAAGGATGTGCATTGTTTCTAGCCATTGCACTACATTGTACAAGGAAGGTCGTACACACATTAAATTTAGCAATGCAAACACGGAACCTGTACCGTACGGCGGCATCGCCTAGCAATGCAAACACGGAACCTTTACAGTACGGCGGCATCGCCTAGCAGTGCAAACACGGAACCTGTACAGTGCGGCGGCATCGCCTAGCAATGCAAACACGGAACCTGTACCGTTCGGCGACATCGCCTAGCAATGCAAACACGGAACCTGTACCATTCGGCGACATCGCCTAACAATACAAACACGGAACCTTTACAGTACGGCGGCATCGCCTAGCAATACAAACACGGAACCTTTACAGTACGGCGGCATCGCCTAGCAATGCAAACACGGAACCTGTACAGTCGGCGGCATCGCCTAGCAATGCAAACACGGAACCTGTACAGTGCGGCGGCATCGCCTAGCAATGCAAACACGGAACCTGTACAGTGCGGTGGCATCGCCTAGCAATGCAAACACGGAACCTGTACACTGCGGCGACATCGCCTAGCAATGCAAGCACGGAACCTGTACAGTGCGGCGGCATCGCCTAGCAATGCAAACACGGAACCTGTACCGTACAGCGACATCGCATAGCAATGCAAACACGGAACCTGTACCGTTCGGCGACATCGCCTAGCAATGCAAACACGGAACCTGTACAGTGCGGCGGCATCGCCTAGCAATGCAAACACGGAACCTGTACAGTGCGGCGGCATCGCCTAGCAATGCAAGTTCGTAACCTGTACCGTACGGCGACATCGCCTAGCAATGCAAACTCGGAACCTTTATCGATCTGCAACATCGCCTAGCAATGCAAACTCGGAACCTTTATCGATCTGCAACACCGCCTAGCAATGTTGACTGTCTTGGTAATTGAATTAAATAAATGACGTAGTAGATAAATAGTATTAAATACACAGCAGCGCATTTCTATAGTTGATATTGTATGAGGGGGTGAACATAAAAAGTTGTGTAAACTCCTGTTAGATATCCTAAAGCAGTGATAATGCACGGTTTTCTCTTTTTTTTCAGACAGTACTTAGATTCTGCCACATACGAGGGCACAGAGCGAAGACATATCAGGGGAACAAACGTCAATTACTTTGACGTGGCTTTATTTGAAGTAAGTAATGACGCGTCTGCCAAAAAAGGGTGCTTTCTGTGTGCCCAGCGTAGTGATACAAGCTATTATGGTTCAACCAGTCAACAGTTAAATCAGAGTCTTTGATAAATATTCAGAGGTTTGAGCCAACTATAGATATAAAATGCACAACATCAAAGTCCTTTTTGTATAAACCTTAATACTAGTGGCAACACCTTACAAAGTGTCAACCCGTGTGATTGCGATCATTTATACTTAGTAGTTATGTTTTTGAGACGGCTTATAGGGGTTCATATTACATAGATTGTTGTTGTACGTTTTTATAGATTTAAATCTTAATACCATCCTCCAAATGTCCGACTTTCATGATTTCAGAACGTACTTATAACGACGGATCTCTACAGCTTTTACACTGGATCTTCTGAGTTTTATGCGCGATTTTATGACAAGACCACTGGGAAGGAAATTACGGACAAACGTATAAGTACCAGCAGAGAAATTTTCTATGGTGCTTGTATGTACCATGGTGATCTCCAGCCACCTAAGCCTGAACAAGGTAAGTGATAACCATGTTCAAATGCAAAGCCAATGTTGTATCATGTACATGTCTTCTGTCTCTCATGGTTGTAAATCAATCGAACATTGAATATGTTGCTGTAATTTTAAGTACATAGTGGAACCAATTCCTGTAGACGTTGCTGGAGGGCGTGGAACCACTTCCTGTAGACGTTGCTGGAGGGCATGGAACCAATTCATGTAGACGTTACTGGAGGGCGTGGAACCAATTCCTACGTCGCTTGAGAGTGTGGAACCATTTCCTATGGACGTCGCTGGCGGTCGCGTTACTTTGTAGAACGTCTTGCAATTTTTTGACGTACATGTGTGAAGAAAAGAAAAACATGTAAACCTAACTCTTGATGTTTTTACTTAAATATAATTATGATGATAACATTTTGAAGGTGCATTTTTCTTTTCAATTTCAGATCGCTGTAAGAATGCTACTTGCGAGCATATTTGTGTTAACGAGCCCGATAAGGCCACCTGTTTATGCGGCGAAGGGTTTGAGCTGGAATCGGACGGAAGTTGCAAAGGTAGAGTGATGTGGTCTTTTTTCGTGCCTGTAAAGAAGAAAATAGTATTTTTTGAATTCCTCAGAAATTATATAAAGAACAGATAGGTTTAAGTACATAAGAAATGGGATGTAGATGTACATTTAATGTCATTCAATACCAACGTGAACTCGAACAATTTGGCTAGTCACGGCTCTTGTACAACGTATATTCATAAACACCTTTGCTACCAGGATTAGCAATTATTGTATATTTAAATTTAATTTAAATTACTATAGTGCCCGTGTTATACGTGTCTAGCTGTAGCAGTTTTGGAAACCATGTTAGATGTATGTATAGATATTGCAGACATGGTTTTTGTAGATGCGCATAATGTATTGCTGACCTCTGTTATAGACTATTCAATTGCAACCAGTTTAACTGTATGTTATTACATTGTGTGTTAATTTACAAATACTAAGTACGTTTTCTCCAATATATTTCATAAGTATTTTTCTGCTGCACCATCCCTGTGGAAACTGTAACAATTGTTGTTATATATTTTCATGCCCTGGCTTTTTCAGAGAAAGGTGGACAATATCACAGGGCTTTGGTAATCAGCACTGGCAAAAGTCTGTGTCTTCTGGATATACGGGTACTCAGTGACAAACATGACTTCACACCTTTTTGCTTCTATAACGGAACCGACAATGACAATATAACTATTTTTGATGTCAACATGATTTTACGAGAGGTTTATTTCGCTACCGGCAGCACGATAAACAAGTAAACAAATTTGTTCTTACCAATTGTATAAATATAAACTATTCGCTCTCAGTTGCCGTTGAAAAATTCAAAAATGACATACTAATACATGAATATAAAACTAAAGGCTAGAATCACATGAAGTAAAAATCTAGGTAGGAATTTGCAAAATCGTTGAAAATCCTGGTTTCGGCACTGCTACACTATTATGTTTTATTGTTCCAAAGCGTTTGCAACGCTTTATTATTTGGGTATTATTTCAAATGACAGGAATTTATACTGGAACCTTTTTATATGACTATATGTTCTAAAATATGCTTTTTCATACGTTTGAAGAACTTAATTTTTCCAAAATTTAGCGAACGTAGAAACTATTCTAATTATTTCGTGATTATTCTTCTGGGTAGATGTTGTCATTTTATGTGTTTTCATGAAGTGTGCTTAAATACTAGCATTTGTTGTCTTGTTTTAAATACTGAAGAAAAACTAAATTCATGAACTTTTTGCAGCATTGTGCCAGTTTGATAAGTATACATGTAGTTGAAAGATAGTCGTAATTATGAGGCTCCTTTCCATTCAGTTTAAACAGGATTTATAATAATTGTATGCAAGATCGCTGGTTTCACATCCTTACACATGTTGTTAGAAAGTCTGATTATTAAAAAAAAAATTGGCTGTTTCAGAGTAACAATCGAGACACAAGAGAAAATAATAATTGAAGAGATGAGCTACAACATAACAGGTATTAAATGTCATATAACACATATAGCCTTATATCCTTAAAGAATAATCTCAATAAACAAAGATAACCATTGATGCAGCAGCAGTCGTGTTGTCAGCAGTGTCTTATATTTTATTTGTGTTATATTTTTCATGTATTGTATTCCTTTGGTATATAAGTGTTTATCGGAAGCTTGGAGGGTTCAGCCGTTCTAGATGTACGAGTTACTGTCGTTAAATAACGGCATTCTAACCATTTTTAAATGCATTTTTTAGGTATTTCTTTTGCTTTTTAAGCTCCGAAAGTTTTTTAAACTGCTTTCATTAATGTGGCTTGTATGGCAGCGTTCTTGCCATTTACAAATGGACGAAAACAACCTCAAGGTATGTGTTTTATTCAGGAATGTCGTACGACTCTGTCAGGAATCGTCTTTATTTCGGTGTCGCTTCGGATCCACATAAGCTTTGGTTCCTTGATATGAACACAGGATCTCCGAAGGATCAACATGATGTATCCAGTGGGGACCTGAGGAGTCTGACAATTGTTCCTTCACAAAAGTAAGCTGATTCCTTTTCATTTCCGTAATACTTGTACCAAATTTTTCAATATGAAAACACGCTAAATTGCTATTAATTTGTATTCTGTCAGATGGAGCTGAACATTGTTTTTTGATCGAGCACTGTGACATAAACTAGACACTAAGAATGTTCGAACCAACACAGCAGAGCAATGGAGTTTTCACAGTCTGACTAGTGGTTCATTTGTCGATTAGACTATAAGCAAAACAGACGAGACACAGATAATTTGAATTTCACATTCCCCTCCCCCCCTCTCCCCTCTCTCTCTCCCTCTCTCTCTCTCTATTTTTATTCCATCTGCAGTGAATCTCGCAAACTAAGTTGTAAGAACTTGTTTCACAATCGCAAATAAATAAATTACATGAAGTGAAAATAACTATAAATAATCTTGTTAGTGTCACAACAATGATGCACATATTCCTTAAGTGTTAAGAAAGATCAAAGGCAGGAAGTTGGGATGTTTTAGCTATTCCGGAAGTGATCTGTTTCTAAGTCTAACTATTTGTAACCTTTTGCTTACCGATGGTGGAAATTTTATTTCAGCAAAATTTACTGGCTGGCAGGAGTAAATTTGTTACAGTCCGTTGACCTAGACGCTGACGCCAACACGGAAATCACGAACCTTACATTTGTTTATCATCCTGTTGGCCTGCAAGTCTACCCAAAACGTTTGGTGCACGACAAAAAATATGAAGAGTAAGTATACGGATATTGCTTTCGTTATTCTCTCTATTAGATATTCAAGAATACCTATCTACAGACTAGTGAAAAAAATAGTTTTCTTGGATCCAAGGCTTTTAATTTTGTCATACGAATTGGTAAGACTGC